>JASDQU010737547.1:103599-114467 GCA_032191745.1 Picea mariana | reverse complement strand
TATAACTTGTGTTGTCGTAGAGTGATCAAAACCTGTTGAATATGCCACATGTGCTCCTCCCACATTCTGCTGAAGATCAAGATGTCATCCAAATATACCACCACAAAGGAGTTGGTGAATGGTATCAATAGATCATCCATCAACCTCATGAAAGTGGCTGGTGCATTTGTTAAGCCAAAGGGCATGACTAGCCATTCGAAGAGACCTTATTTAGATTTGAAGGTTGTCTTCCATACATCAGTTGGTTCGATGGGAACCTGGTGGTATCTAGACTTTAGGTCAATCTTGCTGAAGAACTTTACCCTCTTGAGTTGGTCAAGAAGGTCATCAATCTTGGGAATGGGGTACCAATTCCTGACTGTGATTTTGTTTAAGGATTTGTAATCAATGCAGAGTCGCCAAGTCTCATCCTTCTTCTGCACCAGTACAATTGAGCTTCCGCAAGAGGAGGATATGGGTTTGATGTGCCCCTTTTGAAGAAGCTCTTAGATCTGACACCTGATTTCATCATTTTCCATCAGTGAGCGACGATAGACTGATCCATCAGGTAGAGGTGCATCGGGGGTTAGATCAATTGGATGCTTGACTTGGCAATGTGTCGGTACCCCTGTAGGTGAGGATAAGATGTCTATGTATTCTTCCACGATCCTGTCCACTTGCTTTTGTTGAAAAGAGAGGCTCTATGTAGAGGTCACAAATGTGGTGGTGACCTTATTCTTATAGTGCGCATAGATAAAAAAAAAGACGAACTTCCTGGTTTGTGAAATGACCTTACTGCATTTCTTAGCACAGATTAAAGAAATAACATTAGGCCCCGCTACCTCTGGTATCTTATACAATTGTCTACCCAAAGTAATAATAACACTGCGGGGTCTAGACTCATACACATCATGCTGTTTCAACAAATATGGTTGTCCTAAAAGAACATCACAAACTTCAAGGGGAGTAATATCACATAGTACCTCATCTTTGAAAGGCTTGATGTCGTAGGGCAGATGACACTGTTGGTTGACATGAAGATCTCTTCCTTGGCGAAGCCATCCGATGGTGTAGGGTTGCGAGTGCGGTGTTTTTGGAAGGTCTAGCTGCTTGAAGAACTCTGTTGAAATCGGGTTCTTCTGACTACTACTATTAACATTGAAATGAAGCGATGTCCCCTTTACCCACATCTACGAGTGAAAGAGGTGTTCCCCTTCCTCTAGTTCTTCTGGTTCACTTGGTCAGAATTTGGTGGTAGCGACAGTGGCACTGGGTTCAACATCGATAATTTGCTTCTCTCCTTCATTAGAATCAACCTCTGACTCGGAAGCCTTCAGTTCATCCATGTGTGATTGCTTGGAGCGACATTCTTCGATGTTGTGCCAAGGGCTTTTATGGTACTCACACCATTTTCTCATGTTCTTCTTCATCTTCTCATTTCCCTTCTTGCATTGTGGCTTGGAATGGTTGTCTTGAGGGAAACCATCTCGACTTGGTCCCCTATTGTGTGGGTTGGGGCTGCCTTTTCCTTGCTTTGGCTGTGAGGGGTTTGCAGATCCAAACTATTGCCTTTTCTGTTTAAATTTCTGCTCGATCTTGACATCGTATCTATAAGTCTTTCCCACTGAGGCAATGTCCAGAAAATCCATTTATGTTTGAATGTATCTATGCAAACAACCACGGTATTTGAGCACTAGATGATGCTTAGAGTCTTTGATACCCAATTTGGTGTGCAGTGTATGGAAAATATTGGTGAAATTTGATACTGTCTGGTCCTTTTCTTGACTTAGGGTGGTCCATCTAGTGTACTGGTCCTCATAGCTTCCAACATGGTAGTAATGTTCTTTAATGGAGTCCCGGAAGGAATCCCATGTAGGGGCCACCACAAGCATTGCATATTCCTCTACGACCCTTTTCTCAGAGTAAGTATCCCACTAGTCTTTAACATGGGGAACGACCTTGAGGAGTGAAAAAGTGATCTTTTCCCTATCGGAAAAATTGTGGACCAAAAAAATCCTTCAAGCATATTCAACCATTTATCTACAACATCCACATCTATAAGTCCTTCAAATAATGGAATATCAAAATTTACCTGTACCTTGAAGGGGGTTGCATGGCCGATTGATGAAGATGCTTCTCCTATGGGTAATCGTCGAAGGATCTGCTTGAAGTTGTCCATCATTTCGTTCCTTTTTTGTGCGGAGGATTCCTTGAGAAACATTTTAATAGGATCTCCTGCTCCATCATATTTCTTTTCATCCCCCATGGGTTTTTGTTGGGTTCGGTGCGACTGATCTTGCAATGGCTCGATTGGTTTGAGTCCCAACTTATTGTACCTGAATCTTGTTGGGGACATGCACGAAGAAAAAAAATGAAGAGCAAACCGCTCTGATTCCATTGATTCGGATTTAGGAATGGAACAAACTGATTAACAGACCGAATATAATAAACACGGAGATACGAAGAATAACACAAATTTCTAGTCAACAATATCTTCTATTGAATAATGAAATAGACTGAAACTGTAAAACTGTAAAATTGAAACACTTGCTCGAATGGTGGTAGCTATCTATGAGAAGAGATGTGGCTGCTAAGCGCATCCGTCTGAGAAGAATGAATTAAAATGAAGCTCTAGAGGCCTTTTTGATATTTCTCATGAATGCCAAAACCCTAGACATTAAAAAACCTAACCCTAGGAAGTGAAACGTCAAAAGTCATGTGGGCCTCTATGGGTAAGTTGGTACCTCAACTTCGCAGGGTCATATCTTTTTCATACAACCTCCGTTTTAGGCATGTGATAGCCTGTTGGAAAGGTCTTTCATAGAAATACACATTACACCATCAAAATATGACTTTGTATATAGTTTGAGTGTGGCGAGCCAAGAAAAGACTATTTAGGCCTCCAAAACAACCCTAGAAGTACAATAATATGTGCTGACATGAAAAAATACAAAATAATTCATTTGGACTAGGTGAGAGGCCACCAATATCCACCTGAAAGATGTGTAGGGATTCAGACATCCCCAAAAGTGTAGAACCCACAATTACAAAGAAGTACAAAATATGTGTTGAACTAAAAAAGGACAAGAGGAGCCAGTTGGAATAGGTGGGTGGCCACCAATAGCCAACTGGATCAATCCTCCCCCTTTAGGAAGAAATTGTCTCCATTGCGTTGATTTCTGCCATCACGTGAGGAAAATTTTGCTAGATTTGGCCCTGGGTGAGCCATTTTCCTTGGTGTAGGAGTTTCCCTGCCTTGACAATCCGATAAAGTTGGATCCTCTGTTGGCGAGTGCCCTTAACCTATGTGTCCACTATTTGTTCAGTGGATTCTTGTTCTATCTAGTCAAGGTTGAGCTCTATGGGTGATCAAGAATTGGATCTAGGAGCTTGATGGGGTTCAAAACGACCTAAAAATCAAAGTTCTCAGAATGGCTTCAAAACGAACATGTGCATAGACCTCATCGATATGAACCCAATGAAACTTGAATAGGATCAAACAAATGTCGTATGCTCAAGATATCATAGTCTATTCATTTGGTCAAACAGGAAAAAAAATGATGACTGTATAGTCCATACAGTGCCATGTGGCAGCTGACTATACAGTCCGTACATGCTTATNTGTTTGACCAAATGAATAGACTATGATATCTTGGTCAAACAGGAAAAAAAATGATGACTGTATAGTCCATACAGTGCCATGTGGCAGCTGACTATACAGTCCGTACATGCTTATAGCTTATGTGGCAGGGTACACATGGAAAAGTTTAGTGTGATTACTGGGTGTACAGAGTGACACGTGTCAGAAAGGTGGACCAATCAGGGAGTGACACATGTCACCACTGCAAGGGTGACATGTGGCACATCTGTACGACACTTACATGGTAGGTACAGTGGCAAGTGACGTGGAAAAAACATGTGGCAGAGCTGTACGAATAGAGTGCTGACACATGGCATTTCTCATGGCGTATGGTACGGTGCCACATGGCCCAGACAGGGATTCCACGTGGCACCCAATGGTTGGTTGATGTTGTTGCAAAAGTTATATGACTCCCAGGGAGTCGACCGCGTGACCTCCGACCGTGCTAAGGTTTTGGTAGCGCCGGGATAGCCATCTTGCCCACAAGTGTTTCTTGTTATACAATGGAAATATATATTACTTAAAGTGTATGGTAATGTAATTCCAGGCGGAAAAGGGTTAGGGGCTATCCCCAACCCTCGACGCATTCATACGACCACACTACATGACCATGAGTTGTGTTGTTTTGTTGGCGTGTGGGTGGATTTTAGCTCGACGCTTAAACCAGAACCAAAAAAAACTGCCATACGACCTGTGTCACATATGCCCATACCTTCACATAGAGTTTCGGGGTTATTCCTGGTCGGTCGGGCTAGCCTGCCGACCAGGGGATTAACTACCGGCTAATGACCAGGGGGGATTACAAAGAAATGCGCATGGAGCTTTAAGACCAGGGCACATGGCCACCACCTTATGACCAGGGGCCTCTTCTAGAGGGAGCTAACGAACCAGTGCCAGTGTGAGGCCACATGGAACACACCCATACGATCAGGGGCCAACGAGTAAGGGGCTGCACCCTGAATTTATGCAAATAGTGGGTTTTTTACATTATAATAGTTATTTTATTGGTATTATTCAACAGGTTTTTGATATTTTGGTCATTTTTGAGGGATATTGGGCCCTTTTTGAGGCCACATCTTGGGGGGAAGTTGGGAGATGGTTACCAACTTCAGATTTATATAAAACAAGACTTCTTGAAGCCATGGGAGGGGATTCAAAGCAGGTTTATGCTGAATATTTTCCAAGCCAAAGCCATTTTTATGCAGGGAAGCTATTGAGGAGCGCACCTTTGTGGGTCATTTCTGGGAGCTCCGGTCATTCGATTTTAGTGCCGTTGGTTTTGTTGGGTTCCATAGATCTGGTAGAAAAAGACCAGATCAGTTTGTAACCTTTTCAGCACTAATGTGATGTAACTTTAAAGCTTTGAATATAAATAATAAAGCCTCACCCACTGAGACAAAGGCCCGGAGACGTAGGAGAGATTGTCGAACTCCATTATCACATTGGTGTTATGGTTTGTTGTTGTTTTATGCTTATTTCTAGATCTGAATATGCTTAATGGCTGCTATGTTTAATTCATATTTCTCCCTCTTTCATTCAACTTCCTAATTGGTTAATTAACACATGGTTAATAACTCAACCATTGTCATTTAAACGATCTTTTTAGATCAAGTGGCATCAAAGCTAGTTGACGTTTGGATTTGAGTTTTGCATGTTAACCAAAGAAAAGCTACATCGTGGTGAAGAAGAGCTTGTGGAAGAGAATCGATTGATTGGATTGAGAAAGAGAAATTCTCAAAGAAAGAATATGGCATCAGAAGACGGACTTTCTCAGGATGAGAAAGAGTTTCAAAAAACTTTCTTCGCCATGTCAGAGATGATGAAGGTTTTCTATGAAGACTACTTGGAACAAAAGAGATCAAATCTGGGTGACTCTTCAAAGGGAAAAAGTGAAGAAGGAGAGGATCCTCCTCAAATTCCTCCTTCACCTCCATCTTCACCTCCTTCTTCTTCAAGTTCAAGTTCTAAATCCACTACAAAGAAACATGTCCATAAACATAAGAATGAAATGCCTTTACTAAAACTTGATGTTAAATTCAAATTACCCATGTATGATGGTGAAGTTAATGAAAAGAGAATTCATAATTGGGTCAGTCATATGGAGGTTTATTGCAGTGTGCAACAAATCAAGGATGAGGCAACTCAGATCAAGTTGGCATCACTTAGACTTGCAGGCACAACACTCATCTCGTGGTAAAGCAAGTTGCAAAATGGAATGCAACAAGTGGGTAATGTATTTCCATCATGGCAAAGTTTTATTTCTGCACTTAGAAAACAATTCTATCATTTTTGTTATAAAGAGAAAGAGTTAATTGAATGGAAAGCTCTTAAACTAAGAAAAGGACAAACAATTCAAGAATACACAAATGGCTTTCGTAAAATGGCATTGATGTTAGATATTCCTTTACAGACCTAAGAAAATATTATGAAGTATATAGGAGGTTTACCTGGACATATTCAAAACAATGTATTCATGTTTGGACCAACTAATATTGATGAGGTTTCTGTTCAAGCAACATACATTGAAGTAGGGAAAACAGGTGTTGGTGTACCAGGGGAATCATCTTCAAGGAAAGAGGAAAAAAGGAAGTGGAATGGAAAAAAGGCAAATTCAGTGGCAAGAAAGTAAGAGAAGCCCTCTTGCAAGCATTGCAAGAAAGAGGGGAATGATGATGACCGTTGTTGGCAAGTGCATCCCGAGAAGAGGCCAAAGTTGTTTAAGGAAAAGAAAGGGAGGCAAATAGTTGCAGAAACAACACGACCAACAGACTTGGGCTCGTATTCATGTGGTGAATCAAAAGTCTCATTGGTTGGTATGACAGGTAAAATTGGTGAAGGAATTGATTGTAGAAGTAAATTGTTTCACATAAGGATCATCGTGAGGCACACTAAGGTTGACACATTGATAGATAGTGGATCTCAATCTAACTTAATTTCAGAGGAATTGGTTAAACAGTTGGGATTAAACACTCAGAAACATCATAAGCCT
This sequence comes from Picea mariana, assembly GCA_032191745.1. Lineage (NCBI taxonomy): Eukaryota > Viridiplantae > Streptophyta > Pinopsida > Pinales > Pinaceae > Picea > Picea mariana. The sequence goes on along the minus strand of JASDQU010737547.1, from coordinate 107,859 downwards.
TACGCACTTAAATGGATAAGCAACAATCATCAATTACACATAACAAAGCAGTGCACATTAAAATTTTCAATTTCATCTAAGTTTGCGGATGAGGTAACATGTGATGTGGTGCCACTAAGTGAACATGGAATGGTCTTAGGTAGTGCATACTTGTATGATCGTAAAGCAATCTTCTACAAGGAAAACAATCAATATCATTTAACCAAAGAAGGTCAAGAATATGTGGTTCATGCTCATCATTTAAAGGTAAATAAATCTCTTCAAACAATGGAACAATTAATAAAGGTAGCTCAAGAAAGAACACACCTATAATTGTTTCCAATCAAGTAATCGATCTTAAGTAAGAACATGAGATGATTGTAGAATGGAAAATCAATCACAGTTTGCTTCAAGATAAGATAATGTCGTGCAAATATTACAAACATATAATCTCATTTGCAGTTATATTTTTGATGCTATCATTAGTAATGTTGTCTACATGGATGATAGTGGCTTCAGTAAGATGTGATAGGGTACAAATGGATAACAATATGCCTCAATTATCATAATTGTTTTACAGTTGATCTTGACGAGACAGGTGCACATGACAGAGTTCAAAGACAGAGAAAAAGTCGGGTGGCCTATCCCGAGCTTGATGACTTGTCAACAACCTTTTGGGGATCAAAAGGTCTTTTGTGGGGATGTGTGATCTAGAATTGGATCCAAGAGCTTGATGGGGCTCATAAAGGCCTAAAAATAAAAGTTCTTAGAATGTATTCAAAATGAACATGTGTGTAGCCCTCATCGATATGAACCCAACAAAACTTGAACAGGCTCAAACAAATGCTCAAGATATCACAGTCTGTTCATTTGGCCAAACATGAAAAAAAATGATGACTGTACAATCCGTATAGAGCCACGTGGCAGATGGAGGTACAAGCCATACAACTGTATAGATAATGTGGTAGGGTACACGTGGCAAGATTTAGTGTGATGACTGGGCATATAGACTACTGATGTGTTAGACAGGTGGACCAATCAAGGAGTGACATGTTTCACCACTGCAAGGGTGACACGCGACATGTTCATACGATGCTTACATGGAAGGTACAGTGGTAGGTGATGTGGTAGACACGTGTGGTAGGGATGGACGAATATAGTGATAAAACATGGCAGTTCTCATGGTGTATGGTACGGTGCCACGTGGCCTAGACATGGGCTTTCACATGGCACCCAATGGTTGGTTGATGTTGTTCCAAAATTTATACGACTCCCGGGGAGTCGACCACATGACCTCCAACCGTGCTAAGAGATGTATGATAATGTAATTCCAAGCGGGAAAGGGCTGGGGGCTAGCCCCATCCCTTGGTGCATTCATACGACCACACTACATGACCGTGAGTTGTGCTATTTTGTTGGCGTGCGGGTGGAGTTTATCCAAACGCTTAAACTAGAACAAAAAAAAACTGCCATACGACCTATGTCGCATATGCCCATACCTTTGCACAGAGTTTTGGGGTTAGCCCCGGTTAGTCGGGCTAGCCCACCGAATAGGGGCTTAACCATTGACTAATGACCAGGGGGGATTAAATAGAAGTGCGCGTGGAGCTTTAAGACCAGGGAACATAACCACCACCTTATGACCAGGGGCCTCTTCTGGAAGGAGCTAACGAACCAGTGCCAGTGCGAGGTCACATGGGACACACCCATATGACCAGGGGCCAACAAGTAAGGGTCTAAGCCATGAATTTATGCAAATAGTGGGTTTGTTACATTATAATAGTGATTTTATTGGTATTATTCAACAATTTTTGGAGATTTTGGTCATTTTTGAGGAATATTGGGCCCTTTTTGAGACCAGATCTTGGGGGGAAGTTGGGAGATGGTTACCAACTTTAGATTTATATAAACCAATTCTTCTTGAAGCCATGGGAGGGGATTTAGAGCAGGTTTATGATGAAGATTTTCCAATCCAAAGCCATTTTTATGTAGAGAAGCTATTGAGGAGCGCACCTTTGCGGGCCATTTCTGAGAGCTCTGGTCATCTGATTTCAGTGTCGTTAGTTTTGTTAGGTTCCAAAGATTTGGTAGAATAAGACTAGATCAGTTTGTAACCTTTTCGACACTTCTGTGATGTACCTTTAAATATTTTAACATAAATAAGAAAGACTCACCCACTGAGACAAAGGCCCGAAGACGTAGGCGAGATTGTCGAACTCCTTTATCACATTGGAGTTATGGTTTGCTGATGTTTTATGCTTATTTCTAGATCTGAATATGCTTAATGGATTCTATTTTTAATTCATATTTCTTCATCTTTCATTTAGCTTCCTACTTGGTTAATTAACACATGCTTAATAACTCAACCATTGTCATTTAAAAGATCTTTTCGGATCAAGTGGTATCAGAGCTAGTTGATGTTTGGATTTGAGTTTTGCATGTTAACCAAGGAAAAGATACATCTTGGTGAAGGTGAGCTTGTGGAAGAGAATCCATTGATTATATTGAGAAAGAGAACTTCTTAAAGCGAGAAGATGGCATTAAAAGAGGGACTTTCTCAGGATGAGAAAGAGTTTCAAAAATATTTCTTCACCATGTCGAAGATGATGAAGGTTTTGTATGAAGACTACTTGGAATGGAAGAGACCAAATCTGGGTGAATCTTCAAAGGGAAAAATTGAAGGATCCTCCTCAAATTTCTCCTTTGCCTCCATCTTCACCTCCTTCTTCTCCTTCCTCTTCAAGTTCAAGTTCTATCACTACAAAAAAACATGTCCATAAACATAAGAATGAAATGATTTTACTAAAACTTGATGTTAAATTCAAAGTACCCATGTATGATGGTGAAGTTAATTCAAAGAGACTTGATAATTGGGTCAAATAGATGGAGGTGTATTGCAGTGTGCAACAAATCAAGGATGAGGCAACTCAGATCAAGTTGGCATCACTTATATTTGAAAGCACAACACTCATCTGGTGGCAAATCAAGTTTCAAAATGTAACACAACAAGTGGGTAATGTATTTCCATCATGGCAAAGTTTTGTTTCTGCACTTAGAAAACAATTCTATTCTTTGGGTTATAAAGAGAAAGCGTTAATTGAATGACAAGCTCTTAAACTAAGAAAATGAAAAACACTGCAAGAATACACAAATGGATTTCGTAAAATGGAATTGATGTTATATATTACTTTACATACCCAAGAAACTCTTATGAAGTATATAGGAGGTTTACCTCACATATTCGAAACACTGTATTCATGTTTGGACCAACTAATCTTGATGAGGTTTCTGTTCAAGCGGCATACATTGAAGCAGGGAAAACATGTGTTGGTGTATCAGGGGAATTGTCTTCAAGGAAAGAGGACAAAAGGAAGTGGAATGGAAAAAAAGAAAATTTAGTGGCAAGAAAGGAAGAGAATCCCTCTTGCAAGCATTGCAAGAAAGAGGGGCATGATGGGGACCGTTGTTGGCAATTGCATCCCGAGAAGAGGCCAAAGTGGTTTAAGGAAAAGAAAGGGAGGCAAACAATTGTGGAAACAACACTATCAAGAAACTTGGGCTCATATTCAGGTGATGAATCAAAAGTCTCATTGGTTGGCATGATAGGTAAAATTAGTGAAGGATTTGATTGTAGAAGTAAATCGTTTCACATAAGGGTCATCATGAGGCACACTAAGGTTGACACATTGATAGATAGTGGATCTCAATCTAACTTTATTTCAGAGGAATTGGTTAAACAGTTGGGATTAAACACTCAGAAACATCATAAGCCTTACATACTTAAATGGATAAGCAACAATCATCAATTGCACATAATTAAGCAGTGCACATTAAAATTTTCAATTTCATCTAAGTTTGTGGATGAGGTAACATGTGATGTGGTGCCACTAAGTGAATATGGAATGGTCTTAGGCAGTCCATACTTGTATGATTGTAAAACAATCTTCTACAGGGAAAATAATCAATATCATTTAACCAAAGAAGGTCAATAATATGTGGTTCATGCTCATCATTTAAAGGAAAATAAATCTCTTCAAACAATGGAACAATTAAGAAAGGTAGCTCAAGCAAGAAACACACCTATAATGGTTTCCAATCAAGTAATCGATCTCAAGCAAGAACATGAGATGATTGTAGAATGGAAAATCAATCACAGTTTTTGTAACACCCTGTTTCCCCCAGTCTGTAAAAATAATTATATTGGCCAAGAACTACAGAAAACTCAAAGACGTGAATGTTTGATTTGATGGACATTTGTATAAAAGGTCGATGAATGTAAAT
>JASDQU010737547.1:77801-102578 GCA_032191745.1 Picea mariana | reverse complement strand
CCATAGAGATATTTTTCACCTCCTCCTGCACCTGAATTGGAAGAAGTACCTTCATTGACCAAAACCACAACCAAGAGGGGGAGACAATTGCATTTCCCTTCACCTGCTCCAACAACTAAGACCAGATTCAAGAGGAATTTTACTAGATTATCATTCCACAAGGAAGATGTTGAAGTAGAAGTCTTACCCAAGGATTCAATTCCAAGGAAAGAGAAAGATAAAGGTAAAGTCATTAAGAATCCTATTGAGGTTATAGAAAGAGCCTCTGTTCAATAGAAAGATAAAGGTAAATCCACTGAGAAACCTATTGAGGTTATCAACATCAACACTCTCCCTAATAATCCCACTTTCAAAATATTGATTAGAAAACTGAGGGATGCTAAAATAGGAGGCACTACAGAATCTACATAATATGCAGAGTTGTTACACATGAATGGTGCTATGGAAACTGCAGAGCTATTTCACAGGAGGTGCTATGAAATTTGCAGAGTTGTTTTACAATGGGTGCTAGTGAATTGGCTACCGAATGCACTACAGAATGGCACTACGAACATGCCATTACATTCAAAGGTTTGAATTCATGACTCCTTCTTGATTTTTGATGATGTGGAGGGAACCAAGGATCAACAGGTGATAGCTGGAAATCAACATATGAGATTGGAAGACACATGGCACTGGAGAAGGATATGCCCAAGATGCAAGACATGCCATTTAATTCTTGTTAGAGTGGTCACCAACATGGCTCCTAAATTGTAGTAGTTTGTTAATATTTGTTAGTATAGATGTTAGAATTGTAGTTGTTTTGGAGAATCCTAGGATAGGGAGGCCAGTTCACACCTCTAGATGTTTCCTCTTGTATTTATATTATAAATACATCTTTTGAAGGATTAGAGAGGTTCGAACTGTTGAGCAGATCTCCCTGATTGTAATATTTTGACTAAGTAAAGTTGTTCTCTGGTTATATATTGGACTTGAGACATTTTGATTAATAGAAGTCAGTTTCCTTTTATCATATTGTTGACTCTTATTTTGAAATGGTCATGATTGGATGATGCATATGAGATGTTGTGGTTGTGCTATAATTGATATTTGATTATAATTCTTCTATGAATGTTTTTCAGTGTTTTAAACTTTAAGTTTAAGAAGTTCTCGTGACTGAGTTTTTCTTCTTTTGGTTGCTTGATGACCCGATGTTAATAACAGACCTATCTACCTTCCTCACTAAGTCTTCCTCGTACTCACCTTTACTCCTAAACCACTGATTGAAGTTAATCAAGACCTCATTTTCTTATGCATGCTAGCCCAAATTTATGTGTTAAAACATTCTTATGCTGAGTTTTGTCCATTTGACCTTTAATCACTCATTTACATTCACAAACCTTTTTGATGGGTACTAGGATTATCCTCTTGCAATCTGAGGGTGATTTTCAGTGCTAACACCATGCAGTCAGGGTTGATCTCTGTGGATGTCAGTGGTTTTGCGATCTCTGAGGTGTCCAATAATGGTGGAAAATATGGTCGAAGGAGGTACACATTGAACACTGGGTGCAGGCCAAGGAAGGGTGGAGTGTTGAGCTCAAAATCATTGTTACCCACAACCTTGGTGATAGTGTAAGGCCGATAGCGAAGTGGGCGGAGTTTCCAAAGGGGCCTTTTTAGATGATCCTTCCGCAAATGTAACTAGACTTTGTCACCAACTTGAAACTAGTGTGGTACCCTGTGTTGATCATGGCGCTGCTTTTAATTAGCATTGGATTTCTGAAAAATCTTCTGGACCTATTGGTGGATGTGCTGAATCCGCTCAATGAATCTGTTGGATTTTTCGATCGTAGAATGATCATGGGAAGATTCTGTTTGTGTGGTGGCAAGAGGAAGTGAAATATCAATGGATCCCAAGGGTTGGAATCCTAACCCCACCTGAAATGGGTTATGGATGATGGAGCTATGGAGAGACCTGTTGTAACTATGATGAACATAGGGGAGAATGTCGTCCCATGTATGTGGATGCTTAGAGTTGTACATGCGTAGGATGTGCACAATCATTCGATTGGTGACCTCTGTTTGGCTGTCTGTTTGGGGGTGGAAAGCAGTGGATTTTGTGAGTTTTGTGTCCAACAATGACTAGAGACTCGACCAAAATGTGCCGAGGAACCTGTTGTCCCGGTCAGAGATGATGGTCTATGGTATCCCAAAGTGGACCCACACTCGGTCGAAGAAGATATTGGAAGTATATTTTGTGATATTCTTCTTGCAGGCTGTGAGGATGGCCATCTTCGAAAACCGATCAATGACCACAAATACAAAGTCATTCCCTTTCCTGGTGGATGAAAGGATAGACATGTAATCCATTGAGATGGATTACCAAGGCTTATAGGGAGTAGGAAGAGGGGTGTATAAGCCTTGATTCTTGATGGCTGGCTTGGAAATGGTGCAGGCAGTGCAAGATCTGATATACTTGCTGACATCCCATCAAAGTTTTGGCCAATAAAAATGTTTCTGAAGAATGACCACAGTTTTCTCCACCCCAAAATTCCCTGCCATCCAACTATAGTGGGCTTCCCAAATTATATTTGCACGCTCACTTGTAGGAACAATGAGATGGTCCAAGTGGAAAAACAGTTTGTCCTGAATGTGAAAATCGGTGACAATCACGCTTGTACCCAAGAGATGATAGGTGGTTTCGAAGTCCAGATATTGCTGATAAAGTTGGGGCCACTCATATGCTTCATGTCCACAGTAATGGAGCACAGTGGTGAGGGAAGCCACATGAGGTCAATTGAGACAGTCAAAAACATGATTTGAGGTACCTGTATTATAGTTGATGTTGATATGGAACTACTGTAGGTAGTTGGACCACTTCTGATGGCGATCGTTCTACAATTTCCCATGTGTATGTATGAACTACAGAGGCTTGTGATCATTGTGTATGATTGTCTCCTTTCCCAGAATGTAATATTTCCATTGACAACATCCTTGTACAATGGAATAAATTTCCTTGTCATAGGTGGGGTATTTCCGGACAGTATCTGAGAGTTTCTCACTACAATATGCCACTGAATGACCATGATGAGTAAGAAATGCACCCACAACATAGTCTGATGGATGAGTCTCAATATCGAATGGTTGTTGTAGATCGGGAAAGGAGAGTACTGGAGTTGAGCACAAGTGATGCTTTAGGTCATCGAATGATTGTTATTGTTCCTTCGCCCACAAAAAATTCACCCTGCCACCACCCTTGGTCACCTGGCTGAGGGACCATGCAATATCGGAGAATCCCAACACAAATTGTCAGTAGATGTTGGCTAGTCCCAAGAAACTATGAAGATCGGCCAGTCTGGTCTGGGCTGGTTAGTCATGAATGACTTGGATCTTATCTGGATCAACATGTACCCCATGCTCATCAACAATGTAGCCCAAGTATTGGACCCTATTCATTCCAAAAGAGGATTTTTCCAAGTTGGCATATAGCTTGTGTTGCTGCAGAGTGCTCAAAACCTGTTGAATATTCCGCATGTGCTCCTCCCATGTTCTGCTGAAGATCAGGATGTCATCCAAATATACCACCACAAAGGAGTTGGTGAAGGGTCTCAATAGATCATCCATCAACCTTATGAAAGTGGTTAGTGCATTTGTTAAGCCAAAGGGCATGACTATCCATTAGAAGAGACCTTATTTAGACTTGAAGGTTGTCTTCCATACATTAGTTGGTTCGATGGGAACCTGGTGGTATCCAACTTTAGGTCAATCTTGTTGAAGAAATTTACCCTCTTAAGTTGGTCAAGAAGGTCATCAATCCTGGGAATGGGGTACTAATTCTCGACTATGATTTTATTTAATGATTTGTAATCAATGCAGAGTCACCAATTCTCATCCTTCTTCTGCACCAGTACAATCAGGCTTCCACAAGAGGAGGAGTTGGGTCTGATGTGACCCTTTTGAAGAAGTAATTGGATTTGACGCCTGATTTCATCATTTTCCATCAACGAGTGATGATAGACTGGTCCATTAGGTAGAGGTGCATTGGGGGTCATATCAATTGGATGCTTGACTTGGCAGTGTATCGGTACCCCTGTAGGTGAGGATAAAATGTCTCTGTATTCTTCCATGATCCCATCCACTTGCTTCTATTGCAAAGAGAGGCTCTATGTAGAGGCCACAAATGTGGTGGTGACCTTCTTCTTACTGTGATCACAAATTAAAAAGAAGATGAAATTCCTATTCTGTGAGATGACCTTACTGCATTGCTTATCATAGATTAAAGAAATAACATTAGGCAGCGCTACCTCTGGTATCTTGTACAATTTTCTACCCAAATTAATAATAACATTGTGGGGTCTAGAATCATACACATCATGACATTTCCACAAATATGGTTGTCCTAAAAGAACATCAAAAACTTCAAGGGGATTAATTTCACACAATACCTCATCTTTGAAAGGCTTGATGCCATAGGGAAGATGACACTATTGGCTGACATGGAGATATCTTCCTTGTCAAAGCTAGCCGATGGTGTAGGGTTGCGGGTGTGGTGTTGTTGGTAGGTCCAACTGCTTGATGACCTCTGCTGAAATTAGGTTCTTCTGACTACCGCTATCGACAATGAAATGAGGTAGAGCCCTATTTACCCACATCTGGGAGTGAAAGAGGAGTTCCCCTTCCTTTGGTTCTTTTGGTTCACTTGGTCAGAATTTGGTGGTAGCGATAGTGGCACTGGGTTAAACATCGATAATTTACTTCCCTCCTTTAGGATTTGATTCGAAATCAGAGTCAACCTCTGACTCAAAAGCGAGGAGAAATCAAAATCAACCTCTGAATCGATAATTGTAAAGGTTAAAGGTTCAACTGAAAATGATGATGTGACTGAATGCAATTTAGGTACAGAGGAGGATCCAAAGTAGGTTAAGTTGTCTAGTAGCTTGTCAAAGGAAGAAAGGGATATGTTAAGATTTTAAAAGAGTTTGTTGATGTGTTTTCCTAGAAATATGAATATTTAAGAACATATGACACAAACATCATTGAACATAAGATCCCTTTGAAAGGAGACCAAGCCTTTTAGGCAGAAACTCAGACAGATAAATCCCATGCTGTTGCCTATTATGGAAAAGGAAGTAACGAATATTTTGGATGCCAAGTTCATCATTCCTTTGAGATACTATGAATGGGTGGCTAACTTCATCCCATTGAGGAAGAATAATGGGAAAATCAGACTATGTGTCGATTTCAGGAATTTGAATAGAATCTCCAAGAAAGATAATTACCCCTTACCAAAGATGGAGCACATTTTGCAGAGGGTGACTGGTTCATCTAGGATGTCTATGATTTCTGGCTTCTCTGGCTACAATTAGATATCTGTCTTGCTTGAATATAGAGAGAAGACAACCTTCACTACTCCTTGGGGCACATTCATGTATGCCAAAATCCCCTTCGGATTGATGAATGCAGGAGCGACCTTTCAGCGAGAAATGGACATTGCCTTTATTGGGGAGAAGGACAAGTTTGTATTCATCTATTTAGATGACATTACAATGTTCTCATAACATGATAAAGAACATTATCATCATTTGAAAACGGTCTTCTTGAAGTGCAGAAAGTTTGGCCTCTCTCTCAATCCTAAAAATTCTTTGTTTGCTACGAAGGAGGGAAAGTTATTGGGGCACATTGTATCAACAAAAGGGGTAAGAATTGATCCAAGAAGAGTAGAAAACATCCAAACCTTATCTCTTCCTAGATCCAAGAAAGAAGTTCAGTCTTTCTTGGGGAAAATAAATTTTCTAAGAAGGTTCATTTCAAATTTTGTAGAATTGGTGAAGTACATTACAACCATGCTTAGGAAAGGAAATTAGGTGAAATGAACTACTGAGTCTCAAGATTATTTAGATCAAATAAAAAATGATTTGAATGAAGCACATGTTATCATCAACCCTGACTACTACAAGGATTTTCTGATATTTTCCTTTGCCTCATTTGACATAGTGGGTATTGTTTTATTGCTGAAAAATGCAGAGGGGTTAGAGCAGCCTATTTCCTTTTTCAATAGGGCATTGAGGGATGCATAAATGAAATATGATATCATGGAAAAGAAGGCTTATGCTTTGGTCAAATCCCTCAAGTATTTTAGAGTATATGTTTTTCATTCAAAGATTGTTGCATATGTCCCTTCAGCCTTAGTGAAAGAGATACTTATCCATCCTAACATAGATGGGAGGAGGAGCAAATAGATTGCCAATTTTTTTTAATTTGACCTTGAAATGAAGCCCACTAAACTGGTGAAAGGATAAGGTTTAGCTAGGTTGATGGCTAAATCAAATTTCAAAGATTTGGGGGTTAATTTCATGAACATAAACTTAGAAAATCAACAAGTTGAGTTGCCTGATAAAAGTTCTCATGTCAGCCCAAAGTTGGCAGAATGCACTTGGTATAAAGACATCATATATTTTCTGCAGAAGTTGCATCCTCCTGATGGTTTGGAAAAGAACAAGGTAATATCTTTGAAACTTAAGTCAATAATATATTGTCTTATTGACCAAGTTTTGTATTGGAAAGATCCTCTAGGAGTGATTTTGAGATATCTAGATCTACAAGAGACCCAAAAGGCCATGACTGATTTTCATGTTAGCTTATGTGGGGGCCATCACTTTTGGAGAACCAAAACCTATAAGATCCTCAGAGCCGGGTATTTTTGGCCTAGCCTTTTTTATGATGTTTGTGAAAATATTAGAGGTTGTGTCAAATGCAAAAAGTTTTCTGGAAAAAAGCAGCTCAAATCTTTTCTATTGAAGCCTGTGGTAGTTTCAGTACCTTTTCAGCAGTGGGGTCTCGAATTCATTGGGGAAATACATCCTGCTTCAAGTGGTCAACACAGGTGGATTTTGAATGCCACTGATTATTCAACCAATTGGATAGAATCCATTCCTACAAGGAATGCCTCCCAAAAGGTAATCATTAGTTTTCTTGAGGATATCATGTCAATATTTGGTTGTCCAAGAAAAATTGTTACTGACAATGATGCATCCTTCAAGGCTGAACCATTGATCAATTTTTGTGAACAGTATGGGATTACATTAGTTCATTCTACTCCTTACTACCCCCAAGGAAATGGTTTGGCAGAATCCTCTAACAAGACCCTTATAAACATCATCAAGAGATTGTTAGAAGACAACAATAAAGCATGGGAATCAAAGCTGAAATTTGCCTTGTGGGCTGATAGAGTTACAAAAAAGAGGTCACTTGGTGTCTCTCCTATTCAACTTGTATATGGGGTTGAGGATATATTTCCTACTCAGCTTGCCTTACCTGTGGAAAAAATTCCTCTAGGACTACCAAGGAGAACTTGATGATATGGTCAGAAGGATACAACAACTGGTAGAAGTAAAATAGGCTAGGGAGAAACTATTGGACAAAGCACATGACCATCAATATAAGATCAAGCAAGCCTTTGACAAGAAGGTAAGCAAAGAAGATTTCCAGCTGGGAGATCTAGTGCTCAAGTGGGATGCCTTTGAAGCCTTGTGGATTGGCCCCTTCAATATTTCTGAGGTATTTTCAAATAACACTTATAAGTTACAGAACTTGAAGGATTCCTAAGTTTTTGGTGGCCCTGTCAATGGACACTTTCTGAAAAAATATTTTGCTTAAGCCATGAGTGGCTTTCCATCCATTGTAAATATCATTTTTATTTTATTTTTGTTTAATAAGTGACCCCGTAGCCCTAGGATAAGACACAGAAGTTGCTTGTTCTTGGCAGCTCACAGGGAGCATGCCATCCCCTGTGGAGCCAATGTTATCACATGAAGTTGTCATGGGTCTTTTGTCCCTTAGGTTTTAATTTTTATCCTTTAGTCTTTAGGTTTTCTTTATTTTTCTCTTTGTGATTTGCTTAGGTTAGTCTAAACAAATAAAGACTTCGGTTTTTGCTCACATTTTTGGCCCACACATATGGTTATAGCCTAGGTTCATTTTATGGTTTATGTATTTGAATCATCTTTTGACTTGACACCAAGAATTATCGACCCCATGATCCTAATGACCTGACAAGTCACTCCACCCACTCATGCTCTTTATCCTTTCCATGATTTCCCTATGTCTGTTAAGGAGTAAAATAAAACTTTGGAAAGAGAGCTGCCAACTCACTAGGAGTTTACGTAACACACCTTTGTCCTGATGCTCCTTTACCATCATTTTCCATCATCAGCTGATGTCATGTCTTTCATTGTTTTCAACACCCTTGTATTCAAAAGGAATATAAAGATTTTGTCATTTATGAGGTTGCTAACTGTTTATCAATTTGAAATTTTCCTCCTAAGCTTGGCGCTGCTGAAACCACTAGTTTAGACAGACCTGTGGATTGCACTATGAGATCAACTGTTCGAGCTGAATTGGAGGCTGAGGTGGATGTAAAAATTCCATAGCTTGATGTAGATATTCCACTCATTCGCCATAAACTCCAAGTATTTCATGAGCCTTTTTAGCTGCATGGAAAAGTGTTAAGATACCCCTACCTTATATTTTGGTAGTGCCTGGCATTGTAGGCTGCATTTTTCCCCACCTACTATCCTCTATACCTCTTCTTCCATAGATTCCATAGCCATTTTCCAACTAAATTTTTCCTATACTAGGGTCAAGCCATTTTACTTCAGATTTTTGAATGCCCATTCATTCACTTGGCTCATGTGTCCACACTGGGATACATAAATCGCTGCCAAAACTATGCTACAGTTCTCCTGTCCCAACGCTGCATTTTACTTGTTATATTAGTGCCATCTTCTGTGTTCACAAATCCATGCATCAACCTCCTTTATTCACCGTGTCATCCTACATTTTTATCTTAAAGTATGCTTGCAGTGAGGAGGATAGAAGACCCTACGTTTTAAATCTTTGATGACCTTGTATGTTGGCACAATGATAGTATAAACCTGAACAATGCATCCCTGCATATCTTTACTCAGATTTTATTTCCCTCATTTAAAAAAAAAACCATCATATCAGTCTATTGTTAATTCAAAAGTGAGTTGGAGGAAAATCCTTGAAAGAGTAACCATTGATAACCTTCAAACCTAATATATCTTTTCCTCTATTTGGTTTATTTACCCCTCTTGCATTATAGTATTTGATCCCCTGTTTCTATCCATGGATACACCTCAAAAGAATAATTCTCACAAGGGAGGGAGTGTGGTCAGGACTGAGCCTTCTGACATGCACATGTTTGATGATAAGCCTATGGTTAGGGAGGTTTTCCAAAGGGTTGGATACCTCTATTTTTGTCAAAACATGCAGAGGGGACACCTTGAAGTAGCAAGGTAGTTTGCATTTCACTTTTATGGCATTAAGAACAAGGCAAGAAACCTTGAGTTCGAGGTATCTGAGGCCTCTATTGCAGCAACCACTGAGATACCCAACACTGGTGAGAGGTTGTTCAAATCCATGATCCTCAGTACATCCTTTTCCAAGGATTTCCTCAAAATAGACTATCAGAAAGACAATTTTTCTAAGGGAGTGCCTAGGAGCCACCTGGTTGAAGGTTTTGATAAAATGCTGAAGATCATCCAAAGATATTTTACATGTGAGGGAAGATTTAACATGATATACCGGTATCACATAAGACTCTTGCTACATTTCACTGGTAAGGATTCAATGAATATCCCTTTTTATCTATTGAGAAGTATGGGAAATATGTCTGATAGAGTCCAAGCCAAGTCCAAGGTTGTGGACACTAGTGTTTTCCACTTTGGGTTGATCATGATGCTGGTTATGGAAGAGTTGAAGAAAATGAACATTTCTTGGGAACATTTCATTGTCTCTACCAATATGCAACTAGATATAGCCTCTACCCCTCAATCCATAATGCAAATTCCTTTTCCATCTATTAGTGTTTCCCCAACAAGAACAAGCAAGAAGAGAAAAATAAAACCTACTACCCAAGACAAATAAACCCCTAAGGAAATTGAAGAAGAAGAGAGGGACATTCATCACTCCCCACAGAGAGATTCTTCACCTCCTCTTGCACCTGAATTGGAAGAAGTCCCTTCATCGACCAAAACCACATCCAAGAGTGGGAGAAAATTGCATTTCACTTCACCTGCTCCAATAGCTAAGACTAGAGTCAGGAGGAATTTTACTAGATTATCATCCCATAAGGAAGATTTTGAAGCAGAAGCCTTACCCAAGGATTCAGTTCCAAGGAAAGAGAAATATAAAGGTAAAGTCATTAAGAATCCTATTTAGGTTATAGACAGAGCCTCTATTTAGCAGAAAGATAAAGGTCAATCCACTGAGAAGCCTATTGAGGTTATCAACATCAACACTCCCCCTAATAATACCACTTTCAAAAGATTGATCAGACAAGTGAGGGATGCTAGAAAATAAGTTGCTCCTTTGAAGGCATAAAGTTTGATTGAGAGAAGAAAGATGAATGAGCTCATGGACATGTACAATGAAATCCTTAATCTGGCAATTTTTTCAGCAAGAAGAGCCTTGCCTTTCCATAGGCAACTTAAGACTCTGTATGGGCAAAACAAAATCTTTCAGTCCCAAAACAGAAATATTAAAGAAGAATTGCATCCCTTCAAGGATGAAGTGGCCCAGAGGAACTCAAATGTTATGGTACAAGCTGCAATAGAAAGATATGAACCTCCAATTAAGAGGAGCAACCCTGCAAAAGAAAGAGATGCTGCTATGACAGGGGGAAGTTCTCCTGCAATAAGGAGGAGTGCTAGATTGAGGAAGTAGATGGGGGGATGACAAATCCATTTTTGTGGGTGATCACTGATCACTTTTTGTAAGTTTCAAATGTTCAAGGAAGTATGATTTTTCCACCTATATAGGCATCTGCAGGCTCCTAGTCCATCAACTATGTTTTTCTTGTTTTTTAAGAATTGTTACATCACACAAAAAAAACACAGAGATTCTGTAGCACCATGGCACTACAGAATAATTTATATAGGATGTTATGTAGTTGCGATACCAAAGCCGCTACAAAATCTCCTAGCCAAACACAAGAATGGAGCTACAGAAACTACTGAGCTATTTCACAGGTATGGTGCTACAGAAACTGCAGAGCTATTTCACAGGAGGCGCTACGAAATCTGCAGAGCTGTTACACAGGAATGGTGCTACGGAAACTGGAGAGATATTTCACAGGAGGTGCTACGGAATATGCAGATTTGTTTTACAAAGGGATCTAGAGAATTGGCTACCGAATGTGCTATAGAATGGTGATACGAACTGGCCATTACAGTTAAAGGTTCAAATTCATGACTCCTTGATTTTTTATGATGTGGAGGGAACCAAGGATCAGCTGGTGGTAGTTGGGAATCAACATATGAGCTTGGAAGACACGTGGCACTAGAGAAGGATGTGCCCAATATGTAAGACATGCCATTTAATTCTTGTTAGAATGGTTGCCAACATGGCTCCTAAATTGTAGCAGTTTGTTAAGATTTGTTAGTAGAGATGTTATAATTGTAGTTGTTTTGGAGAATCCTAGGATAGGAAAGCCAACTCGCACCTCTAGATGTTGCCTCTTGTATTTATATTATAAATACATCTTTTGAAGGATTAGAGAGGTTTGAATTGTTGAGCATAGCTCCCTGATTGTAATATTTTGACTAAGTAAATTTGTTCTCTGGTTATGTATTGGACTTAGGACATTTTGATTAATAGAAGTCAGTTTCCTTTTATCATCTTGTTGACTCTTATTCTGAAATGCTCATGATTGGATGATCCATATGATATGTTGTGGTTGTGTTATAATGGATGTTTGATTATAATGCTTCTATGAATGTTTTTCAGTGTTTTAAACTTTAAGTTCAAGAAGTTCTTGTGACTGAGTTTTTCTTCTCTTGGCTGCTTGATGACCTGATTTTAATAACAGACCTATCCACCTTCTTCACTAAGTCTTCCTCCTACTCACATTTACTCCTAAACCATTGACTGAAGTTAATCAAGACCTCATTTTCTTATGCATGCTAGCCCAAATTTCTGTGTTAAAACATTCTTGTGCCAAGTTTTGTCCATTTGACCTTTAATCACTACCTTTTTGATGGGTACTAGGCTTATCCTCTTGCAATCTGAGGGTGATTCTTTGAGGTGTGATCTCTGAGGTGTCCAATAATGGTGGAAAATATGGTTGAAGGAGGTACACATTGAACACTGGGTGCAGACCAATGAAGGGTGGAGTGTTGAGCTCAAAATCATTGCTATCCACAACCTTGGTGATAGTGTAAGTCCGATAGTTAAGTGGGTGAAGTTTTTGATGGGGCCTTTTGAGACGATCTTTTTGCAAATGTAACTGGACTTTGTCACCAACTTGAAACTAGTGTGGTACCCAATGTTGATCATGGCGCTGCTTTTAATTAGCATTGGATTTTTGCAAAATCTCCTGGACCTGTTGGCGGATGTGTCGAATCTGCTCAATGAATCTGTTGGCTTTGTCGATCGGAGACTGATCATGGGAAGATTCTGTTTGTGTGGTGGCAAGAGGAATTGCAACATCAATGGGTCCCAAGGGTTGGAATCCTAACCCCACCTAAAATGCGATATGGTCGGTGGAGCTATGGAGAGCCTTGTTGTAACAGTGGTGAACATAGGGGAGACTGTCATCCCATGTATGTGGATGATTAGAGTTGTACATGCATAGGATGTGCACAATCATCTGAATGACGACCTCTGTTTGGTTGTTTGTTTGGGGGTGGAAAGAAGTGGATTTTTTGAGCTTGGTGTCTAACAATGACTAGAGACTCGACCAAAATGTGTTGAGGAACCTGCTGTCCCGGTCAAAGATGATGCTATGTGGTATCCCAAAGTGGACCCACACCCGGTCGAAGAAGAGATTGGAGGTATATGCCACTATGATATTATTCTTGCAGGTTGTGAGGATGGCCATCTTCGAAAACTTATCAATGACCACAAATACAAAGTCATTCCCTTTCCTAGTGGATGAAAGGCCAGACATGTAATCCATTGAGATGGATTCCCAAGGTTTCTAGGGAGTAGGAAGAGGGGTGTATAAGCCTTGCTTTTTGATGGCTGGCTTGGAAATGGCACAGACAGTGTAAGATATGATATACTTGTTGACGTCCTGTCAAAGTTTTGGCCAATAAAAATGTTTCTGAAGAATGACCACAATTTTCTCCACGCCAAAATTCCTTGCCATCCCACTGTAGTGGGATTCCCAAATCAGCTTTGCATGCTCACTTGTAGGATCAGAGAGATGGACCAGGTGACAATCCATCCTGAATGTTAAAATCGATGACAATCGTGCTTGTACCCAAGAGATGATAGGTGGTTTTGAAGTTTGGATCTTGCTAATAAAGTTGGGGCCACTTAGATGCTTCATGTGCACAATAATGGAGCATAGTGGTAAGGGAAGCCACAGGAGGTCGATTGAGATTGTCAACAACATGATTTGAGGTACCTGCATTATACTTGATGTTGAGATGGAACTGCTGTAGGTAGGTGGACCACTTCTAATGGAAGTCGTTCTGCAATTTCCCATGTGTCCGTATGAACTACAGAGGATTGTGATCATTGTGTATGATCATCTCCTTTCCCAGAATGTATTGTTTCCATTAACGACATGCTTGTACAATGGAATAAATTTCCTTGTCATAGGTGGGGTATTTACGGACAGTATCTGAGAGTGTCTCACTATGGTATGTCACCAAATGACCATGTTGAGTGAGAATTGTGCCCGCAATGTAGTCTGATGCATCAGTCTCAATCTCAAATGGTTGTTGCAGATCGAGAAAGGAGAGTACTGGAGCTGAGAACAAGCGGTGCTTCAGGTCATCAAATGATTGGTTTTCTTCCTTCCCCCACATGAACTTGGCCTTGCCACCACCTTTGGTCACCTTGCTGAGGGCCCATGCAATATGGGAGAATCCCAACGTGAACCGTCGGTAGAAGTTGGCTAGTCCCAAGAAGCTATGAAGCTCGGTCAGTGTGGTATGGGCTGGCTAGTCACGAATGAATTGGATCTTAGCTATATCAACATGTACCCCATGCTCATCAACAATGTAGCCCAAGTATTGGACTATGTTCATGCCAAAAGAGGATTTTTCCAAGTTGGCATATAACTTGTGTTGCCGTAGAGTGCTCAAAACCTGCTGAATATGCCACATGTGCTCCTCCCACATTCTGCTGAAGATCAGGATGTCATCCAAATATACCACCACAAAGGAGTTCGTGAAGGGTCTCAATAGATCATCCATCAACCTCATGAAAGTGGCTGGTGCATTTTTTAAGCCAAAGGGCATGACTAGCCATTCAAAGAGACCTTCTTTAGATTTGAAGGTTGTCTTCCATACATCAGTTGGTTTGATGGGAACCTGGTGGTAGCCAAACTTTAGGTCAATCTTGCTGAAGAACTTTACCCTCTTGAGTTGGTCAAGAAGGTCATCAATCTTGGGAATGGGGTACCAATTCCTGACTGTGATTTTGTTTAAGGATTTGTAATCAATGCAGAGTCGCCAAGTCTCATCCTTCTTCTGCACCAGTACAATTGAGATTTTGCAAGAGGAGGATATGGGTCTAATGTGCCCCTTTTGAAGAAGCTCTTAGATATGACACCTGATTTCATCATTTTCCATCAACGAGCAACGATAGACTGATCCATCAGGCACAGGTGCATCGGGGGTCAGATCAATTGGATGCTTGACTTGGCAATGTGTCAATACCCCTGTAGGTGAGGATATGATGTCTCTGTATTCTTCCATGATCCCATCCACTTGCTTTTGTTGAAAAGAGAGGCTCTATGTAGAGGCCAAAAATGTGGCGGTGACCTTATTCTTACTATGAGCATAGATAAAAAAGAAGACGAACTTCCTGGTCTGTGAAATGACCTTATTGCATTGCTTAGCACAGATTAAAGAAATAACATTAGGCACCGCTACCTCTGATATCTTGTACAATTGTCTACCCAAAGTAATAATAATACTGCGGGGTCTAGACTCATACACATCATGCCGTTTCAAAAAATATGGTCGTCCTAAAAGAACATCACAAACTTCAAGGGGAGTAATATCACACAGTACCTCATCTTTGAAAGGCTTTATGCTGTGGGCAGACGACACTGTTGGTTGACATGGAGATCTCTTCCTTGGCGAAGCCATCCAATGGTGTAGGGCTGCGGGTGCAATGTTGTTGGAAGGTCTAGTCACTTGAAGAACTCTGTTGAAATCAGGTTCTTCTGACTACCGCTATCGACAATGAAATGAAGCGGTGTCCCCTTTACCCACATCTGTGAGTGAAAGAGGCATTCCCCTTCCTCTAGTTCTTCTGGTTCACTTGGTAAGAATTTGGTGGTAGCGATAGTGGCACTGGGTTCAACATAGATAATTTTCTTCCCTCCTTCCTTAGAATCAACCTCTGACTTGGAAGCCTTCAGTTCGGCCATGTGTGACTGCTTGGAGCGACATTCTTCGATGTTGTGCCAAGGGATTTTATGGTACTCACACCATTTTCCCGTGTTTTTCTTCGTCTTCTCATTTCCCTTCTGGCATTGTGGCCTGGAATGGTTGTCTTGAGGGCATCCATCTCGAATTGGTCCCCTATTGTGTGGGTTGGGGCCACCTTTGCCTTGCTTCGGCTGTGAGGGGTTTGCAGATCCAAACTATTGCCTTTTCTATTTAAATTTCTGCTCAATCTTGACATCGTATCTATAAGTCTTTCCCACTGAGGCGATGTCCAAAAAATCCATTTCTGTTTGAATGTATCTATGCAAACAACCATGGTATTTGAGCACTAGATGATTCTCAGAGTATTTGATACCCAATTTGGTGTGCAGTGTATGGAAAATATTGGTGAAATCTGGTACTGTCTGGTCCTTTTCTTGACGTAAGGTGGTCCATCTGGTGTACTGGTCCTCATAGCTTCCAACATGGTAGTAATGTATTTAATGGAGTCCCGGAAGGAATCCCATGTAGGTGCCACCACAAGAATTGCATATTCCTCTATGACCCTTTTCTAAGAGTAAGTATCCCACCAGTCTTTAACATGGGGAACGACCTTGAGGAGTGCAAAAGTGATCTTTTCCCTCCACAAAAAAATCCTTCGAGCATATTCAACTATTTATCTACAACATCCACATCTATAAGTCCTTCAAATAATGGAATATCAAAATTTACCTGTACCTTGAAGGGGGTTGCATGGACGCTTGATGAAGATGCTTCTCTTATGGGCAATCGTCGAAGGATTGGCTTGAAGTTGTCCATCATTTTGTTCCTTTTTTGTGCGGAGGATTCCTTGAGAAACATTTTAATAGGATCTCCTACTCCATCATATTTCTTTTCATCCCCCATGGGTTTTTGTTGGGCTCAGTGCGACTGATCTTGCAATGGCTCGATTGGTTTGAGTCCCAACTTATTGTACCTGAATCTTGTTGGGGACATGCACGAAGAAAAAAAATGAAGAGCAAACCGCTCTGATTCCACTGATCTGAATTTAGGAACGGAACAAACTGATTAATAGAATGAATACAATAAACATGGAGATATGAAGAATAACAAAAATTTCCAGTGAACAATATCTTCTATTGAATAATGAAATAGACTGAAACTGTAAAACTGCAAAACTGAAACACTTACTCGAATGGTGGCATCTATCTCTGAGAAGAGATGTGGCTGCTAAGTGCATCTATCTGAGCAGAATGAATTAAAATGAAGCTCTAGAGGCCTTTTTGATATTGCTCATGAATGCCAAAACCCTAGACATTAAAAAACCTAATCCTAGGAAGTGAAACGTCAAAAGTCATGTGGGCCCCTATGGGTAAGTTGGTACCTAAACTTCGCAGGGTCATAACTTTTGCATACAACCTCTGTTTTAGGCATGTGATAGCCCGTTGGAAAGGTCTTTCAGAGAAATACACATTACACCATCAAAATATGACTTATTATATAGTTTGAGTGTGGCGAGCCAAGAAAAGACTATTTAGGCCTCCAAAACAACCCTATAAGTACAATAATATGTGCTGACATGAAAACATACAAAATAATTCATTTGGATTAGGTGAGAGGCCACCAATATCCATCTGAAAGATGTGTAGGGATTCAGACATCCCAAAAAGTGTAGAACCCACAATTACAAAGAAGTACAAAAAACATGTTGAACTAAAAAAGGACAAGAGGAGCCAGTTGGAATAGGTGGGTGGCCACCAATAGCCAACTGGATCAATCCTTCCCGTTTAGGAAGAAATTATATCCATTGCATTGATTCCCCCCATCACGTGTGGAAACTTTTGCTGGATTTGGCCCTGGGTGAGCGATTTTCCTTGGTGTAGGAGTTGCCCTGCCTTGACAATTCGATAAAGTTGGATCCTCTGTTGGCGAGTGTCATTAAACTATGTGTCCACTATTTGATTAGTGGATTCTTGTTCTATCTAGTCAGGGTTGATCTCTATGGGTGTTAAGAATTGGATCTAGGAGCTTGATGGGGTTCAAAACGACCTAAAAATCAAAATTCTCAGAATGGCTTCAAAACGGACATGTACGTAGGCCTCGTCGATATGAACCCAATGCAACTTGAACAGGATCAAACAAATGTCGTATGCTCAATATATCACAGTCTTTTCATTTGGTCAAACATGCAAAAAAATGATGACTGTATAGTGCGTATAGTGCCATGTGGCAGCTGACTATACAGTCCGTACATGCGTATAGCTTATGTGGCAGGGTACACGTGGCAAAGTTTAGTGTGATTACTGGGTGTACGGAGTGACATGTGTCAAAAAGGAAGACCAATTAGGGAGTGACACATGTCACCACTACAAGGGTGACATGTGTCACGTCCATACGACGCTTACATGGTAGGTACAGTGGCAGGTGATGTGGAAAAAACATGTGGCAGAGCTGGATGAATAGAGTGCTGACACATGGCATTTCTCATGGTGTATGGTATGGTGCCACATGGCCCAGACATGGGATTCCACGTGGCACCCAATGGTTGGTTGATGTTGTTGCAAAAGTTATATGACTCCCAGGGAGTCGACCGTGTGACCTCTGACCGCGTTAAGGTTTTGGTAGGGCCGGGCTAGCCATCTTGCCCACAAGTGTTTCCTATTATACAATGGGCATATATATTACTTAAAGTGTATGGTAATGTAATTCCAGGCAGAAAAGGGTTAGGGGCTAGCCCTATCCCTCGACGCATTCATACGACCACACTACATGACCGTGAGTTGTGCTGTTTTGTTGGCGTGTGGGTGGATTTTAGCTCGACGCTTCAACCAGAACAAAAAAAAACTACCATACGACCTGTGTCACATATGCCCATACGTTCACGTAGAGTTTCAGGGTTAGTCTCGGTCGGTCGGGCTAGCCCGCTGACCAAGGGATTAACTACCGGCTAATGACTAGGGGGGATTAAAAAGAAGTGCACATGGAGCTTTAAGACCAGGGCACATGGCCACCACCTTATGACCAGGGGCCTCTTTTGGAAGGAGCTAATGAACCAGTGCCAGCGTGAGGCCACATGGGACACACCCATACAATCAGGGGCCAACGAGTAAGGGGATGCACCCTGAATTTATGCAAATAGTGGGTTTTTTACATTATAATAGTTATTTTATTGGTATTATTCAACCGGTTTTGGATATTTTGGTCATTTTTGAGGGATATTGGGCCCTTTTTGAGGCCAGATCTTGGGGGGAAGTTTGGAGATGGTTACCAACTTCAGATTTATATAAAACAGGACTTCTTGAAGCCATGGGAGGGGATTCAAAGCAGGTTTATGCTGAAGATTTTCCAAGCCAAATCCATTTTTATGCAGGGAAACTATTGAGGAGCGCACCTTTGCGGGTCATTTCTGGGAGCTCCGGTCATTCGATTTTAGTGCCGTTGGTTTTTTTGGGTTCCATAGATCTGGTAGAAAAAGACCAGATCATTTTGTAACCTTTTCAACACTATTGTGATGTAACTTTAAAGATTTGAATATAAATAATAAAGCCTCACCCACTGAGACAAAGGCCCGGAGACATAGGAGAGATTGTCGAACTCCGTTATCACATTGGTGTTATGGTTTGCTGTTGTTTTATGCTTATTTCTAGATTTGAATATGCTTAATGGCTGCTATGTTTAATTCATATTTCTTCCTCTTTCATTCAACTTCCTAATTGGTTAATTAACACATGGTTAATAACTCAACCATTGTCATTTAAATGATCTTTTTAGATCAAGTGGCATCAAAGCTAGTTGACGATTGGATTTGAGTTTTGCATGTTAACCAAGGAAAAGCTACATTGTGGTGAAGGAGAGATTTTGGAAGATAATTAATTGATTGGATTGAGAAAGATAAATTCTCAAAGCGAGAATATGGCATCAGAAGAGGGACTTTCTCAGGATGAGAAAGATTTTCAAAAATCTTTCTTCGCCATGTCAGAGATGATGAAGGTTTTCTATGAAGACTACTTGAAACAAAAGAGATCAAATCTGGGTGAATCTTCAAAGGGAAAAAGTGAATAAGGAGAGGATCCTCCTCAAATTCCTCCTTCACCTCCATCTTCACCTCCTTCTTCTTCAAGTTCAAGTTCTAAATCCACTACAAAGAAACATGTCCATAAACATAAGAATGAAATGCCTTTACTAAAACTTGATTTTAAATTCAAATTACCCATGTATGATGGTGAAGTTAATGCAAAGAGAATTCATAATTGGGTCAGACAAATGGAGGTTTATTGCAGTGTGCAACAAATCAAGGATGAGGCAAATCAGATCAAGTTGGCATCACTTAGACTTGAACACTCATCTCATGGTAAAGCAAGTTGCAAAATGGAATGCAACAAGTGGGTAATGTATTTCCATCATGGAAAAGTTTTATTTCTGCACTTAGAAAACAATTCTATCCTTTTCATTATAAAGAGAAAGAGTTAATTGAATGGCAAGCTCTTAAACTAAGAAAAGGACAAACAATTCAAGAATACAAAAATGGATTTCATAAAATGGCATTGATGTTAGATATTCCTTTACATACCTAAGAAAATATTATGAAGTATATAGGAGGTTTACCTGGACATATTCAAAACAATGTATTCATGTTTGGACCAACTAATCTTGATGAGGTTTCTGTTCAAGCAACATACATTGAAGCAGGGAAAACAGGTGTTGGTGTATCAAGGGAATCGTCTTCAAGGAAAGAGGAAAAAAGGAAGTGGAATGGAAAAAAGGCAAATTCAGTGGCAAGAAGGTAAGAGAATCCCTCTTGCAAGCATTACAAGAATGTAAGAGAAGCCCTCTTTCAAGCATTGCAAGAAAGAGGGGAATGATGATGACCGTTTTTGGCAAGTGCATCCCGAGAAGAGGCCAAAGTTGTTTAAGGAAAAGAAAGGGAGGAAAACAGTTGCGGAAACAACATGACCAACAGACTTGGGCTCATATTCAGGTGGTGAATCAAAAGTCTCATTGGTTGGTATGACAGGTAAAATTGGTGAAGGAATTGATTGTAGAAGTAAATTGTTTCACATAAGGGTCATCGTGAAGCACACTAAGGTTGACACATTGATAGATAGTGGATCTCAATCTAACTTAATTTTGGAGGAATTGGTTAAACAATTGGGATTAAACACTCAGAAACATCATAATACTTACACACTTAAATGGATAAGCAACAATCATCAATTGCACATAACAAAGCAGTGCACATTAAAATTTGCAATTTCATCTAAGTTTGTGTACGAGGTAACATGTGATGTGGTGCCACTAAGTGAACATGGAATGGTCTTAGGTAGTGCATACTTGTATGATCGTAAAGAAATCTTCTACAGGGAAAATAATCAATATCATTTAACCAAAGTAGGTCAAGAATATGTGGTTCATGCTCATCATTTAAAGGTAAATAAATCTCTTCAAACAATGGAGCAATTAATAAAGGTAGCTCAAGCAAGAAACACACCTATAATTGTTTCCAATCAAGTAATCGATCTTAAGCAAGAACATGAGATGATTGTAGAATGGAAAATCAATCACGGTTTGCTTCAAGATAAGATAATGTCGTGCAAATATTACAAACATATAATCTCATTTGCAGTCATATTTTTGATGCTATCATTAGTAATGTTGTCTACATGGATGATAGTGGCTTCAGTAAGATGTGACAGGGTACAAATGGCTAACAATATGCTTCAGTTATCATAACTGTTTTACAGTTGATCTTGACGAGACAGGTGCACATGACAGAGTTTAAAGATAGAGAAAAAGTCGGGTGGCCTATCCCGAGCTTGATGACTTGTCAACAACCTTTTGGGGACCAAAAGGTATTTTGTGGGGAGGTGTGATCTAGAATTGGATCCAAGAGCTTGATGGGGCTCATAAAGGCCTAAAAATAAAAGTTCTTATAATGTCTTCAAAACAAACATGTGTGTATCCCTCATTGATACGAACCCAACACAACTTGAACGGGCTCAAACAAATGTCTTATGCTCAAGATATCATAGTCTGTTCATTTGGCCAAACATGCAAAAAAATGATGTCTGTATAATCCGTATAGAGCCACGTGGTAGATGGATATACAGGCCATACAACCGTACAGATAATGTGGCAGAGTACACATGGCAAGGTTCAGTGTGATGACTGGGCATACAAACTGCTGATGTGTTAGACAGGTGGACCAATCAGGGAGTGACACATTTCACCACTGCAAGGGTGACATGTGGCATGCTCGTACAACGTTTACATGGAAGGTACAGTGGCAGGTGACGTGGCAGACACATGTGGCAGAGATGGACGAATAGAGTGATGAAACATGGCAGTTCTCATGGTGTATGGTATGGTGCCACGTGGCCCAAACATGGGCTTCCACGTGGCACCCAATGGTTGGTTGATGTTGTTGAAAAATTTAAACAACTCCTAGGGAGTCGACCGCATGACCTCCAACCGCGCTAAGATTTTGGCAGGGTCGGGATAGCTAGTCCACCCACAAGTGTTTCTTGTTATACAATGGGCATATATATTACTTAAAGTGTATGGTAATGTAATTCCAAGAGGAAAAGGGCTGGGGGCTAGCCCCATCCCTTGGCGCATTCATACAACCACACTACATGACCGTGAGTTGTGTTGTTTTGTTGGTGTGCGGGTGGAGTTTATCCAGACGCTTAAACTAGAACAAAAAAAAACCGCCATACGACCTATGTCGCATATGCCCATACCTTCGCACAGAGTTTTGGGGTTAGCCCTGGTCAGTCGGGCTAGCCCACCGACTAGGGGCTTAACCATCGACTAATGACCAGGGAGGATTAAATAGAAGTGCACGTGGAGCTTTAAGACCAGGGTACATGACCACCACCTTATGACCAGGGGCCTCTTCTGGAAGGAGCTAACGAACCAGTGCTAATGCGAGGTCACGTGGGACACACCCATATGACCAGGGGCCAACAAGTAAGGGGCTACACCCTGAATTTATGCAAATAGTGGGTTTGTTACATTATAATAGTGATTTTATTGGTATTATTCAACAATTTTTGGAGATTTTGGTCATTTTTGAGGAATATTGGGCCCTTTTTGATACCAGATCTTGGGGGGAAGTTGGAAGATGGTTAACAACTTTAGATTTATATAAAACAATTCTTCTTGAAGCCATGGGAGGGGATTCAGAGCAGGTTATGTAGAATATTTTCCAATCCAAAGCCATTTTTATGTAGAGAAGCTATTGAGGAGCGCACCTTTGCGGGCCATTTCTGGGAGCTCTGGTCATCCGATTTCAGTGTCGTTAGTTTTGTTGGGTTCCAAAGATTTGGTAGAATAAGACCAAATCAGTTTGTAACCTTTTCGACACTTCTGTGATGTACCTTTAAATATTTGAACATAAATAAGAAAGACTCACCCACTGAGACAAAGGCCCGAAGATGTAGGCGAGATTGTTGAACTCCTTTATCACATTGGAGTTATGGTTTGCTGATGTTTTATGCTTATTTATAGATCTGAATATGCTTAATTGATTTGATGTTTAATTCATATTTCTTCATCTTTCATTCAACTTCCTACTTGGTTAATTAACACATGCTTAGTAACTCAACCACTGTCATTTAAAAGATCTTTTCGAATCATGTGGTATCAGAGCTAGTTGACGTTTGGATTTGAGTTTTCCATGTTAACCAAGGAAAAGATACATCATGGTGAAGGTGAGCTTGTGGAAGAGAATCCATTGATTATATTGAGAAAGAGAACTTCTCAAAGCGAGAAGATGGCATTAAAAGAGGGACTTTCTCAGGATGAGAAAGAGTTTCAAAAATATTTCTTCGCCATGTCGGAGATGATGAAGGTTTTCTATGAACACTACTTGGAATGGAAGAGACCAAATCTGGGTGAATCTTCAAAGGGAAAAATTGAAGGATCCGCCTTCACCTCCATCTTCACCTCCTTCTTCTCCTTCCTCTTCAAATTCAAGTTCTAAATCCACTACAAAAAAACATGTCCATAAACATAAGAATGAAATGCTTTTACTAAAACTTGATGTTAAACTCAAAGTACCCATGTATGATGGTGAAGTTAATTCAAAGAGACTTGATAATTGGGTCAGACAGATGGAGGTTTATTGCAGTGTGCAACAAATCAAGGATGAGGCAACTCAAATCAAGTTGGCATCACTTATATTTGCAAGCACAACACTCATCTGGTGGCAAAGCAAGTTGCAAAATGGAACACAAAAAGTGGGTAATGTATTTCCATCATGGCAAAGTTTTGTTTTTGCACTTAGAAAACAATTCTATTCTTTGGGTTATAAAGAGAAAGCGTTAATTGAATGACAAGCTCTTATACTAAGAAAAGGAAAAACACTGCAAGAATACACAAATGGATTTCATAAAATGGAATTGATGTTATATATTACTTTACATACCCAAGAAACTCTTATGAAGTATATAGGAGGTTTACCTCACATATTCGAAACAATGTATTCATGTTTGGACCAACTAATCTTGATGAGGTTTCTGTTCAAGCGACATACATTGAAGCAGGGAAAAGTGTTGGTGTATCAGGGGAATCGTTTTCAAGGAAAGAGGAAAAAAGGAAGTGGAATGGAAAAAAATAAAATTTAGTGGCAAGAAAGGATGAGAAGCCCTCTTGCAAGCATTGCAAGAAAGAGGGGCATGATGGGGACCGTTGTTGGCAATTGCATCCCGAGAAGAGGCCAAAGTGGTTTAAGGAAAAGAAAGGGAGGCAAACAATTGTGGAAACAACACTATCAAGAAACTTGGGCTCGGATTCAGGTGATGATTCAAAAGTCTCATTAGTTGGCATGACATGTAAAATTGGTGAAGGATTTGATTGTAGAAGTAAATCGTTTCACATAAGGGTCATCGTGAGGCACACTAAGGTTGACACATTGATAGATAGTGGATCTCAATCTAACTTAATTTCAGAGGAATTGGTTAAACAGTTGGGATTAAACACTCAGAAACATCATAAGCCTTACACACATAAATGGATAAGCAAAAAATATCAATTGCACATAACAAAGCAGTGCACATTAAAATTTTCAATTTCATCTAAGTTTGTGGATGAGGTAACATGTGATGTGGTGCCACTAAGTGAATGTGGAATGGTCTTAGGCAGTCCATACTTGTATGATCATAAAGCAATCTTCTACAGGGAAAAGAATCAATATGATTTAACCAAAGTAGGTCAATAATATGTGGTTCATGCTCATCATTTAAAGGCAAATAAATCTCTTCAAACAATGGAACAATTAAGAAAGGTAGCTCAAGCAAGAAAAACGCCTACAATGGTTTCCAATCAAGTAATCGATCTTAAGCAAGAACATGAGATGATTGTAGAATGGAAAATCAATCACAGTTTT
>JASDQU010737547.1:57291-74223 GCA_032191745.1 Picea mariana | reverse complement strand
AGGAGAAGGAGAGTAACCTTCATCCTTGATTTCTGTTGAGCTAGAAGTAGGAGACTGAACCTCAAAGCATTGTGGTCTATCTCGGGGGTGGCTAGTGGTAAATCCGTTTGAAGTCACTAAGCCTATGGTTGGGTGTAAACGAGCACCCCTCTCAGCAGTTGCATCATGCTTGGTAGATTTGATAAGTGTTGTATACCTTGTATTTCGAACTGAATATCATGAATGCATGCTTGTGTTTATATGCCCATAATAATCCTTGTGTAGAATGATTGCTTGGTGTTTTAAACTGGAAGTAATGGATGCATGTGTATGCTTATATGTCATCGTTGTTTTCTGTACAAATGGTTAAGTTTGGGACCAGAAGGGTAGCTCTCTAATGTCTCAGAGTCGTGGGAATTTGAAGCCCCGAGAAATTGAATTTCGTGATTCAAGCTCAGAAGGGATAGTGAGCCCAATTATAGAAAGAGAGAATACCCTATCATTCGGTTGATGAACGGTCAGAATCCTTTTGGGAATGCCCTAGATCTGTTGAGACCAATGGATCTAGAGGAGGAGCGTAGGCGTTAACACCTTGACCCTTTCATCATTCGCATGTAGTGATGGGATCCCGGACCGTAGATCCAAGGATCTGTCGGAGCCCTATTGACCGTCGATATTAGCCTTTGTATAGGCAGGAGAGTAGCATTTCACTGACTCGTGACTTGGAGTGGTCAAGGGTAGGGCTGCATGAACTCATGATTCATGAGATCGCGACGTGATCATGACCATTGGATCCAAGGCACAGGAGGACTGTTGGATCAGAACCTTCGTGGGTATCGCCTATCGGGGGTTCAAAACTTGAGAGAGTTTCTTTCGATTGTAGAAGTTGCGAAGTGCCGAGCGTCGAGGGCTCGTGTATACATGTGACCCATCCATAAGTGGGGACCGTGTGGTTGACAGGTGGTGTAACGATAAGCGCCCAGAGAAAGGTGGGAATGGGTGACGAGTGATGAACACATGTCGCCTGGGGAGGAGTCAACCCATTGTTGACTCATCATATCTCGGGAACTCATGAAGGAGGAGCATGAGGGCTCAACACTCCAACTCGTGAAGTCGCGAGATGCGAGTAGCGCTAGTATTTAGCCTAGGAAGCGGTTAACCGGTGGTGGACATGTGTCACACTGGGAAAGACTCAATCCACTGTTAACTTATCGTGGCTCGGGGTTTCATAGGATGAAGAAGTTGCACCTTGATCGCTAAGGTTGTGAAACACCAAGAGCCGAGGTCTTGTGCGACGGGTGGCGATGACATAGCTCGTGAGAAAAAGATAGCGGGGTTGACAAGTGGTGTGTGCCTGTCGTTTTGGTAGAGTCCACGCAACATTGACCTAACATGTCTCAGGGATTCGCGAAGGAGGAACATGAGAGCTCAACACCTCAATTGGCGAGGTTGCGAGTGGTGCTAGTGTTTGTCCTGGCCTACAGTTACATGTAGCAGGTGCTAGTGAGGAGGGAGCCATACCCGTATAACATCTCGGGTATCGGTGTTTGGAGAAAAAGGGGAGTCAAGAGTCTTGATTACTGACTCGCGAGATGTGAAAGGCACTTGCGCTAAGGCCAACTTGTGGTCGTTTGGAGGAGGTTAAGGAAAGAGAGGGTCTATGCTAGGCCCCATAGAAGTCTCGAGGATTCTGTTCCTCAAAGAAAAGACAAAAAAAAAAGAAAATCTTAGTTGCTGTAGTGGGTGTGTGACAATTTTCTTCAAGATAAGCTAATGTCGTGCAAATATTACAAACATATCAGCTCATTTGCAGTCATATTTTTGATGGTATCATTAGTAATGTTGTCTACATGGATGATAGTGGCTTCAATAAGATGTGACAGGGTACAAATGGATAACAATATGTTGTCAGTTATCATGATATTTTTACAATTGATCTTGATGAGATAGGTGCACAGGACATAGTTCAAAGATAGAGAACAAGCCAGGTGGCCTATCCCGAGCTTGATGACTGGTCAGTAACCTTTTGAGGACCAAAAGGTCTTTAGTGGGGAGGTGTGACCCAGAATTGGATCCAGGAGCTTGATGGGGCTCAAAAAGGCCTAAAAATCAAAGTTCTTAGAATGGATTCAAAATGGACATGTGCGTAGGTCTCGTTGATACGAACCCAACACAACTTGAATGGGCTCAAACATATGTCATATGCTCAAGATATTGCAGTCTATTCATTTGGCCAAACAGACAAAAAAAATGATGACTGTGCAGTCCATACAGTGTCATGTGGTAGCTGACTGTACATGCCATACAACCGTACAATTGACATGGAAGGGTACACATGGCAAGGTTCAGTGTGCTGACTGGGTGTACATATTGATGATGTGTTGGAAAAGTGGACCAATCGGGGAGTGAGACATGTCACCACTGCAAGGGTGACACGTGGCAAGTCCATATGACGCTTATGTGGCATGTATAGTGGCAGGTGACGTGGTAGCCACGTGTGGCAGAGTTGGACAAATAGAGTGCTAACACATGGTAGTTCTCATGGCGTATGGTATAGTGCCACATGGCCCAGACATGGGTTGCCACATGGCATCCAATGGTTGGTTGATGTTGTTGCAAAAGTTATATGAATCCCGGGGAGTGGACCACGTGACCTCCGACTGCACTAAGGTTTTGGCAGGGCCGGGATAGCCAACCCGCCCGCAAGTGTTTCTTGTTATACAATGGGCATATATATTACTTAAAGTGTATGGTAATGTAATTCCAAGAGGAAAAGGGCTGGGGGCTAGCCCCAACCCTCGACACATTCATATGACCACTCTACATGACCGTGAGTTGTGTTGTTTTGTTAGCGCACGGGTGGAGTTTAGCCCGACGCTTAAACTAGAACCGAAAAAAAATTGCCATACGACCTCTGTCGCATATGCCCATACCTTCGTGCAGATTTTTGGGGTTATCCTTGGTCGGTTGTGCTAGCCCGCTGACCAGGGGATTAACCATCAGCTAATGACCATGGGGGATTAAATAGAAGTGTGCGTGGAGCTTTAAGACCAGGGCACATGGTCACCACCTTATGACCAGGGGCCTCTTTTGGAAGGAGCTAACGAACCAATGCCAGCACGAGGCCACATGGGACATGCCCATACGACTAGGGGCTAGTGAGTAAGGGGTTGCGCTCTGAATTTATGAAAATAGTTGGTTTGTTACATTATAATAGTGATTTTATTGGTATTATTCAACAATTTTTGGAGATTTTGGTCATTTTTGAGGGATCTTGAGCCCTTTTTGAGGCCAGATCCTAGGGGGAAGTTGGGAAATGGTTACCAAATTCAGATTTATATAAACTAGGGCTTCTTGAAGCCATGGGAGGGGATTCAAAGCAGGTTTATGATGAATATTTGACAAGCCAAATCCATTTTTATGCAGGGAAGCTATTGAGGAGCACACCTTTGCGAGCCATTTCTAGGAGCTCAGGTCATCCGATTTCAGTGCCGTCAGTTTTGTTGGGTTCCAGAGATATGGTAGAAAAAGACAGATCCATTTATAACATTTTTGACACTGTTGTGATGCAAATTTAAAGCTTTGAACATAAATAATAAAGCCTCACTCACTGAGACAAAGTCTTGAAGACGTAAGCAAGATTGCTGAACTCCGTTATCACATTGGTGTTATGGTTTGCTATTGTTTTATGCTTATTTCCAGATCTAAATATGCTTAATGGATGCTATGTTTAATTCATATTTATTCCTCTTTCATTCAACTTCCTAATTGGTTAATTAACACATGCTTAATAACTCAACCATTGTCATTTAAAAGATCTTTTCAAATCAGTGGGTGTCAATTGTTCTGTGATCTTTGAGGTGTTCAATAATGGTGGAAAATATGGTTGAAGGAGGTCCACATTGAAGATTGGGTGCAGGCCAAGGAAGGGTGGAGTGTTGAGCTCAAAATCATTGCTACCCACGACCTTGGTGATTGTGTAAGAACAATAACGAAGTGGGAAGAAATTCAGATGGGGCCCTGTGAGACGCTCCTTCTGCAAATGTAACCAGACTTCGTCACAAACCTGAAACTAGTATCGTACCTTGTGTTGATCATGGCGTTTCTTGTACTTAGCATTGGGTTTCTGCAAAATCTCCTGGACCTGTTGGCAGATGTGATGAATCCACTCAATGAATATGGTGTCTTTGTCGATCGCAGACTGATCATGGGAAGATTCTGTCTGTGTGGTGGCAAGAGGAAGTGCAACATTAATGGGTCCCAAGGGTTGGAATCCCAACCCCACCTGAAATGGGCTATGGCTGGTGGAGCTATGGAGAGCCATGTTGTAACTGTGCTAAACATAGGGGAAAATCTTGTCCCATGTACGTGGATGCTCAAAGTTGTACATGCGCATGATGTGCACAATCATCTGATTGATGAACTCTGTTTGGGGGTGGAAAGCAATGGATTTTGTGAGCTTGGTGTCCAACAGTGACCAGAGACTCGACCAAAATGTGCTGAGGAACCTATTGTCCCAGTCGTAGATGATTTTCTATGGTATCCCAAAGTGGACCCACACTCGTTTGAAGAAGATCTTGGAAGTATCTACTGCTGTGATATTCTTCTCTTAGGCTGTGAAGATGGCCATCTTCGGAAACCGATCAACAACAAAAAATACACAGTCATTCCCTTTCCCGGTGGATGGAAGGACATACATGTAATCCATTGATATGGATTCCCAAGGCTTCTCGGGAGTAGGAAGAGGGGTGTATAATCCTTTCTTCGAAGTTTTGGCCAATAAAAATGTTTCTAAAGAACGACCACAATTTTCTCCACGCCAAAATGTCATGCCATCCGACTGTAGTGGGCTTCCAAAATCATATTTGCATGCTCTCTTGTAGGAACAAAAAGATGGCCCAGGTGGCATAATAGTCCATCCTTAATGTGAATATCAGTGACAGTCACACCTGTACCAAAGAGTTGATAGTTGGTGGTGAAGTTCGAATCTTGCCGATAAATTTGGGGCCACTCAAACGATTCATGTCCATAGGAATGGAGCACAATGGTGAGTGCAGCCATAGGAGGTTGACTGAGGCAGTCAACGACACGATTTGAGATACATGTATTATACTTGATGTTTAAATGGAACTGTTGTAGGTAGGCGAACCACTTCTGATGGAGGTCGTTCTGCAATTTTTCCTGTGTCTTTATGAATTGCAAAGGCTTGTGATCAGTGTGTACGATCGTCTCCTTTCCTAGAATGTAATGTTTCCATTGACGACAAGCTTGTACAATGGAGTACATTTCCTTGTCATAGGTGGGGTATTTTCGGACAGTATCTAAGAGTGTCTCACTATGGTATTCCACCGGATGACCGTGTTGAGTGAGAATTGCACCCACAACATAGTCAGATGCATCAATATCAATATCGAATGGTTGCTGCAGACCGGGCAAGGAGAGTACTGGAGCTGAGCACAAGCGATGCTTCAGATCATCAAATGCTCATTGTTGTTCCTTCCCCCACATGAACTTGGCCCTACCACCACCCTTGGTTACCTAGACGAGGGCCCATGCAATATGGGAGAATCTGAACACGAACCGTCGGTAGAAGTTGGCTAGTCCCAAGAAGCTCCGAAGCTCAGTCAGTGTGGTCGGGGCTGGCCAATCACGGATGACTTGGATCTTAGCTGGATCAACATGTACCCCATTCTCATCAATAATGTAGCCCAAGTATTGGACCTTGTTCATGCCAAAAGATCATTTTTCCAAGTTGACATATAGTCTGTGCTGCCATAGAGTGTTCAAAACCTGTTGAATATGCCAGATGTGCTTCTCCCACGTTCTGCTAAAGATGAGGATGTCATCCAAATATACCACCACAAAGGAGTTAGTGAAGGGTCTCAATACATCATCCATCAACCTCATGAAAGTGGTTGGTGTATTTGTTAAGCCAAAGGGCATGACTAGCCATTTGAATAGACCTTCTTTAGACTTGAAGGCTGTCTTTCATACATTAGTTGGTTCAATGGAAACCTGGTGGTAGCCAGACTTTAGGTCAATCTTGTTGAAGAACTTTTCCCCATTGAGTTGGTCAAGAAGGTCATCAATCCTGGAAATGGGGTACCAATTCCTGACTATGATTTTGTTTAAGGCTTTGTAATCAATGCAGACTTGCCAAGTCCTGTACTTATTTTTCACCAGTACAATCGAGCTTCCACAATGGGAGGATTTGGGTATGATGTTCCCCTTTTGAAGAAGCTCTTGGATCTGAAGCTCGATTTTGTCATTTTCCATTAGCGAGCGAAAATAGACTGGTTCATTAGGTAGAGGTGCACTGGGGGTTAGATCAATTGGATGCTTTACTTAGTAGTGTGTCGGTACGCCTGTTGGTGAGGATAGGATGTCTCTGTATTATTCCACGATCCCATACACTTGCTTCTGTTGCAAAGAGAGGCTCTATGTAGAGGCCACAAATGTGGCGATGACCTTCTGCTTACTGTGAGAACAAATCACAAAGAAGACGAACTTCCCAGTTTGTGAAATGACCTCACTGCATTGCTTAGCAGAGATTAAATAAGTAACAGTAGGGGGCGCTACCTCTGGTATCCTGTAAAATTGTCTACCCAAAGTAATAATAACACTGTGGGGTCTAGACTCATACACATCATGACGCTTCCAAAAATATTGTTGTCCTAAAAACCATCACAAACTTCAAGGGGAGCAATATTACACAGTACCTCATCTTTGAAAGACTTGATGCTGTAGGGGAGACGACACTATTGGCTGACACAAAGATATCTTCCTTGGCGAAGCCAACCGATGGTGTGGGGTTGCGGGTGCAGTGTCGTTGGCAGGTCCAACCGCTTGATGACCTATGCTAAAATCAGGTTCTTATGACTACCATTATTGACAATGAAATGAAGCAGAGTCCCCCTTACCCACATCCGCGAGTGAAAGAGGCGTTCCCCTTCCTCTGGTTCTTTTGGTTTGCTTGGCTGAACTTTGGTGGTAGCGACAGTGGCACTGGGTTCAACATCGATAATATGCTTCCCTCCTTCAGGGTTTGATTCATAATTAGAATTGGTCTCTGACTCAGAAGCCTTAAGTTTGACCATGAGTGACTGTTTGGAGCAACATTCTTCGGTGTTGTGCCAAGGGATTTTATGGTACTCACACCATTTTTCCGTGTCCTTCTTTGTCTTCTCATTGTCCTTCTTGTGTTGCGGCTTGGACTGGTTGTCCTGAGGGCGACCATCTCAACTTGTTCCCTTGATATGTAGGTTGGGGACACCTTTGCCCTGCTTCGACTGTGAGGGGTTTGCAGATCCAAACACTCGCATTTTTTTCTTAAAATTCTGCTCGATCTTGACATCGTATCTATAATTCGTTCCCAATGAGGCGATGTCTAGACACTCCATTTATGTTTGAATGTATCTATGCAAATAGCTGTGGTATTTGAGCACCAGATGACGTTAAGAGTCTTTAATACCCAATTTGGTGTGCAAGGTATGAAAAATATTGGTGAAATCTGGTACTGTCTGGTCCCTTTCTTGACGTAGGGTGGTCCATCTAGTGTATTGGTCCTCGTTGCTTCAAACATGGTAGTATTGTTCTTTAATGGTGTCTCGAAAGGAATCCCATGTAGGGGCCACCACAAACTTTACAGATTCCTCTACAGCCCTTTGCTCAGAGTAAGTATCCCACCAGTGTTTAACATGGGGAACGGCCTTGAGGAGTGCAAAAGTGATCTTTTCCCTATCTTTTTCAGTCCACAATTTTTTCGATAGAGAAAAGATCACTTTTGCTCTCCTCAAGGGAAAATTGACTTCAAATTAAAAAAAAAGAGATAAAAAAAGATACAATAGGCTAACCAGTGTCCAAAGAATATCATGCAAAACAGTATCTGGTTCAATAGTTGGTGGATACAGGCAAAATTTCTCTCCTGTGATTCATCAAGCGGTAGCAGGGGCATATAGTAGTGGTACAACCAGCCGAATTGCCTGTTTCTGTTAAAGAACAATTTTATGTATCAATTGAGTACACCTCACGAATGTAATAGAATATGTTCTAAAGCAAAAGATCTAGATAGAAAATAATATATACAATAAATCCAAGAATTTCACGAAAATAAGTCAGAGATTTTCGCCTGAAAGGAATCGCAGCGCAGGAGCGATTCCTATCTAAATCAGATGAATCTCAGTATTAAATCATGGACTTAACTAGCACAGGCACTGAAAACAGTGGCTGATGAACGCCGAAAGGCGTAATTAAATCTTCTGGATTTCAAAGCGTAATTAATTATCAGATGAATCTCCGTATTAAATCATGGAGTTTCTTATCAGGAATATGAGGGATCTTGGGCCCTTTTTGAGGCCAGATTTTGGAGATTTTGGTCATTTTTGAGGGATCTTGGGCCCTTTTTGAGGCCAGATCTTAGGGGGAAGTTGGGAAATGGTTACCAACTTCAGATTTATATAAACTAGGGCTTCTTGAAGCCATGGGAGGGGATTCAGAGCAGGTTTATGCTGAATATTTGACAAGCCAAATCCATTTTTATGCAGGGAAGCTATTGAGGAGCACACCTTTGCAGGCCATTTCTAGGAGCTCAGGTCATTTGATTTTAGTGCCGTCAGTTTTGTTGGGTTCCAGAGATATGGTAGAAAAAGACAGATCCATTTATAACATTTTCGGCACTGTTGTGATGCAAATTTAAATCTTTGAACATAAATAATAAAGCCTCACTCACTGAGACAAAGTCCTGAAGACGTAGGCAAGATTGTTGAACTCCGTTATCACATTGGTGTTATGGTTTGCTGTTGTTTTATGCTTATTTCCAGATCTGAATATGCTTAATGGATGCTATGTTTAATTCATATTTATTCCTCTTTCATTCAACTTCCTAATTGGTTAATTAACACATGCTTAATAACTCAACCGTTGTCATTTAAAAGATCTTTTCAAATCAGTGGGTGTCAATTGTTCTATGATCTCTGAGGTGTTCAATAATGGTGGAAAATATGGTTGAAGGAGGTCCACATTGAAGACTGGGTGCAGGCCAAGGAAGGGTGGAGTGTTGAGCTCAAAATCATTGCTACCCACGACCTTGGTGATTGTGTAAGGATAATAGCAAAGTGGGAAGAAATTCAGATGGGGCCCTCTGAGACACTCCTTCTGCAAATGTAACCAGACTTCGTCACAAACCTGAAACTAGTATTGTACCTTGTGTTGATCATGGCGTTTCTTGTACTTAGCATTGGATTTCTACAAAATCTTCTGGACCTGTTGGCGGATGTGCTAAATCCACTCAATGAATATGGTGTCTTTGTCGATCGTAGACTGATCATGGGAAGATTCTATCTGTGTGGTGGCAAGAGGAAGTGCAACATCAATGGGTCCCAAGGGTTGGAATCCCAACCCCACCTAAAATGGGCTATGGCTGGTGGAGCTATGGAGAGCCATGTTGTAACTGTGCTAAACATAGGGGAAAATCTCGTCCCATGTACGTGGATGCTCAAAGTTGTACATGTGCATGATGTGCACAATCATCTGATTGATGAACTTTGTTTGGACATCTGTTTGGGGGTGAAAAGCAATGGATTTTGTGAGCTTGGTGTCCAATAGTGACTAGAGACTCAACCAAAATGTGATGAGGAACCTGTTGTCCCAGTCATAGATGATTGTCTATGGTATCCCAAAGTGGACCCACACTCGTTCGAAGAAGAGCTTGGAAGTATCTACTGCTGCGATATTCTTCTCTCAGGCTGTGAAGATGGCCATGTTCAGAAACCGATCAACAACCAAAAATACATAGTCATTCCCTTTCCTGGTGGATGGAAGGACATACATATAATCCATTGATATGGATTCCCAAGGCTTCTCGGGAGTAGGAAGAGGGGTGTATAATCCTTTCTTCGAAGTTTTGGCCAATAAAAATGTTTCTAAAGAACGACCACAATTTTCTCCACGCCAAAATGTCATGCCATCTAACTGTAGTGGGCTTCCAAAA
Organism: Picea mariana; assembly: GCA_032191745.1. Taxonomy (NCBI): domain Eukaryota; kingdom Viridiplantae; phylum Streptophyta; class Pinopsida; order Pinales; family Pinaceae; genus Picea; species Picea mariana. Next base: position 64,256 of record JASDQU010737547.1, on the reverse strand, counting down.
TCATATTTGCACGCTTTCTTGTAGGAACAAAAAGATGTCCTAGGTGGCATAATAGTCCATCCTGAATGTGAATATCGGTGACAGTCGCGCCTGTACCAAAGAGTTGATAGTTGGTGGCGAAGTTCGAATCTTGCCGATAAATTTGGGGCCACTCAGACGATTCATGTCCATAGGAATGGAGCACAATGGTGATTGTAGCCACAGAAGGTTGACTGAGGCAGTCAACGAAACGATTTGAGATACATGTATTATACTTGATGTTGAGATGGAACTGTTGTAGGTAGGCGAACCACTTCTGATGGAGGTCGTTCTGCAATTTTTCCTGTGTCTTTATGAATTGCAAAGGCTTGTGATCAGTGTGTACGATCGTCTCCTTTCCTAAAATGTAATGTTTCCATTGACGAAAAGCTTGTACAATGGAGTACATTTCCTTGTCATAGGTGGGGTATTTCCGGACAATATCTAAGAGTGTCTCACTATGGTATTCCACTGGATGACCATGTTGAGTGAGAACTGCACCCACAACATAGTTAGATGCGTCAATATCAATATCGAATGGTTGTTGCAGACCGGGCAAGGAGAGTACTGGAGCTGAGCATAAGCGATGCTTCAGATCATCAAATGCTCATTGTTGTTCCTTCCCCCACACGAACTTGGCCCTACCACCGCCCTTGGTTACCTAGACTAGGGCCCATGCAATATGGGAGAATCTGAACACGAATCGTCGGTAGAAGTTGGCTAGTCCCAAGAAGCTCTGAAGCTCGGTCAGTGTGGTCGGGGCTGACCAATCATAGATGACTTGGATCTTAGCTGGATCAACATGTACCCCATTCTCATCAACAATGTAGCCCAAGTATTGGACCTTGTTCATGCCAAAAGATCATTTTTCTAAGTTGACATATAGTCTGTGTTGCCATAGAGTGCTCAAAACCTGTTGAATATGCCAGATGTGCTTCTCCCACGTTCTGCTGAAGATGACGATGTCATCCAAATATACCACCACAAAGGAGTTAGTGAAGGGTCTTAATACATCATCCATCAACCTCATGAAAGTGGTTGGTGCATTTGTTAAGCCAAAGGGCATGACTAGCCATTCGAATAGACCTTCTTTAGACTTGAAGGTTGTCTTCCATACATTAGTTGGTTCAATGGAAACCTGGTGGTAGCCAGACTTTAGGTCAATCTTGTTGAAGAACTTTTCCCCATTGAGTTGGTCAACAAGGTCATCAATCCTGGAAATGGGGTACCTATTCTTGACTATGATTTTGTTTAAGGCTTTGTAATCAATGCAGAGTTGACGAACTTTCCGGTCTGTGAAATGACCTTATTGCATTGCTTAGCGGAGATTAAATAAATAACAGTAAGGGGCGCTACCTCTGGTATCCTGTAAAATTGTCTACCCAAAGTAATAATAACATTGTGGGGTATAGACTCATACACATCATGACACTTCCAAAAATATTGTTGTCCTAAAAAACCATCACAAACTTCAAGGGGAGAAATATCACACAATACCTCATCTTTGAAAGACTTGATGCCATAGGGGAGACGATACTATTGGCTAACACAAAGGTATCTTCCTTGGCGAAGCCAACCGATGGTGTAGGGTTGCGGGTGCAGTGTCGTTGGCAGGTCCAGCCGCTTGAGGACCTATGCTGAAATCAGGTTCTTATGACTACTGTTATTGACAATGAAATGAAGCAGAGTCCCCCTTACCCACATCTGCGAGTGAAAGAGGCGTTCCCCTTCCTCTGGTTCTTCTGGTTCACTTGGCCGAACTTTGGTGGTAGCGACAGTGGCACTGGGTTCAACATCGATAATATGCTTCCCTCCTTCAAGATTTGATTTAGAATCAGAATTGGTCTCTGACTCAGAAGCCTTAAGTTTGACCATGAGTGACTGCTTGGAGCAACATTCTTCGGTGTTATGCCAAGGGATTTTATGGTACTCACACCATTTTTCTGTGTTCTTCTTTGTCTTCTCATTGCCCTTCTTGTGTTGCGGCTTGGACTGGTTGTCCTGAGGGCGACCATCTCAACTTGGTCCCTTGATATGTAGGTTGGGGACACCTTTACCCTACTTCGACTGTGAGGGGTTTGCAGATCCAAACTCTCGCATTTTCTGCTTAAAATTCTGCTCGATCTTGACATCATATCTATAAGTCGTTCCCAATGAGGCGATGTCTAGAAACTCCATTTATGTTTGAATGTATCTATGCAAATAGCTATGGTATTTGAGCACCAGATGATGTTAAGAGTCTTTGATACCCAATTCGGTGTGCAAGGTATGAAAAATATTGGTGAAATCTGGTACTGTCTGGTTCCTTTCTTGACGTAGGGTGGTCCATCTAGTGTATTGGTCCTCGTTGCTTCCAACGTGGTAGGATTGTTCTTTAATGGTGTCTCGGAAGGAATCCCATGTAGGGGCCACCACAAACTTTACAGATTCCTCTACAGCCCTTTTCTCAGAGTAAGTATCCCACCAATCTTTAACATGGGGAACGGCCTTGAGGAGTGCAAAAGTGATATTTTCCCTATCTTTTTCAGTCCACAATTTTTTCGATAGGGAAAAGATCACTTTTGCACTCCTCAAAGGAAAACTGACTTCAAATTAAAAAAAAAAAAGATAAAGAGATAAAGAAAGATACAATATGCTAACCAATGTCCAAAGGATATCATGCAAAACAATATCTGGTTCAATAGTTGGTGGATGCAGGCAAAATTTCTCTCCTGTGATTCATCAAGCGGTAGCAGGGACATATAGTAGTGGTACAACCAGCCGAATTGCCTGTTTCTGTTAAAGAACAATTTTATGTATCAATTGAGTACACCTCACGAATGTAATAGAATATGTTCTAAAGCAAAAGATCTAGATGTGTTTTAAAAGAAAACTCAAAGAATTCAAATAGAGGGAGAGTTTGTCGTATTCTGGTTATATAGAAAATAATATATACAATAAATCCAAGAATTTCACGAAAATAAGTCAGCGATTTTCGCCTGAAAGGAATCGCAGCGCAGGAGCGATTCCTATCTAAATCAGATGAATCTAAGTATTAAATCATGGACTTTCTTATCAGATGAATCTCAGTATTAAATCATGGAGATTCTTATCAGGAACATGAATCGTCTGTTTACAAACCTGATTAGCGAATCAGACTTCACATCGGACTAATAATCTTCCGATGATGAGCATAAGAAGATCCTGCGCTGCCCCATTGAAGATGACTCCGGCAAGAAAGAATAGGCCGGCAATAAGCATGGTCGGCCTCCGGCCAAATCTTCTAGTAGTATATGACGCAAAAAATGTCGCTACCAAGCCGGCTAGATACAGAGATGAAGTAAAGAGCTGCAATCCTTGATTGTCGTACTTGCAGTATGTACTTTGCTTCGCCTCATTCTCCTTGCGCGCGACCGAGGGGAAGAATTTCACGAGAAAGTCCTCCATGCCAGTCACTCCGCCTGCGCATTAAGATAATCAGTCGTCAGATCTTGAATAAATTCACGTCACAGGCACACACGGCTTCAACTTTATTAAGAAGCTAAATCTTTTTCATGATCGAAGGGATAGTATTCCAAGAAAATATGAAAGCACAATTTAATACATCTTTAAAATGAACAAAATTCTCAGCAAACTCTGGAAAACAAGGCAGCGTTTCAGATTTCTTCACAAAACAGTCAATTTTTTCATTACTAAACAGGAAAAAAAAGGGTTTTAGTGAAATAACGGCACATACTGAGCCAGCAAGCAACCGACATCAAAGCTTCCATAGCTTACCCGAAATTCCAATATCGTAGCCAAACATCAACCTGCCGCTGGCAGCCATGATACAAGTTATGATAGCATAAGCCGTTATGCGCGCCTCAATGTCTACAGCCCCAGACCCTGCTGGGCCTGTAAATCCCCCCACGGCCATTTTTTCTGGTCTAAACTTTGGACCTAAAATACTCAGCCTTAGCAAAAGCTTATTTTCTTTATAAGCTGAAATAGACAGCCTTTGGACCTAAAATACTCAGCCTTAGCAAAAGCTTATTTTCTTTATAAGCTGAAATAGACAGCCTTTGGACCTAAAATACTCAGCCTTAGCAAAAGCTTATTTTCTTTATAAGCTGAAATAGACAGCCTTATCAAAAGCTTATTTTCTTTATAAGCTGAAATAGACAAATAACAGCTCCAACCAGTCATGCAAACATACAGACCGGTTCGCCTATACAAATGGCCTCTGCAATTGCAAATGGCTGATGGCAGCGGTTGCCATATGTTACTATGAGACACCAACACCGCTCAAGCCATCAAGCCACCACTGTGTCTAAACCCTCCAATAAAAACTACTACATGACATTTGATGCCCTGTATGCTAAAATGTCCACCATCATGAATCCTAACTTACCTCTGCACCAGGGTGCTTATTGTTTGCCATCCAATAACCCAAATCTACAATTGCATAGTACTCGCTTGTATGGGATCTTTTGATCCTCGTTCGCGGAAAACCCTGCCCATCATTCTGATCCATTCATTGCCCTAGGCAGCCAAGCCTACTTTTGACTATGATTATCCAAAAATTTCTATAAATACAGTAGTCGCGACTCGCCACAGCACAGCATTTCAGTTTATGTGTAGTCTTCGGACTCCTGGATGTGTTCCTGCAGCCTGTGGGTATAACCATTACGCACGCAGAGAATCAAACTCGTGCTTGGAAAATGCAACCGACGGGTGCCACAACCCGGGCTCTCGCAGCAGGCGCAGATTCGTCTTCTGATGGTAATGGTAATGGCAGTAGTAGTGATCATAATTTTGGAATAAAGAAGAAACGGTCCGGAGATTCTAAGGTGAGTCCGGCCACTCCTGGAATAAAGAAGAAACGGCCGAAAGATTCTAAGCTGAGTCCAAAGGCCACAGTTGTGATCACAGACCCATACAGTTTCCAGGAAAAGGTGCAGAAGTTCACAGGAATGCCCACGCCCCCCGCTAACAGTACATCTGAAGAATCTGAGAGGCGGCCTTTGCTCTTCAAGCCCAGAGCCCAGCGCGCAGAAATTAATGTACCACTGACCACCTTCCCTGCTCTATTTTCAGTGCTCATGAATTCTACCTATTGTTGCAGTCTCCCTTTCTCTGATCCTGTTCTCGAATTTCCACTAATAGAGGGTGAACATCCGAACATCCGGTTCAAATCCATACGAATAATTCTATGTTGCAGCTTCCTGCTTTCAGCGATAACAAAGCTAGTTTTTTTTCCAATTTAATTTATAACCACATCAATCTGTATAAGCAAACAAAACCCAGCAAACATATCCTTATTTTTTTTCCAATTTAATTTATAACTAGCACAGCCACATAATTGTGGCTGATCAACCTCGAAAGGTTAATAAGATGAAAAGAATCCTTAAAAGAATATATTAAATTTTATTATTGATTAACAAATAAACGGTTGAGCTTTATTTATCTGGTGTTAATATTTTAGTTTTTTTAATCACTTATGTAGCAATCAGTTAGCTATCAAAGTAATTTTTGAATATGATTAGGTAAATGTAAAAAAATAAACACATAAACTGATGTTTTTATAATAGCTAGGAAGTTAATGATTGAAATCACAGCTATTTATTTTGTGTGACTACTAAGAATATTCCATCCATATTTAATCCTGTCCATAAAAAACTTATTAAGCACTAAACCCCTATTAAATCTGGCCATTGTCAATAGGTTTAAGCCTTTCGACCTAACCAGGTCAATCTATATAAGCAAACAAAACCCAACAAACATATCCTCATTTTTTTTCCAATTTAATTTGTAAGCACATCAATCTGTCAAACAAAACCCAACAAACTTATCCTCATTTTTTTTCCAATTTAATTTATAACCACATCATTTTTTTCCTAATTTAATTTATAATCACATCAATCTGTATAAGCAAATAAAACCCAACAAACATATTTGTGGAAATGGATAGCTTTGTTAAGATAATGTTTCACCCAAATCAGTGAGAATTTCAAAAATAAATAATGCATTCTTCTAAGTTGAAGCAACTAAATTTTGGTGTTTCACACTTACAATAGGCACATTGTTTGCACAGTAAGAAACCTTTGTTAAAAAATTCCAAGAAAACAAAACATTCGTGTTTCCTTTATACAAAGGACATTCGTGTCTCCTTATACAGAGGACACTTTATCAGCAGTAGTCTAAATTTTTTAATTTTTGAAGGTTTTTTTTTGCTAATCTTTTGGGTTTGATTTTGTTTTTTTCAATTTTTTTTTGGTTTGTTCGAAATTTTGAGATGAATGGTTAGATCTGTAGATTTGAGTGACTAAATTTTTATAATGAAAATACTTCATAAGTTTTTCATCAAACTGAATTCATTTATATATTCATAAATACAATTTAAACAACAGAAAATAACAATTTTATCCAAATTTATATCCAAAACAAAAAAATCTCAACCAAAAAATTCACCAAAAACTAAACCAATTCAAATTCAAAAGGTAAAACTTTTAGCAAACCCGTATATCAATTCCAATGAAATCAACACCTAGACATTGCATAGAAATTCAGATTTTAGAAACTTTGGAACGACAACAAAATCAAGAAATTCATATTTCAGAAACTTTGGAACGCCAACAAAATCAAGAGGCTCTGGCTGGCCGTAATTGGAATACAACCATCCTCCTGGATGGCTTTCCAAGTTTGATGGCACTCGCGCAGCTTTCACATTGTTTGTCCTGCCTTTCAGGGGATGCAGCCAGAACTTCGGTATTGGCATGATTACCATTGGTGTTGCCGCCGCCGCTGCAAGTGTGGTCCGAAGGAAATCGGTGCTTCAAACACGTCTTTACCCCGCAAGATTTGCACACATTTGAATTCGCAAACGTTAGGGTTTCTTTGCAGCGTTTAACCGGGCACGAGGGCGGCTTCTTGATCCTGTTGTCGGGATTACAGTCGCCTGATTCGGCGTGTTTGCGGAGGGTCAGTGA
>JASDQU010737547.1:35621-47645 GCA_032191745.1 Picea mariana | reverse complement strand
TATTTAATTTCTGTGTTGAAAACGATGTTCATAATCCTCATGTTTCAGTTCTGAAATTTATTTTCTCTTCAGAAATTTATTTTCTATTAAGTTTTTTAGATGCTGAAACACCGTTGTAGCTTATGCTGAAACACCAGGCTGTACCATAAGCTGAAACACAGTGCTGAGTATATGCTGAAACACTGCTGTAGTAGATGCTGAAACACTGCTGTAACAGATGCTGAAACATTGCTGTAGTAGATGCTGAAACACTGCTGTAGCAGATGCTGAAACACGGCTGTAGAAGATTCTGAAACACAGCTGTAGCATATGCTGAAACAGTGCTGAAACTGAGTTTGGCATTTAAATTTGGTAGAAAAATCAGCGAGACTGAAACTGGGTGGGATTTTGAAAAATTAACACTTTTGAGGCGATCGGTCACAAGAAACTGTGCTCGACCCATCTCCAAGAGGAGAACATTTGATTCCAGAGGAACCAACTATTTCTAACCTTGGAGTGAAATCTCTTAGTGTATAACCCTCCGATCACTGATCTGTCGGCACCCATCGTCATACAGGTTCACCCTTACGAGTGTCAGGTAGTGTCACAAGCAGTGATGGAGACAAATATTACTACTTCTTCATGGAATCCTCATACTACCTCTAAGGATGTCACTATAGGGGGTGTTCCACCTCCTAACCAACCATCATCGGTCCGAACCACTATGGTCTTGACCACCTCTACCTCGAGAAATGGTATGATTCTGTCTATGGCGGGGATCGCTGCTCCTTTTACCCAGAGTGCGACAGGCCCTCCATTCTCATACGAGATGCCTAGCTTCGATACAAACTCTGGCCTTTCCTAATCCACTCTATAGAATTTAGGTATAGAGGTAGGGAGCTCGAATGCTCCTCTGCAAGGATTCATGGTGAGCACTTCAGCTCCCTACAATGCTTTCCCTTACGAAGGAGGTCATATACCTCCTTCGTCCCCTTCACTCAGCAATGCTCGCCAATACTCTGCTAGGCCGAACATAAACTACAGTTTGTTTGGAGCAGGTATTCAAGGACTTCCTTCTTATGGCATGCTGGTAGGTTCAACATCGTTCTCTTTGTTCAACGTGTTTGGTAAAAACACTTTCTCGTCAATTGTCATCTCGATCAGGGGAAACCCCGATTATGGAAAACAAAATCCTATGCAGGGTACTATTCCTACATAGGGGGGAAACTTAGGAATTCCTTCCTCACAAGGACCTTGGAATCCATGGTAGGGATCAATTCCCTTGTCATGGATGCTAATCAGAGGAAACGTCTTCCATAGTCAATGGGATCTTGGGAAAGGCTTAGGACCTATGCACGTCAGATCGACAGGGGGAAACCCTTCCCAAAATACTTGGAATGCAATGCAATCCCAACCTTCTACATCCTATTATGGGAGTCATCCAATGATGTCACAACAAGCATAAAATCTGTATGTTGTTCATGGCCATGGTTTTTACCAGAACCCTGGCTAGCAACCCAACTTTTCCTGGCAACCTGGTGCCAGCCAAACTCCAGGCTCCTTTTTCCCTGGTTATAACCAACAACCCAAACTTCCATTTCTAGAAAGTTTGCATTTTTCAGACTTGTCAAGGTTACTAAATGATCCCATCTGTCATGATCCATGTTGGCCTCCTATGCCGACCAAGTTTCCTTCAGACATTCCAAAGTTTGAAGCTAAGCCTAATGAAGATCCAGGCAATCATGTGACTACCTTCCATATATGGTGCTCATCCAACTCGTTGAGAGATGACTCCGTCCAGTTGTGTTTTTTTCAATGCACTCTCATCGGGAGTGTTGAGAAATGGTACATCGAGCTCGACTACTCAAGATACTCTAAATTTGGTGAATTGGAGATGGTTTTCTTAAACCATTTTCAATTACCTGTGAGATACGAAGTTAGCACCGAATTGTTGGCGAAGTTTTAGCAAACAAAGGTGGACCATATCTTGGATCACATCCAAGAATGGAGACGTTGAAAGAGTTTGCTAAAAGTACCAGTCCCACCAGCATTCCTTCTTGAGTGGTTCTTTAAGTATTTGGTACCTCAGTTATCCAAAGACATCACAACATCGGGGGTATTTTCAGAATAATAAGCAATAATGAGGTCTCAACAACTAGAGCTGATTTACTCTCAGTCTAGTTTACTTTATGAAGTTTTTCCATATGCACTGTAGTTGATACTTGACAAGGCCATAGAGTGATATGGACCACATGCCGATGGTATTGTTGGTTCAATGCAAATGAATCTCACTAATCAGTTGTCAAATCAATTGCAACAATTGTCAATACAAAAGACAACGGCCAGCCAGACCACTAGTTCAGTTGCCCCCCCTACCCAAATGTCGAATGTACACAGTATGAAATTGAAAAACCTGAAGGCTACCCAATAGCTTGATGGAAATAAGAAACAATGAAAGAAGGGTAAGGGGGACAAGAAACCCACCAATAATGTTTGTGGGGGCAACACATAGAGGAAACAGTTGAAGTATCTGTGTAACCTTTGCACAGAGGACCATCTGACTCACCTGTACACTCCACTTGTGGAGGCTCAAAATTTTTTGACACAACAACAGCCTGTTGTGTTAACAAACCCATTTCCACATGGGAAAAATTTAACTCAAGCCTCTTCGAGCATGGATGGGGGCGGTTAGGGACCCCTTTCATCTTCGAGTAATCCTTCGTCTACGAATGTGTACATTTTGAAAGGTGATGCCCACATAGCAACTAGGACACATGACTACAATATGCCAAACACCTCTAAGAAGGGTAAAGAAGCTGAAAACCCACCTCTTCCTCTCCAGATTGAGAAGATGTTGGGTGAAACAATGACATGCATCCAAAAAAGTGCATTCAAGAAATATTCCCACAATCCAAATGCAAGGGCCACCTAGAACTACTCTATAGTGGAAGATTTGTCACAAACCCCTTGCGCAATGTCTGCTTTGGAGGTCCTCCAGAGCTGCCCTTCTTAGAGAAATATTTTGTTAGCTTCCTTAGGTTCTGCTGAGACTTGTAATCTGGGAACAATCATGCTTGATACAACTGACTTAAAACCTCATCTCCCCTACCATGTGGCATTTCAAATAGTAGTGGATTATACCATGAAAAATTTTACTCGAAACATTTTTTGCACAGTTGTTGATGAGGGAAACTCGACATGCATGATGTCATTGGCATGTTGGAAGGCCATCGACCAACCCATTTTGTCTCTGTCACCTACTCTTCTTACTGATTTCAATGATCATTCGTTTTGACCACATGAAATCATCCCCTCTTTCCCCGTCCAGTTAGGGGGGAAGATTGTGTGCATTGAGGTTGAAGTGGTCAATGTGTATCTCGACTACAATCTCTTGTTAGGAAAGAGTTGGACCTATGCTATGCAAGAAGTGGTTCACGACAATTTTATGGGTCTTGTTGTTTCCACACGAGGGCTATATTGTGTCCATTGATTAGTTATCCTTCTCCCATCCTGACCCTTCATCGGGGGCATCCACAGTCCCGATGATTGATAACCCTTAGCTTGGCATCGTCAATGTAGGGGTTGGTTTGTGCCCACCTTTGATGGGTACTTTTGATTATCTGCCTCCGATCGACAATGTCAAATACATATCGGCTATCCTTGACCAGCCTAGGGCTGAAATTTTTCAACTCTCATCGTTTCGCATGACTTACTTTCATGATTCGTGGACTCTTCCTTCCCCATCAGCCATGATGGAAGGGACAGGGAACCATGGCATGGACATGCCTTTGTCTGCAACATAAGTTGTGTACTCTATAGTCCAACAAGCTTCCACTGACCCTAATCCGACTCCCACATAGGATTTAGATCCAGTTCTCGAGCCTATTTGGGCTAAAGGTTCCCTCACTGATACTGATTCTTTATACTTAGTCTTTCCCTCAGACGAGGTGATTATTGAGGCAATGACTAGTCCGGACAGACCCTGGGATGATCTCCATCACAGATCTTATTTTCTCCCAGAGTTAAGAAGAATTGAAGTAGGTGAATTCACTTTGACTATGACTGGAGATAGGTCTTGTCATATCAATCCTTTGGCTATGCATGTAGTTTATGCTGAAGGAAATATGGAAACCATCACTAAAACGATACCTATTGATATCTCCAGAACCCCTGGCATCATGGAGAATGTCTTCGTCAGAGCGGACTACTCCCCCGAGGAGATTCAAATCTACATGGATTTATTTAAAGAATTTTGCGACATGTTTTCCTGGTCTTACGAGGAAATTCTAGGCATAGATCCAAGAATCGTTAAACATGAAATCACAAAATATTCTAATGCTAAGCCGGTCTGGCAGAAGATTCATTCGGTTAATCCTAAGAAAGCAACAAATATTAAGGCTGAAGTAGAGAAACTACTCAAAGCTGGTTTCATCTACCCCATTCAATTAACTCAATGGGTGTCAAATTCTGTTCTAGTCAACAAACAATAGGGTAGGATTCGCGTATGTATGGACTTTCATCATTTGAACAAGGCCTATGCAAAGGATAATTTCCCCACTCCATTTATCGACCAAATTTTTGATGAATGTGTAGGCTGCGAGGTATTTTATTTCATGGATGGTTTTTTGGGATACAATCAGATACAGATCAAGCCCGAAGACCAGCACAAAACCACTAAAATTTGTCCATGGGGTACATTCTCTTATCGGAATATGCCTTTTGGTCTGAAAATATGTTGGAGCTACTTTTCAGCGGGCCATGTATTTTTCTTTCCACGATATAAAACACATATTGTAGGCTTATCTTGATGATTTGGAATCATGATCTCGTAAGAGAGCTAATCATCCCACACACATCCGACTTATATTTGAGTGATGTCGCTACTACAAGATCCGCTTGAATCCAAACAAGTGCAGTTTTTGCGTGACGTCAGGTCATCTTCTACGTTTCATAGTGTCAACAATAGGGATCATGGTCAATCCTCTAAAGGTTGAGGCGATAGTTCAGTTGCCTCCCCCATGCAAAGTCCCTCATATTCAAAGTTTACAGAGAAAATCAAAATTTTTATGGCGTTTCATCACATAATCTGCTGAGATCACAAAGGGCTTTATGCATTTACTAAAGAAGGACATTCTTTTTCATTGGGACGAAGCCGCTCAATGCTCTTTCAAAGCATTGAAATGCGCCCTCACATATGCCCCTCTGCTTCGGCCACCTGATTATAATAAATATTTATTATTTTACTTGGCCACTGTAGAGTCAACCATTAGTATGGTCTTGGTTCAAGAGGATGATTTTCTCAAAGAATACTTGATTTATTACTTGATTCGAGGCCTATTTGGACCATAACTCAATTATTCCCACGTTAAAAAACTTGCGTTGCTAGTAGTTCATGTTGTCCAACGGTTCCATCATTATATCTTGTTTCATAAAACCACCATCATTTTCATTGTGAATCCATTTCAATATGTCTTGACACAATGTGTAATCGGCAGAAAGATCAGTAAATGGATAGTTATCCTCCAAGAATTTGACTTGGATTTTGTTTCAGTGAAATCCAAAAAGTCATTGGTCTTTGCGGAACTCATCTCAGAACTTCAGGTAGAATCAGGTGATATTAAACCTAAGGAGTCACCTATTAAAGGAGACTTGTTTTTGATCGCATCTTTAGACCCCTAGTATGGATATATACTAGTCTATCTCCAGACTTTGAAGTGCCCCACCTCTTCTTCTCGTGATGAGCGTTGCTATATATGCCATCAGGCCAAGAACTATCTCATACTTGTGGACACTCTGTATCATCGAGGTGTAGATTGCATCCTTCGTCAGTGTCTCACTCATGAAGAAGAAAAAATCATGCTTAACGATTGCCACACTGGAGCATGTGGTGGTCATTTGTCTGGGTTGGAAAGAACCCAAAAGATTCTACGAGTCGGTTACTTTTTGCCGACATTAATCAAAGATTGTTTTGAATCAGTCAAGAAATGACACCCATGTCAGATCTTCTCTCGGAAGATGAGGGCACACCCCGCTTCCATGTTTCCCATCATCACAGTTGGTCCCTTCACCAAGTGGGGGATTGATTACACTACATGCAACCCCCCTTCAAAAATGGGACATCGTTATATCTTCATAGCAGTAGACTACTTCATGAAGTGGGTGAAGGCTATGCTAACATTCAAAGATGATGGAGAGACAACAACTCTCTTTCTATTTAACCAAATAATAGAAAGGTTTGATGTACCAAGAGAGATTGTCACTGACCATGGTAGTCACTTTCAGAATAAAATAATTTCTGAGTTAATGTCAAAGCCTGGGTTGAGGCAATAACATTCATCACTCTACTATCCACAAGAGAATGGTCAGGTGGAAGTTGTGAATAAATCTCTTAAGACTATTCTACAATGAATCATCAATTCGGTGAATTCAAATTATCATTTGATGTTATACTTGGCATTATGGGCCTATCGAACGCCTATTAAGACTGCAACCGGTTTCTCACCTTTTCAACTCGTTTATGGGCTGGAAGCACTCTTTCCTATAGAGTGCAAGATCCCGTCTCTAAAGTTGGAATTACAGTTACTTCCAGACACTTCACCACTTGAAGAGCGTTTATTATATCTTGAGAAGCTCGATGAGCAGCGTTGATATGCAACCTTGGCTAACGAGGCTCACAAACAAAGAGTCAAGTGTCAGTATGATCGGTTTGTTCGTCCTCAAATTTTCTCCAAAGGAGACCTTGTTGTTGGTGTCTAAATATGTCTAAAAATAGCCTTAGTTTAACATTAGTTTATCAACCCAAGGAGTCGTCTTTTATCTCAAGAATATCAGCAAAGTCTATGCAGGTATCTTGTAAAGGATAAAATCATGTAGGTAAAATAAATTTGAGTCTATCAATAATCAAGTTCCTCAATCATTCATTAAAGATTCTAAGAACTAAAGGAATTGAAATCTGATTACTAACATGCTGTGAAATGGAAAGGAACTAATTAATCTATTGAATTCATTTTAACTAAAAAGAAGTAATTGAACCTAAGTAAAGACTTGCAGAATTAACTATCACTATGAAGCAAATTGCTGGAAAGGAAAGCGCAAATTACTCTATCTATGGAAAGAAATAGTGATTGTAATCTAGTCGAAATATACAACAATTGTAACTTCTATTGAAAGGAACAACAACTATATATTAATGGAAAGGAACAAAAAATGTAAACTAATTGAAAGGAACAACAATTGCAAATCTAAGTAAAAGAACAACGCATATGAAATTATGAGGAACTGCCAAGAAACAAACCACATAAATAGAAATCAGAATAGCAATCAATAATACTAAGGGAAATATCTATCTTATGTACGAAAATAACATAAAATCATTAACACACTTATGCATTCATCTTAACTATTGTAAAGGAGATTTGAATCACAAAACAGAAATCAAACTTCAAACCGATACAATCACAGAACGAGACAGTAACTCCTTTAGACTGGGCCCTTGGTATTTAGAAGCACTGCAATGGGAAACTCGGAATGTAGAAATGGTGAAAACGTTCAAAACTTTTATTGATTCCATATCTGGTAAAACATTTACAAAAGACTTCTTGCACAGAGAAATTCTAAGTTCTGAATACTTGAATGCAATTCTTCTATCTCCTTTCTAGTTCTATTACCCTCTATATATTACAATAATATGGGTAAATCGAGTTATCCTGAGGATCGAAAGATCCTCAGGATTTCTTTACTATTATAAAGTTACAATATATAAAATCGATTATCTCCAAAACTGCTTTGCGCCAAAAATCCTCAACCTCTAATAGCTTGCGCATATCCAAGATCTCTTAGCCTATCTCAGGTTTGATAGTATTTATCCAAATCTGTAACAAAATCAAACAATTCCAATCATATTTTAGAATCTCTAAAATACATAATGAAACTTTAATAATAACTCTAAGAGACATATTAATCATTTTCTATCCTATTTATCCCTAATTAACTGAAAATTCAATCAAGATTATATCATGAACTATGGGAAAAAGGAAGATATGTATACCTTTTTCATAACCCAACATACCCCCCAATTTAACTTCTTGCATGTCCTCATGCAATATGAGATCCTACATGTAAAGCAATTATGTTGTAGGGAGGAGAAGTTGGTTCCCCAGGCCTCCTGAAACCATTGTTTCTTTTGAGCACTTCAAAAGTGGTGTCCTTCCTCTTTTTATTAATTTGATAATCCTTCTGGTAGCATTCTGTGGCAAACCATATGAGAGAGGGATTATACCTACACCCAATCCAAGAAGGTCCTTCCTCCTGGAGAATTCTAGAATACCTTTCTACTCTGAAGGTAGATGCAAAAAAATTCCTATACCCAAAGGGTTCCCTACTTTTAACCTCATCGGAGGATGCATCCCGTCTCACCTTAGAAGCAACAAGAGCTTCTTCTTTGAGTTCTCTAAAATATGTGATGCTTGAGCATATGACCTGTAGATCGATAGGGGCTAATGATTTTTTGACCCCCTCCCTTTTCATGAAGGTCCTATGTCGCATAATGGCTGAAAAGGACTTTGGAGGCTCTCCTCTGATCCAAAGATCTAACCCAGTTTCCCTCTTCATGAAAATTTTGTGAGATTTACCCCATCTGACCTGGTTCTTAGTAAATGATAGGAATTCTTGGAACTATATGTCCCCTATGAAGGGACCAGGGTTATATTTTCTGTCTTCTTCCCAAATGAAATTGTGGAAGAATAATTCACATAGAAGGTATTGTACCTTCTCTTCTTGATCTCTGAAACATGAAATAATCTCAGGTACAGTGGCAAATGAAATGGGTTTACCTGCTCTAATGGCCTTCACTCTCAACAATAGGTACCGTTCCAGCAATAATAAAGTGTAATTAGTAGCAAGGGATCTGCAATTGATGGCATCAGAGTAGACATCACATATTTCTTTGATTTGCTCCAAATCTTTTTCTAATTGGGTTTGTACCTTTTTTAACTTCCCTTAAGATTTGGTGAGCTCAACATAAGTCTCACTTTCTGTTGTTGAGATGTCCTTTAGTTGTTTAACAACCTTTTGATGTTCAGCCCTAGTGACCATCTCATCTCAATGTTGAGCCAATGCTTGTTGAGCTTGTCCTAGCTCTTGCTTTAGCTTATCAATGGTGCCACCTTGTGCCTTAGATTGGGATGCTTGATATTCTTCCATAGCGTCCATTTCCTCTCTAGATTGAGTTAATGCTTGTTGAGCCTATGTAAGCTCTGCTTCCAGTATATCCATAATAACACTCTGTTCCTGGGACTAGAATGCCTAATGCTCTGTCATACTCAGTAATTCATTTTTGTTTTGAAATAGGGTTTGTTGAGACTGCATCAATTCTTCCTCGAATCTCCTGATGGTATCATTCTTCTCAAGGAGTTGAGATGTTTCCTCTAAGACTGGGGTATCTATCTGTACCTCAGTATCAATTGTTTCTGACATCATTTCTTGTGTTTCTAAAGGAATTAATTCCTCATTATGAGCTACTGCTTCTTATACTACTATTTACTCAGGGTCTATCTGTATCCCCACAGAGTTTGTAGTGACTGCTTCTTTAGGAAGAGGGTTTCTTCCTTCCACTCTGGCCCTTTTTTTATCCATTCTTTTGTGGGCCTTATCTGCTTGTTCTAGCTACTTCCTCAATTCTTTAATAATTTCCTTGAGTTTTCCCACCTTCTGCTTTAATACTTTATCCTTCTTAGCTCTCTTCTTCAAAAATTTGTTTTCCTTTTTTAGCTTTCTAATTCTCTTATAGCTCTTGTCTAATTTCTATTTGTGAGGGGCCTCAAGATCTTCTTCATTCTAGCCATCAGATGGTTGTTCCTTTGTTCCTTCAAAATACTTTGTTTGTCCAAGAGGGATTCTCATTTAAAAATGAGGTTATTCCTGTGTTGTGTCCTCTGGGAAAGATATTTCAATATCAGGAAAATCTTTGACAAGTTTTGAGGAGGAGGCTCCTTCTGGGCATTTTTCTGGATTATTTGTGCCTCTGTCAATTGAGGTTCCTAATATCCCCAAAACCTGATCTATTTGTACCTCATAGCTCTTCAAAAATTGTTCTGTCAGATGCTCTAATGTTGGTTGGGTGTCTTCCTGATCATTCCTTTGTAAGGTTTGTTCTACTTTCTCAATTTATTGATCATTTTCCTGTAGAGACTACTCTATAAAATCCTAAAATTCTTCAGGATGTTTTGTTGTATCCTGAATTTCTTCAGTTGTTTCTTGAATTTGCTCAGGGTATCTTTTTTGTATGGTTCTCCTCATTCTCTCAATGATGGATTTAGGAGAAGTTGTTTCTCTCTTCTTCCTTTTCGTTAATTCCTGTGTTTGTGAGGTCTGAGCCTCTGTGATTTGGGCAGGGTCTGCCTCAGCTTCGGTTTGAGGAGACATAATTTATCTTTGGGCAGTGGTCTCCTCTGCCTGTCTATATTCAATTTCCTACAGTGGGTCCTCATTACATAATTCAGGATGTTCCAGTTGTAGAGGTTTGTTGGCTTCAATCAGACTACCCCAGGTCAATTGAGTTTGACTCAGTTATTTGTTTATTATAAATTTAACTAATTTGTGGTGGTTGATAACAATAACAGGATCCTTGGACTTTTGTGTTCTTAAGGAAACCTCATGTAATATGGCATTCAGAAAGAAAGGTAAATTAAGTACTAACTGTTGTTTTAAATATGCAAGCAATTTGAGATGGCGAAGTTGAATTACATTGTATCGTCCATCACATGTGATGTACCATTGAATTACCCCTGCCAGTTCCTTCCATGGTTCACTGAGGGTACTGGGATTAAGTCCCTTCCCTTTTTAATCCAATTCTTTCCCAGGGTCTGTGAAAGATTCCACAACTTCCTTCAGTGTTGTGTATCTTCTTGTCCACTGAATGCCCATGTTAGGGAGGCCTGTGACCTCTGCTATGATTTTTGGGGTAACTAGGATTCTTATGTCTCGCACCATGGATATTTCTCCCTACAGATTCTGAAATAATTTGAGTGTGACATTTGTGTCATATTATTGAAAATGGTTGAAACATTCCATCCACCCCACACGATGTAGGATCTATCTTACCTGCTCTGTTACCTATATTAATGTTGGTTCCCTATGTACACTTCGACCACCCATATCTCTGTGAGAAAAATAAGAATGACTATTGTTCCTTTTTGCGAATTTGGTTAGACCAGCTTGGAGAAACAGTTACCAAAAATAGAAAATATCAGCGAACAACGAATGTATAAAAATGTGGGTTTTCCATTTATTAAAATCATTACATCTTATCGAAAAGCGTGTCAAGCATCCACTCCCCTCATTAATGTAGAGGTCATCCTCGACCATCATCTTAGGTGAATGTAATGAGTGTAGATATTTCCGGTGAGAGGTAATAAATGCTCTGTTGTCACTGATGGGGGATAATCATGTATAATTTTCAAAAAGCACTTTCAACGAAAATCATTAAATGATAGTCCTTTTTCGTGGGAATTTCAAATTTATTATACCTATGCTCAAAAATGTTTTATGGATAAATAAAGTGAAATAAATTAAATTTGTTCAAAAAAATATTCCACATATCATAATACTATTACTTTTCCCAAGTTATTGAGTATAACTGATATGATAGCCTCATTATTTGAGTAAAGGAAATCTAGAGACACACAAAACTTGGAATTTTTTAGATAAACTTCCATACCATAGGTAGAGCCACTACTACCAGCAGGAATCCATAGCCTCGACAGGGTTTCCTTTTAACCCATAGATGAGCATGTATCCTTGATAAATATTTGAATCGTCTTTTCCCAAAAAATACCATTATCCTGGTTTGGTATCCAGATGATGATAATACCACTCACTAGATTATAACTTAAGTGAACAAGCCATCTCGTGATGAGACCCCTTGTCCTTTGACAAAATAAATGTCAAAGGCCATTTCCCTAGTGTGGTAGCCATAGTGGGAATGTCACTTAGGTTAGTATCCTATGATTGTGGTAGGTTGGCTCATGATGAGACCCCCTATTCTTT
>JASDQU010737547.1:21535-33921 GCA_032191745.1 Picea mariana | reverse complement strand
CATCATTTATGGGGTTGGGGTGGATGAGTTACCTTCCTAGCCAGCTAGAATCTGCATGGTAGGGTATTTACTTACTTCTTGATAGAAAATATCTTTTGAAGGTGGTTGATGGTAAATTTGTAGGTGTGCATTGACCAGAAAGGAAGATCCGGACCCATCGATGGTGTTTAAAGTGACCATGCCATTATCATGGACTTAATTAAATTTATATGGCCCTATCAATCATGTCTGTAATTTTCCAGGAAAATCCTGAAATCTGAAATCGTAGAGAAGCGCCCAATCACCTTTCTTGAATGATTTGTTCTTGATATGATTATCATGACAGGTCGCTCTCTATTGTTGAATAACAGTTGTGTGCTCCACAACAGACAATTGGGCTTCATCCAATTCATTGAGTTGCTGAAGGCATTGTTTATGTGCTTCTGTAAGATCTTGTCCAATTTCCTGGGCCATCCTTAGGGTCTTGATATCGAATTCGATTAGGAAGATGGGTTCTTTACCATAGACTAGGTGGTAAGGAGAGTAGCCAGTAGTGTAACGCCATGTTGTACAATAATACCATAAGGCATTTGGAAGCTCAGTAGCCCAATTATGTCGATTTGTTGAGACAATCTTTGTCAGGATTGCCTCTAGTACCTTATTGGTGCTTTCTACCTGCCCGTTTTCCTGTGGGTGGTATGGAGAAGTAACTATGTTATTGATACGATAATTTTCCAGGGTGGTGGTGATTCTATGGCCTATAAATTGTGACCCCCCATCAGTGATTACTTATCTGGGTAGTCCATAGCGTACAAATAATTTGAAAATAAATTTGATGACTACTTCTTCTGTTACATTTGGTAAAGCATATGCCTCTACCCATTTGGTCATGTAATTCGTTGCAACAAGAATATAGGCCCTTTGGTTTGACTTTGGATTGAAGGGACCAATAAAGTCTAGTTCCCATCTTTCAAATGGTTATGCGACTACTTGTGCTTTCAAGGGCATTTCATCAGCTTGACCTGGTTTCCCTGTCCACTCACAACTGTCGCAAGTCTGGATGTATTTCTTTGCATATCTAAATATTGAGGGCCAATAATAGCCCAGATGTAAAATTTTGTTTCCAGTCCTTCTGTCTGCAAAATTTCCACCACAGGGCTCATCATGTCCTGCCTTCAATATGTCATAGATTTCGTCATCTCGTACGCATCTCTGAATCTGGAGATCAACTCCTGTGGAAGAGATATCCATTGATCCAAGTGAATCGTGTGCTATGCTGGATGATCAGTCTTCTTTCCCTTGATGATAAATGTGCCGGTAATTTTCCCACTGCCAAATAATTTGCTACATCAGCATACCAAGGTGGTTTTGTGGTGACGACAAATAAAATCTCGTCTAGAAATTGATCCTCATTTGTTAATGAGTCATCTGTTTTCAGTATGCAGGATAGGAAGTCTACGATAATATTTTCTCTCTCGGGTCAAACTTTGATGGTGATGCCAAATTCCTGTAATAATAATAACCACCGAGTGACTTGTTCGTTAGTAATCAGTTTATTATCTATATATCTAACAGCAGAATGATCAGTATACATGATAACTGGATAGCCTGTTATATAATGACTAAATTTATTGATGACATGTATAACAACTAAAAAATATTTTTATGTTATTGTATAATTAAGTTCATCTAGAGTAAGATTCTTGCTAATAAAATAAATGGCGTAGGGTTTCTTGTCTTCTTGTTGTCCAAGAACAATGCCTATGGCAATGTCTGATGCATCAATGGAGATTTGAAATGGTATTTTCCAATTTGGTCCCCTCAACACCAGTGTTGTCGAGATCAGTTTCTTGAGTCCTGCAAAAGCCACATCACATTTGTCAGACCACTAAAATTCTACATTACCAGTCAAAGCATGTAAAGGTGCAACAGTTTTTGCAAACTTTTCCATAAATCTATGATATTTTCCTGAAGCACCAAGAAAACTACGTACCTTAGTTTGTGTGTGTGGAGTAGGTAGATTAAGGATTACCTCAATTTTTGTTGGATCTACTCTAATTCCATCTACAGAAATATAATTCCCTAATACCACACCTTCCATCATCATCATGTGACATTTTTCATGGGTTAAACATAACCTAGTAGCGATGCACCATTCTAATACTTTCTCCAGATTATTCAAGGCTTGATCGAAGTTGTCGCATTACAGAGTGAAATCATCCATGTAGACTTAAATACCTTCACTGATCAGATTGTTGAATATGCTCAGAATGGCCCTTTGGAATGTGGTTGGGGCATTACAAAGTCCAAAGGGAAATACTATGTATGCAAAGGTACCCCAGGGACATGTGAATGTAGTTTTATATTGATCTTCTAGGGCGATCTGGATCTGATTGTAGCTACTAAAACCATCTAGGAAAGAAAATAATTTCTTCCCTGCCAAGGTATCCAAGACTTGATCGATGAAGGGTAATGGAAAGTGGTCCTTTTGAGTGGCTTTGTTAAGTTCCCTATAATCAACACAGATTCGCCACTTCCCATTTTTCTTGGGGACAATCACTAATGGAGAAACCCATCGACTATATGAGATGGGATATATAAAATCTAAGTCCAACAACTTTTGTAGTTCTTCTTTAACAATATCCATGAGGTGGGGATTCAATCTTCTCTACGGATTTCAGATAGGTCGGGCATCTTTCTCAATATAAATGTGGTGTGTGCAGAGTTGAAGATCAATACCTTTCATATTAGAATACTCCTAGGAAAAATCTTGTTGGTATTTAGAGAGGACTTGAATTAGCTTTTGTTGCTATTGCACATCTAGATTGGTGTTAATGTTAAGAAACTTCCCTGGTGCAATCTCAATGGATTTGTTGTTATGAATAGTGGTAGTCGGGATTTGTTGTTCCGTCAACTCTTCCAATGGGTCTCCCTTTGCTTCACAATCTAGAACATATTGGAGCATCTGTCATGTTGGATTACTCACGGTGGTTGGGTTGTTAATAAACCCACTCATTACATCATCCTCTAGCTGGTTCTTGAGTTTGAGAGCTTCTTCTAGTGTGAGAAAGGCATGCAGATCCTTCTCTGGATATCATGGTGGTGGTAATTGTGGATACACAATCATTAGGATTGGCTTGGTTGGAGGATATAAGATGAGATTCTTTGTGACACCTCCTCTCGCAATTTTCATATTACCCATTTGACATCCTATGTACGCATTGACTGTTGCGAGCCATGGTCTTCCCAGTATCAATGGATGCCCTTCGAATCCACTTCTTGTGTTGATGATGAGAAAATCCGCTGGATTTTCCCAAGAGTCGACTGAGATTGCTATATCATGTAGTGTGTTGAGTGGTCTAACCATTGATCGATCAACCAATTGTAACATAATTGGGGTTGGTTCGAAAGAGTCAAAACCTAGGGTATTGCAAGTTTCCATAGTGAGGATATTGATGGTCTCCCCTAAATCAACTAGTGTATTTGGAAAGGAACAACCCTAAATCTGGATTGTTACTATGGGGTTCCCTAGATCTACATATTTGATTGGTTCTTGTATACCCAAAATCAGATCAAACAAGGCCCCCACTACATGAACTGTTGATGATGAATTTTTTATTTTTCTGATGGGCTTCCTCCCACATAGATCCTTGATTGCCTTTGCATAGATCGGTATGTATTGTAGAGCTTGCAGGAGTGGAATCTTGATGTATAAATTCTTGAGCTCCCTTACAATGTCAAAGTTAGGATATATGACAGGTTTTTCTATCATCAATGTTTCGGGGAACATAGGGGAGGGAGTTGCATCCTTATCAGGATCTTGTGATTTGACTATGTTTCCCCTGTGCTCGATTTCTTCCATTATTACCACAGTTGAGGGTGTTATTGCTGGTTGTTTTTCATTCTCCTACTCTTGGGAAATGTTATTTTCTTTAGGAGAGATTATATGCCCTGATCTCAACCAAAGTTCATTGCACCCTACTGAGTTGGTTTCCCCTTCTCCACTTTCCATAATCTGGATGAGTCGAGCCAGTCTGATATTAGGATTTGGGTGGGGTTGGGCTGGTAATTGAGGGTGCAATTATGATTGAGGGTTCTGGGTCATTGGAGTGGAGCTTGTAACGAGGGTTGGGTTTGAGGGGCCATCCCCATGGGTTGGTTGTTTATTCCCATGGGGCGCTGCCAATTCTGGTTCCAATTTGGGTTTTGGGCAGACGAGTTAGGCCACTTGCCGGGATGAGGTGGGGTATTGCGAATTAGGAAAATTGGAACTTGTGGTTGGTTGATTTTTCCAGATGGGGGTTGCAATGGGCTGGTTTGGACAAGTAGGATTTGGAGGTGGGTATTGTTGGGGCTGCCAGATTTGATTAGTAAATGGCTAACCCTGCCATGTGCTACCAGAATTTTGCTGCTAATTATACTATATAGAAAAGAAAGAGGAAGGGTCATGTAGTGTATTTTGAGGTCAGGACTACCACTGATGGTGCTGAGCCATCATATATAGTGGTTTTGTTTCCTCTTCCACTTCTTTGAATACAGATTTCAATCTAGGGAGTGATGGGAATTGCTCTATGTCGTGATCCTTGGCGCAAATAGCACAAACCCAAACTACATCCAAAGGGCATTCCCTTGGACCATATTTCTTTCTACATCTGTGGAAAAATATAGCCAAGTTCTTTTCTATTTCTACCTTTTTTTGTTTGGCCTGCAATACATCCAATTGTGTAGTCAGAGTGCTCAGAATATTTGTTTTGAAATTTTCTAAGAGATTACCAACTTCAGCTCACGTAACACCCCCGCTGGTAATATTGTTATTTCTGGCGAGGGAGGTCTGCATCCCTGATCTGGTTTGTGTACTTCCTCGTGAGCACCTGTTACACAATAGAACAATGTTTTCATAAGTTTCCTAATAAATGTCACCCTTCCCCATTAGATTTAATGTTTCTACCCATTCATATTTCATACCCTTAATCAGAGTTGCTTTGAGTACTTCACTTGGTAATGTACCACAGGGCGATATTTGCAAGTTATAATGAAATATCTCAACATATTCTTCTAAAGATTCATTTTCTTTTGCATTCATTTGAAAGATTTTGTCTTTTAGGTCCTTGGTTCTACAATAATATTGATATTTTGTCAAGAAGTCTTGTTTCATTTCATCCCATGAGTTGATGGTTCCACCCCCCAATCCCATAAACCAACGTAGATCTTCTCCCTTTAAGGTAGAGGGAGCTAGTTTTAATTTTTGGGGTTTAGAGGTGTATTCATACCCCCTACATAGGACATCGAATTTGAATAGGAATGTGTCCAGGTCTTCCAAAATCAATCCATGGAAGTTTGGAAAGTTTTTTAAGGGTATTTCTTTCATGGGAGCATTGGCAATTGGATCAACTGTCGGATATTCTAGCGTGTAGGTCTGGGGTCCTTATTGATTTGGTTGTGCCATTTGATTGAAAATGTGCCAAAAATCTTCAGGAAGTTCTTAATCTGGGTATTTTATTCAAAATGTTTGATTATTTTATCCTCTAGGGGATTTGATTATACTCCCTCTATCTGTGATTTTGGGTATGCCTTCTTCTTTCACAAGATATCCAGGATCAGGTGGTGATGATGGGTTTGCCTTGGCAACCCTGCTGGTTTCTCCTACTCCTTCCTCCAGATTATTAGATTTTCCCTCTTCTAAAGGGTTGATGGGTGGAATATCTATGTTCTAAAAGCTTTGCTCAGTCCCTTCAGTTTTGCTATGAATCTCAACGTGGGCTGTAGTTGGTGAAACTACTGCCTGAGGGATTCGGGTAGATCCTTTCCTAGGTCCAACCAAAGCTTGAGATTCACCTTTTTTGATGATCGCGTCTATGAAATTGGTTCTCCCAAGGATCACCGAGCCTTGGGCTTTGGTAGTTTTTGGTGGCAGTTTTCGTTTTCCAAGATCTTTTTTTCTAGTCATACACACTTCTCACAACAACAAAAGAAATTCAAAAAAGAAACACCTATATAACCTCTTAAGTGTCAACTGGAGGTAAGAGTTGGCATAAGCATCGTACTTATCACCTGCGTAGGTTCTTACCTTCCATCTTCAATACCTGGTCCTCTAGAGACACAACCTATGGTACCTTTGACATTCTCCCCAACAAAAATGCCAAAATGTTGGTGTATAAAGATGTCTAAAAACAACCTTAGTTTAACATTAATTTATCAACTCAAGGAGTCATCTTTTATCTCAAGAATATCAACAAAGTCTATGCAGGTAGCTTGTAAAGGCTAAAATCATGTAGTTAAAATAAATCTTAGTCTATCAACAATCAAGTTCCTCAATCATTCATTAAAGATTCTAAGAACTAAGGGAATTGAAATATGATTACTAACATGTTGTGAAATGGAAAGGAACTAATTAATCTATTGAATTCATTTTAACTAAAAAGAAGTAATTGAATCTAAGTAAAGACTTGCAGAATTAACTATCACTATGAATCAAATTACTGGAAAGGAAAGGGAAATTTACTCTATCTATGGAAAGAAACAACAATTGTAATCTAGTCGAAAGAGACAACAATTGTAACTTCTATTGAAATGAACAACAACTATATCTTAACAGAAAGGAACAACAAATGTAAACTAATTGAAAGGAACAACAATTGTGAATCTAAGTGAAAGAACAATGCATATGAAATTATGAGGAACTGTCAAGAAACAAACTATAGAAATGGAAATCGAAACAATAATCATTAATACTGAGGGAAATATCTATCTTCTTTACGACAACATAAAATCATTAACACACTTATGCATTCATCTTAACTATTGTAAAGGAGATTTGAATCACAAAACATAAATCAAACTTTAAACCGATATAATTACAGAACGAGACAATAACTCCTTCAGATTGGGCCCTTGGTCTTCAAAAGCACTGCGACGGGAAACTTAGAATGTAGAAATGGTGAAAATGTTCAAAACTTTTATTGATTCCATAGCTAGTAAAACATTTACAAAAGACTGCTTGCGTAGAGAAATTCTAAGTTCTGAATACTTGAATGCAATTCTTCTATCTCCTTTCTCGTTCTATTACCCTCTATATATTACAATAATCTGGGTAAATCGAGCTATCCCGAGGATTGAAAGATCCTCAGGATTTCTTTACTATTATAAAGTTACAATATAGAAAATCAATTATCTCCAAAACTGCTTTGCGCCAAAAGTCCTCAACCTCCAATAGCTTGCGCATATCCAAGATTGCTTTGGCTATCTTAGGTTTGACAGTATTTATCCAAATTTGTAACAAAATGAAACAATTCCAATCGTATTTTAGAATATATTTAATGAAACTTCAATAATAACTCTAAGAGACATATTAATCATTTTCTATCCTATTTATCCCTAGTTAACTCAAAATTCAATCAAGATTATATCATGAACTGTGGGAAAAGGGAAGATATTTATACCTTTTTCATAACCCAACACTTGTCCTGGTCTATGACCAAGATAAGGATCCCCTGGGGGCAGGCAAGTTCAAACCCATGTGGTTCAAACCTTTCATCATGAAGGAGGTTCTAAATAAGGGCTCTTATCATCTGGTGGACTTTGAGGGAAATGCTTTGGCGGAGCCTAGAAATTGGCTCTACCTCAAGAAGTATTACTCGTAGGTGGGTCTCCTTGGGTGACTTATTGTACATATGTATAGTTCTTATACATTTTATTTTTAGTTTTTGTCTTTTTGTTTTATGGACGTGTCATTTTTTATGTCATATTTTTCACTGTGGCAGATGTCAAGTGAATCAGAGGTGTTCGTTAGGTTTGCAGACGGCACTAGCCGACACACTCAGAGGCCTTCTTCCGTAGCTTGGGTGATTGTCACACCTCAGGGCCAGTTACTATCTTCATGAGGTATCTGTTTAGGTGGAGACATAAACAATGTTGTCGAATACAACACAATCCTAGAGTTTCTTTGTGATGCTTTGTCACATGGTATCTCTCACCTCCGAATCTACTTAGACACTTAGCTAGTTGTGTCCTAGTTAAATGGGGTTTACTACGTTTTCAATCTGACTCTACAATGATGGTTCCTTAGGGTACGTCTCTTAGAATGAATCTTTGATTAAATTACATATATCCATGTTCCTAGGAGATTGAATCAAATCACAGATACTCTATCTAATCATGTTTTAGATTTGCATTTTGCACACATATAAGAAAAAGAACACACATGCACATGTAAATACATTTGTAAATAGATGTAATCCATAAGACATAAAAATATGTAAATACACACACACACACACACATATATATAGAAAGTATCAAAGTACATGGGTGGGTGCAAGAACCTCAAAATATATGTCAAGTAAGAGTCACGGGGCTTATGCCCTCAAAAATATACAAAAGGTGTCCTCGGCACGTAAGTAGTCCAGCCTAGCTAGGAGTGGGGCCTGTTGGCCCTGCCGTAGTGAACAACGACATTTTCCAAATGCCAAAAGATTTGGACCCAGGTCCGTGGCACCCCAACTACATGATGTTGCATCGATGGTGGGAGATCCTCGATCTCTACCATAAGGATTGTATGAGTGAGCGCGGTGAGGTTCCGCTCCACCCATCTCAATACTCTCTCAGCCTCTTCGGTTGGAGGCCCCCCTATTTTTGTTGTTAGTCCGATAGCTGTGGATGGTCCTACCTCTAGTCAAGGACGTCACCTGGTCCTTGAGAAGTCTGTTGGATGCACTGGTCCCAGATCTATACATAACAGATACATAGTTGTCAGATACTCTGGTACACATAAAAATGATATATATAAAAAGAAATAAAAATTAAATAACTTTGAAAAACAAACATACCTAGCTCTCCTCGTTCTACTCCGGGAGGTACGGGCATATCAAGATCCCTGGAGAAATCAATCCTGGCATAGGAGTAG
Source organism: Picea mariana (assembly GCA_032191745.1). NCBI lineage: Eukaryota > Viridiplantae > Streptophyta > Pinopsida > Pinales > Pinaceae > Picea > Picea mariana. The sequence goes on along the minus strand of JASDQU010737547.1, from coordinate 25,040 downwards.
TCCTCTATAGCCGAAATCTACCGAGACCACCAATCGAAAAATTTATCATCGAAGGCCTCAATGGGAGGCCCCCTGTCATGGCAACAACATCGCCCATCTGCATAATTCTTGGGAAGAGGTCACGTGCCTTCATATTGTCTCTTGAGGACTGAGAATGGGTACCCTCTTGAATAAAAAGAAACATAAAATAGTCCTGAACCCAAAGTTTCGGTGTCTCCACATACAACACTATGTTAATTGTCTCTTCATGCAATATAGCATGGTTGTGATCTTGTCGAAAACTTGTGCATTTAAGCACTAAAACAGAAAATGCATGTGCACCTGGGATGCTTGATGTAAGGCCGTGGATCTAGTGATATGCCGAATGAGTAAAACTATCACTTTCATTGATAGGTTTGAAATCTTGTGGATCAGCACCTGAAAAACCCACTTTATCTATGTCAGCTTCGCAATGGATTCCAATCAACTACTCTATGTTGTGAGGCCTAGGGGGGAAAGTACGTAAGTTGACTGGGTCACCTCTCCTTGAGAGATCGTCAAGAAGTAAATTTATTTAGTCATTGGAGTCAAAAAGTGCCCATCAAGCATAAATGCCTCAGCGTCGGGGTGCCAGTAATATACCAAGGCGTTCAACAACCTGGGTTGTGCCCTCATGAACAGACACTGGAAGAATTTTAACAACCCACATTGTGATAATACAGTGACAACAACAAGGTCTTCTGAGACAAAAAAATCAATGTCTTCATGCTCCCTTTCTCTCCAATGAATGTACATCCTGCAAATGACAAGTTCATGGAAGTTTAAATCTTGCATTTTTAATTTTTTTTTCACATATTAGAGGGTCTATGCGGGTTGTAGTGGACACAGTCGCATATGCACATGTGAAACTTTTTATCTACATGCGGGCATATGTGGGTTGTCCTAGGACAGCCCGCATACACGTAGAGCCGACCTCTTTTATAGGTGTGCCCCCCCAAAAAAACCAATTTGAATGCAAAAATAAATTATGGAAAGGCAGGAGGAGCTATTTTGTACTTACTTGGTCTGAGTGGAAGTTCGTTTCATCCACTGAAGCTCCCAAAATCAACTCTTTTAGCAAAGGGGTGTTTTTTGACTTCTGGTCAATTCTCAATTCGCAATGGTGATAATGAGCTGCCAAGCTTCTATTTATAGGATTTTTTGGCCCTTTTTGTCATTTTTCGAACCCTTTGTCGATTTTTCTGGCTTAAAAATCATTTAGCATGGTTCTTGAGTTTCCCTTTGGATGTTATAGTACACTTCACTTTTGGTTTGGAAAATTTTTTGGGAGATGAGTCACTTTTAAGGTCCTTTGGTAAAAATTCATTTTTTCAACTGTTTGCATCTAAGTTAGGATTCCACCTCTAGTTTTTGCATCTTGTTGTCTTTTCCACTTTACCATAGGATCGATCCCATCAAAATATGACACAGAACCGTCATTTTTCTGAAGAAGCGTCATAATTTGGTGGTAGAGCCTACCCCTTCATGGATGCCCTAGGTTGATCCTAGTTGCATTTTGGTGTCCATGCTATATTTAGTGAATTTAGGCTCAGGATTCCTTCTTAGTCTAGTTTTGTTTATGGGTTTGAGCTTCATTTGCACCATTCATCATCACTCTTGACCTCATCCTTGGGACTCCCCCCAAAAAAAATGAGTCTTATTTAATCCCTTTTTGGACTCTTTAAACATGAAAATATTGTCGAGCGATCTTGTTTCCCTTCACGCCCACCAAACTAAAATTTGAAGGCATGTTTGTCTGGTGATAGTTTACCCCTTTTTCGGTCTGGGTAATCAATTGTACGAACAAAGGTATACTCTAGGAGCTTTGGTTCGCTAGAAGAGTATTCTCAGGTATAAATTTAACCCTTTTTTAGGCCTAAAGGACTAAATTTATGAAAAAGGAACCCCCACGAAGTCTATAGTTAAGCTCTTTTCAGACTCCCTAAAATTGAAAAGATGGTTGAGTGACCTTGTTTCTTCACACTCGTTAAATTGGTCCAGAAGAACATCCCTTACGGAGTCCATAGTTAATCTCTTTTCAGAATCCTTAAACATGAAAATATTGTCGAGTGATCTTGTCTTTGTCACACTCGTTAAAATGGTTTTGAATAGATGTCTTTTCGGTGCTAGTTTACCCCTTTTTCAAACCAACTAGACTACCTTAGAAAAGGTACCCCAGTGGAGTCTCCTTTTACGCTTTTTCATAATCTTTAAAAATGAAAAAACGTTGTGCTTACCTTCTCTGGGCTCATTAAAATTACATCAAAGGACATTACCATTGTGTCTTATTAATCACATTTGCATTCTTGTCTCTGTGGCCTAATGCCGGCTCCATGTTTCTCTCAACTGAACCATCTCAAGCATGCCTTATAATGCAATCCTTATAGCACTTTTCCTTTGCATCTTGAAACCTTGACCCCTAGAGGAATTTTCTCGAGTGTGTTAGAGTTAGAAGTCACTCCTGGATTGCGACAGAAGCAGAGCCCAATGCCCATCAATTTATGTCACGAATAAATTTAATGGGTGATCAAATGGGTAGAGACCCAGGAACGTATCACTCTAATTCAAGGACCAGACCTGGTATGTAAAGAACAAAGGAGGTCTTGATCTAAATTCCGTCAGTGAGTTGATTGTAAAATGAATAGGTGGAAGACTTGGTGAGATGAGTGAGAAAGACTGCCTTGGGCATCAGGCCTTTCAACAGCTTGAGAAAGAAAAACTTAGAAGACAAGATCCTCTTGATTCTGAGTTTCGGGGAACTGAAGGGTGACTTTCCTAGATCCTCCAATTCCAAATCATTCAGTGTTGAGAAAATACAAGAACTAATTAGAGATGATGAAACTATTACAGTGATCCAACCTACATCATCCTATAATAGCGCAACTCGACTAGATCCTCCAATTCCGAGCTGTTCTAACACAGTGTAAACAAAGAGATGGAAAGAAGCTAACATTCATAAGGCAAGAAGTCTCAAGTGCCAATACATAACCAGAGCAACCAGTGCTTCATTAAAACTTTACAATTGGGAGCCTAGCTCAACCATCGATAGATTACAAATGGAGAAAATGCCTACATATACTCAAAACAAAACAACAACAGCAAAAATGAGTCACTGCATTTAAAACATTGTGTCTGCATGTCTTCTAGCAGTTTGTGCATGCAGACTCTGGATGATCATGCACTTATGACAGATGCAATCAAACTCCTGATTGTCCTGTAGATGAATTGACACGCTTTTAATCCTTTGTCAGACTTTCCATTTATGGTGGAGACGATGTCTAACCACCTCCAAAAACTTCAATAATTGCTTCCTTGGGATCAGGAACAATCCAGGTCAACTCTGCCCTCTGGGACATGGAGGTCTTCTCATGGTGCCACCTGGATCAGATGAACGGTCTAATGGATACGTCGTGGAGGATATGGCATGCTTGGCATGGAAAGGGGAAAGGGAGTGATCACGAAAACGGCGGGGGTGAGACACATGGCA
>JASDQU010737547.1:4270-19377 GCA_032191745.1 Picea mariana | reverse complement strand
GTAGTGTGAAAAGAGGCCAATTAGGGCATTATTAGGTATTTGACCAGCCCACCAGTTAGATCCAGCCCATATTTGAGGGTCAAATCGGCTTGGGAGCTGAACCATAAGTGGTTGGGAGGCCGACCACTTCCATAAATGCATCTTTTAGTAGGTGCATGGCTTTTTGTGCTAATAGTCGCGCATCATACACCTGTGCATGATTTCTATGTTCCTGTTCCATGCATGCGTGCGCGTGCCCAATGTCTGCAAAGCGCTCTTCAAATTTTCACTACTTTGTATAGTTTTTGACCTTTTTTGAATGCTATGGTATTAATTCAGGTCCATGGATGATTTCATCACTATTTGACGATGCTGAGCTCTTGTAGCCATGTGTGGACAAAAATTTAGTGATAACAGATGCCCCCTGATGGATGAGGTTAGGAGCATATGTATAGCCAAAATCCATCAATTTTTCTTCCACTGAGAATGTTGTTGTAAGATAGAGAAATAGTGGGATCATTCAGAGTGATCCATTGGAGAAAAAAGGAACCGGTAGGACCCGACCTTCCATGAGGTGTATAAAATAGAAAACTATGTACAAATGAGGTGGGCATGCCCCATGCTCGTGTTATGTAACTCTAAAAAAAGATGACTGAAGTGTTGGTGTAGACAACTGCAACGCCCACGGGGGCAGTTGTGATAAAGGCAGAAGACAATTCTACAAATGAACATACTCTGAATAGTGGGCAGTGATCCGATGATGTGGGAATTGATAGCCCTACCAAGTTCAGAGGTCTTCAGCAACTGAAAGAACTAACTATAATAGTCACAAAGTAAGACCCAACATAACATGAGAAAGTGTTGGCGTCGAATGTTATGGGGGTCAATGATAGCAGGGAGAAATGATGTTTCACCCTGTGCCATCCGAGATCTCTCATTGAGTGGATAATGACAATCAAGATACTATCGCCCTTCTGGAAAACTATGTTGATGTCGAAAAAAAGGGGGACATGACTCCTAGAAGAAAATGGCTTCGTGAAATCTACTAGGTGAGGTGAGGAAGTGGTAGAGGTACATGGACGAAGTCAAGATGTGAGAAGACTCAAGAATGCCCTTGGTTGGAGGATGTATGAGAGAAAAAGTGGCCGCAACCATTCAACGAGGTCGAGTGTTAGGGGAACAACAAGACCAGGGATAAGTTGTGCCAGAGGTGGGACAAGGTGAACAAATTCATAGGGTAGAGGTAAGTGACCTGTAGGGTACTCTGAAGATATGGACGATGCTGACAAGGGAAGATGATAAGTAGTGCTCCAACCAAGGGTGACATGGGTTGCGGCTGGCCAAAAAGAGTGAAGCAGGTTGCCAAAGGTGACAACAAAAAGGGTAATGTAACGACTGAAAATAAAGGTGTTTGTACAATAAATAACGAATAATTGGGGAGAAATGTACAAATACAAAAAAGGGTGCCCCAGTGTGATATGGGTGGCCCATGTAGGGCATAATTTGCTCAGAAAAATGTTGAAGGGTGGGGGCCCCATAGATGAGTTTTTGTATGAGGTAGGTGAAATGAAGGTAGGTTTGCAGGTGGGAAAATTGATTGTGGATGAAATGGAGGGTTCATGATACTGTGGAGGTGCAGTCAAAAAATAGAACCGTGAAGAGATAATCTGGGAGTCCGGGTGGGAAAGCTAGCAAAATGAGGAGAATGAGTATGTGGTTGATTTGCGACATGATGAAAGACTATCAGGACTCCCATCCCTAAAGGGTTTTGACAAACAACATGAGTGTCATAAGTGCCACAAGGTGCTATGAATGGGACTACTCATGTGGGGAAGAATGCTACCAGGTGATAGTACCGGAGATGCAAATGGAGGTGTGGGTACTACAGAGCCGGGAATGGGGATCCTAAAGGAAAATATCAGAGGGTGTGACTGGAAATGTAAGTGTGATACAGAGGGAAAGACTACATGCTAGGGCTGAGTATATACCTAAAGGGGTTGTGTTGATGTATGATGACCAAGTACCTGCACACGTGAAAACCAAATACCCGACGTGAACAATATCTGAAGAGAATCGAACATATGAGCAGTTATTTGAGAATTTTGAACATGAGCATGCATGCCTAAGTGTGTTATGAAAAGATGCACCGCCAGGGAATAGTGAAAATGATCACCCGATGAAAATGACTGTGTAAGTGGCCGAAAATGGTTCGGAAAATGGAGCTTATGGGCTCTGGTACAAAAAGAAAATGAAAGTGGGGAAAAGGTCTTAGATATGGACAGTGGGCCCATAATTTCATACCAGGTGCACTGATACTATGGGCGATCGGGCGATAGTTTGGGGGGAGGACATGTACCTCCCATGTGTTCAAGGATTGATGATAAAATGATGCAAGGAGAGTGTGAGGGTTCGCTCGACACAAACCAAATATTGAGGTACTGAGGAGTACCTGTGATAGTTGGGTGTAAAATTTTTGTAGGGAAATGAACGGGAGAGTTGGGGGCATTGGGGAGTGAATCCTCAGATACATCATATAAAAACCATGGAGGCATTGGGAGGGCCTTGGGTTCAGGGGAAATGACATGAAGATCATCTAGTGAGGAGGTAATGTTAATTATCATCTCTACAGGCTGTTGAAGCAGGATCAACTGGCGTTTCCTGTATTCAAGGATCATAGGACACTGGTATGAAAAATGNTGAGCTAATGAATCACAGAGAGAGCAAGTGCATCTCATACGTTCATTGAATGAAGTGGTGACATACCTGATGTTAGTGATATTTTTTGAGGAGGACGTAGTAGGACTGGGGTTGCTCTGGAAGTTCTGGTGCACTGTGACTAATGTCTATCGAAAGCGTGGTAGTGCTAGGCAATGGTGGGTATAATGGCCATATTTGAAACATATAGCACAAGCGTATTTGGTCCTCAACCTTTTACTACTGGAAGGTGGGGAGGTAGTGGTGGGACTAGCAGTAGTGGTGGGTGTTGGGGGAGTTTTGATTGAGGGGGATCAAATTCCGTAATTCAGGTAGTGATGGAGAGTTGTTGGTTTGGTGGCCCTCTTTCTCACATAGTGCGCAAGGTGGAGGGTAAAAGAAGGGAATTTGAGTGAGGGGTTGGGGAACTGTCTCCCAAACTGGACTATGTCCTTGGGGAGAGGTGGAATCATGGACTGGTGGGGTTGACGAGTGTCCAGGAGGTTCTTGAGGGGGGGGTTCTGCAACGAGTGGGATGTCAGGTATGATAGAAGCCTCTGTAGGAGGAAGGGTATCCTCTGTGTGAGTTTCGTTAGATGATATGACACACACTTGATTGGAAGGGTGTAGGAGTGGTGGTGATCCATGATATGTTCCTAATAAGGATGGATATTTAAAAATCCCAGGACCCATCTCGACGAGTGGATATGTGTCATGGCTTGTGTGGATGAGAGGAAGAATGTTATCGATGTTGGCAAACAGATTAGGCTCATAATGTGAGACTTGGTCAATGGTAATGATCTTCCCATTGTGAGGGAACATCATTGTCTGAAAGACGGAAGATGCCACTACCTTCATAGCGTACATGTAGCTACGACCGAATAGGATATTATAATCGAGTGGGGAATCAATAACTTCGATATCGATGAGAATAGTCTTGCCTTCGAGTTTGACGGGGAAATTTTGGAAGAGCCCTTCAGGAGAGGATGGTTGTCCGTCATAAGCTCGTAATGTGATGGCAGAGGGTATGAGTTCTAGGAAACCAAGTTTTTGCCATACCGTTTTGGACATAATGCATGTAGATGCACCTTCATCGATGATACACTGATGAAATGTGATGTTCCGTATTTTCACTGGTATTTGAAAAGTGATCAAGGCAGGAAGACGAGGTTCTCCGCTGTCAAGATCAAAGGTAATGAGTCGGGTATCTATGGGGTCAACTACCCCCAAGGTGGAAAGTAGTGATTTCCGCTAAGTAGGACAAGTCTGGAGGACTACCAAGACTAACATGGCAGCCGGGGATTGTGCTAAGTCGTCTACCAAACTATAGTTATGAGTTGCCCTAGCCTGTGGGTTGTTGACATTCCTGCACAATGGGATGCGAGGGATGCGAAGTGGTGGTTTGGCGGAAGGGCAAGGGATCACCAATGGGGGTCCTGTTAGTGGAGGGTTTGTCTCTGGAGGGATGGGAGTAGACTCAGCGGGGGCATGATACTGACGATTATGCATTTGCAGAAGGATTTCTTCCTCACTGGTGAGGAGAATTGTACAATTTGCTGGATTGTTGGGGTTGACTTATTGTCCTGCCTGAGGTGGGGGATATTGTGTGTCCTATTGGGTGTTTATCACACCTTGATGTGGGATAGGATTTTGTAGCATGGTGGGGGGTTGTTGTACGTATTGTTGTGGTGCATGTGGAGGGGCAAGATGTGCAGGAGAATGGGGAAGACTACCAGAGTCTTTCAACCGTTTGAAATCAACAATCTGGGGGAAATGATGAGTGTAATGGCCAAACTCACCACAAAGGGCACAAGGGAATATGTTTTTAACATTGTTTCACCCTTGGCATTTATTATTATTTCTCCCTTGGGGTTTTGGTTCGCTTGGTTCTGGTTGCCCCCAGTGGGTTGGTGTTGTGGGGGTTGATTCCCACCTTGACCTGGGTTGTTGTTATTCATGTTCTGTCCTTTCCTCTTGGCATTGTTCTATGGATGGGTTGGATTGGATGTATTTAACTATTCAAAACTTTGGTATTGTTGAACAGCAGAGCGTTGAACAAAATTCACCCCCGCATGAGGATGTGGGGCAGCCATTGGTTGTGGAGGACCAGGAAATGGGAAGTACAGATTCTATGGTGGTATTGATCCATAAAGTACATAGGAATGTGTAGTTATTTCGCTAGTACTATAAGCTGATATTGAGGGAGTACCACTATTTGTTGGAATAGGTGGATGTATGGGAGGTGTCGGTGGTGGTCCACTGATAGGTGGAGGTATACCAACAGGGTATGGTTGTTGATAAGGGGGTGGGGGGTAATAAGAAGTGCCCCTGTATGCCGGTGGGTATTGAGGTGTGCCATACATTAGTGGTGGTTTGGGTTGTGGACCATGGTGTGTGGTGGCACCGATCAATCCGTCTGCTGAGTGAGACATCCCAGGTTTGTTTTGGCCAAATGGTACAGGTTTTGGAAGATTAGGAAGTATAGTGTATAAGTACCCTGACTGTGCATAGATGAGGTCATACTATTGGGCCTTGTTGATGGCTTCCTCTTTAGATTGAGGGAAGGTGGAAGCTACATCCTTACCGAGGAGAGAGACAAGTGATCTAAGAAACCAGTCGAGACACTGTTGCTTGGTGGTTTCTGCTTTGCAAAAACTACGTCGCCTATGCCACTAGTGAATGTGGTCAGCGATGTGTGTGGCTGAGGTTTGTTTGAAATTAGAAAGTAGTTCTAGACCATTGTCGTGGTGGATAGGTAATTGGAAGAAGGTCAATAATGCTTTGGCCAATGACTCAAAAGTTGCGTGGGACCCTGATTTTTCTTTAATATACCATTTAGCCGATGGGCCAGTGAGTGTGCATTGAAATAATCACAGTCTAATGGAATCATTCATAATGCTATTGGAGGAGCACTAGAGGTGAAAGGTCATGACATGGTTGGCAGGGTCATTGCTTGCCTTTCCTTCAAACTTTGGTATGTTTGAAGGTAGTTTGGTTGGCATTGCAGGCCATGTGGGATCATGCAATATAGGATCATTGGTGAGTTTGGTGAGATCTGGTATGTTGAGAGAGGCCAAATATGGCATCTGCAGTGGGGAGGGGGGAGGATTAGCTCCAGCCATAGTGTGCTGTGAACCTGACCCTTGAGGGGGGCTAGGTGGGTTGGTGCTTCCTCCTTGAGAGGAAGTGGGTCCTCCGCTTCTGTGTAAAGGAGAACGAGTGAATGGATGGCCTTGGGAAGTTGACCCAAGTAATGTAGAACCAAGAAAAGATGATCCTAATATAGTAGCACTCACAGGAGTGTGTGAAGGAGGTGTCTATGAGTGGGCATGATAAGACACTCCCCTTAAGATAGGAGGGCGGTTTAGCAATCGTCGTGAATGAAGGGGGTTCTGTGGTTCCCCTATGATGCCAGACTAGATGTGTGAATGTGTGAAAAAAGTGGTGAGAGTAATATAGAAACAAGAGCCTTTGCCGTGAATGTTTACACAATATATATATCCAAATCAAACTGTAATCAGATGTGCATCATACATAAAATGAGAAAGAAGAATATATGTGGCTAAGTAGGTTTTGTCCGCATGGGGAATAAAAAAGAAAGCAAATGCTTGTGTCCTAGAAGACATAACATCCTTCCTCTCAAATAGCACTGGACCTTCCAATAGTACTCAACAGTGGGGTCTGAAGTCACTGGAAGAGAAACAAGTGAAGGATGAAATAATTGGTTATAATGAGGGGTAAAGGGGGCATATCCTGAAAGAGCTGGCGATATTTTCCAATAGCCACACAAAATCCAATCAAGGTGCAATTGCAGCCCACAATTGCCACCTGGGTAGATGTCCTAAATTTGGTCACTATGTACCTCAGTCAAAGTGCGACATTTAGATTTTCAGCCTAAGAAATGGGTCACGGGCTAGATCCTGTCCAAGAGGTGGGTGCCTCAAGGGGGGATGCACAGAACAACCAGACCTCAGCCTTCAACCCTTCACAGGTATCTCCCTACCTTATGGTATTGGAACACTTGACTTGGAGGATTTTCAGTTCCCTATTTGACAACCTTTATGTTTTGACAATGTGAGAACCAGATAACGGAGAGTTATTTGGATGTCTATCCCCGAAATCCTACCTAGACTAAAAATTTTCTTTTGGCACCTCTTGTGGAGGAAAAATTAGTGAGTTTTTATAAATATTTTAGATGTATTTTTGGGAGGTTGGGGGTGAAAACCAACCTCATTGATTTAAAATGGGAGTGGATAGTGTCGTCAAGAAAAGGGTGGGGTATTTTCGGAATCCCTTTAGAGGAAAATTGCTTTGACCTCCACGTTTCAAGAAAAAGCTATGTGAGTGATAAGTGACTTTTGTGTGTGAGTGAAAGTGTGCCAATTTTTAGTGAATTAGATGTCACCTTGCTGCATGTGGACTTCACTTGGTCCTTACAAGTGTTTGATTACCTAATTAACTAAGTGTCTTTGGTACAACCTTGCATAATAAAAGTCCCTAGGAAGCTAGCATATGGACATGTGGGTCCGTTACTATTACTTTAACTCCCTATTGTGATGTAATCTAAGAAAATCTTTGAAACTATCATAGATTGAACATGTGGGCATGTATGGGCCTATTACACACCTTTAAACTTCCCTAGTGTTTTGATCTAAGAAAGAAAAAATTCAAACACTATCCTATCTTTGTAGCATGTGGGCATGTATGGGCCCATTACAATATTAAGATGTTTTTGAAAAAGCTAACTAAGAGGAGTCCCAAGAAGGGTTGTTGTCCTCTCCTAAAGGTTTTAATGTTCTTAAGGGATATAAAATCGTTTCACAATCTTTTTCTGATTCTCAAGATCGCTTGGAGGCACGAGAGAAGAGCATACTAAGTGATTGTTACTCAAATTATAGTCCCAATGCAAGTTAAATGTGATTAAAAATGATTTCCAACTTACCTTGTGAGTCAAAAACAAGCCATCCATGTGGCAAAAAGCAAAGAAGGGAAATTGATTTTATCCTCCTAAGTGCCTATGTGTTTTTGACTAACCCCTTTATATGATGAGGGGAATAAGTGTGGTGCAACCTTAAAACATTCTTGAAATCATTTTTAAGAAGGTAAATGGCCTTCCCCACATCTCAACAACTTTACAATGTGAAATTTTGCACAGATGCGCGGGTCCCAGTGGAGACGGAGGCGCACAGAGTGCATGCGCGCAAACAGAGACAAGTCAACAGGTGCACATGCGCAGAACAAAATTGTGAATCAGGTGCATGGGTGCACGATGTGCATATGTGGGCCTAAAAACCCATGCATAGATGGCACATGGCCGAGAATGAAAAATATGAATGGATTTCTCTCAATTCAACTTGGAATTGGCTGGTTGGCAGGTTGGCTTAGGCCGGTTAGTGCACCTACAAGTTAAACAAACTAAAAGAAGAGCAAGAAAAACCCAAATGAGGTAGGAAATTGATACCTTTCCCCAGCGAAGTCGCCAATCTGTTGCACCTCATTCATCACCTTGGTGAGCAAAATAGAGGTGCTTGCAAGCTCAATTGGGTCTGCTAAGTAGGACAGCTGTAGAGAAAAGATTTAGAGAAAGAAAACAAAAAAAAAAATAGAATTAAGAATTAAACTAAGAAATGCAATAAAAACCAAATTCATGAGCATAGGGACATAGAAACAAAAATAACCATAAGACCCATGCCACCAATGTTTGAGGCTGATCTATTAGTGAAAACAAAGCACCAAGAAGAAAGGGGACAATGAGTCCCTTTTTCCTCCAAGGGAAGTCTCTTGGACCCTCACTAGCTAGCTCTTCTTACAACAAAGAAAAATGGAAAATGGTGATGAAAGAACTCTTTACAAATCCACTCAATGGTGATGTGGATTGTCCAATGTAATGGTGCCAATATGCTTGTGTCAAGGATGGAGTCCTCAAAACAATAAAGGCAGCATATCATTACTTTGAATTCCTTGAGAAAATGAGGTGCATCCATGCATTTTTATAGCATTCATTTGGGTTATTGTTTAACTGCTTTGTAGTGTGAAAAGAGGCCAATTATGGCATTATTAGGTTTTTGACCAGCCCACCAGTCGGATCCAGCACAGATTTGAGGGTCAAATCGGCTTGGGAGCTGAACCATAAGTGATTAGGAGGCGGACCACTTCCATAAATGCACCATTTAGCAGGTGTGCGGCCTTTTGCACTAACAGTCGTGCATCGTGCACCTGTGCACAATTTCTATGTTCTTGTTCTGTGCATGCGCACACCCGCCCAATGTATGCAAAGGGCTCTTCAATTTTTCACTACTTTGTATAGTTTTTGACCTTTTTTGAATGCTGTGGTATTAATTCAGGTCCATGGATGACTTCATCATTGTTTGACGATGTTGAGTTGTTGTAACCATGTGCGGATGAAATTTCAGTGATAACACCCTCCACATAGGCTGCTTTGAAATTCAACAATGATCTTTTCAGCCTCTTATGGATCCATACATTTCAAAAGCACCCCTAGGGGGTCTTTCCAATATAAAACTTGATCGACAAGGCAATATCTGACTACTTTGAGCTTCAGAGCTCTTGCCTTGTTTCTTTGTAGGCCATCTGGAGGCTACAACTCTTGCAGAAAATATATGACATCCTTATACCAAGGACATCGAGCCAATGGGGGTTCTACTTGAGGGTCTACATCAGACAGTTGATCCTGTTGATTTTCTGAGCATTCATTGATGAAACCTACCCCCAAAGCTTTATAATTTTGTTCAACCAATAGCTTGGATAAACCTTGACCTTTGATTAATCTGGTAGGCCTTATTTCCAATTCAAACTCAAGGATCTTGGCTATCCACTTACTCTTCCTCCCATCTATATCAGGATGAATAAGAATGTACTTAACAATGATCGAGGAGACATAGGCTCTAAAGGCTTTGAGAGCCTTTACCAGGGCATAGGCCTACTTCTCCATAATGTCGTATCTAACCTCGACATCCCTTAGAGATTTTCTAAAATAGACAATAGAATGCTCTAGCCTAGCCTCGTTTGTCTATAATAAAACAACAACTGCTATGTTAGATGAGGCAAAGGATAAAATAAGGAAATCCTTTGAGTAATCAGGACTGATAAGCATAGGAGCTTCTGTCAAGGACTTCTTTATCTGCTTAAAGGAATTTCGAGATTCATAGGTCCACCTCACTTCATTTTCCTTTCTCAACATGGTTGTTATAAGCTTTACCACCTCAACAAAGTTAGAAACAAACCTCCTTAGAAAATTAATCTTACCAAGGAAAGACTGGAATTCTTTCATGGATCTTGGGATTGCCAAGGCCTGGATTGCTTCAACTTTACTAGGATCAATTTTGACTCCTTCTGTTGATACTATGTGGCCCAGTAACCTTCCCTCCTTCATGGTGAACAAAAATCTTTGGGATTCAATGAGAGGCCAAAACTCCTGCATTTCAGAAAAACTTTCCTGAGATGACAACAGTGTTTTTTATCAATTTGGAAAAGACTGATATGTCTTCCAAATAGATGACCACAAACTTATCCTTTTCCCCAATGAAATCTATGTCCATGGCTCGTTGAAACATTGCCCCTGCATTCATCAACCCAAAAGGCATTTTAGCATACATGAATGTGCCCCATGGAGTGGTAAATGATGTCTTTTCCTTGTCCTCAGGTAGAACAGAGATTTGATTGTAGCCAGAGAAGCCATCACTCATGGAAATCTTGGATGCTCCTGTTACCCTCTACAATATATGTTCCATATTTGGTAAGGGGTAATTGTCCTCTCTTGAGCTCCCGTTCAGGATTCTAAAATATACACAGAGTCTAATTTCTCCATCCTTCTTCCTTACAAGGACCAATTTGGCCACCCACTCTGAATATCTCAATGGCACGATGATCTGGGCATGTAGCAACTTCTTCACTTCTCTCTCCATGATAGGCAGCAACGTTGGATTGATTTGTCTTATCTTCTACCTAAATGACTTTGCCTCCTTTTTCAACGATATTTTATGCTCAATGACAGAAGTGTCATAAGTTTTGAGATCTTCATAGGTCTAGGCGAAAACATCAACAAACTCCCTCAATAGTTCAGCGTGTTCAACCCTCTGTTCCTTTATCAGACTCCTTGAAAATTTGACAAACTTGGGTTCATTCTCGATGCCAGTGTTGCATTGAGTTGTATTAGCATCATCCTCTAAGATTTTCCCTTTTAATGCCACATCATTCCTATCAAAAATCCTTTCCAAAGAAACCAGTCCTCTTGGAATATGATTGTTGGGCAGCTGCACAATGTCACGCTCTGCAATATTACTTAGAAAATTACCACCATCAAGATTTTCTTCAGGAACAGAGTCTTGGTCAATATGCATCTTTGAAAATTATTCAACAGTATCCAAGAATATTTTGATTTCAAGATCACCCTCAAACACCTTCCAATGTTTGACATTGTCAGGTATGGAGGGCCTGTATTTTACTTCTACATCGTATCTGAAGTAGCAATTGCAAGGGCACTTTGAAATTGCTTGTTGATGTATCCAAGGAATCTACCACTGTGTTTTTCTCTCTTGGGATGAAATAAATGTTAAATGATGAGAAGAAACTATTGATTAGGTCCCATACCTCATTTCTGTAATTCCTGAGTTGAGGATGATTGGCTTGATAAGTGCTTTTGATCTGTTGGACTATCAATTCTGCATCCCTGAACACTGCTACCTCCTGAATTCCCATTTCCTTTGCATCTCTTAATCCTAGAACAAGAGCTTCATATTCTTCCACATTGTTGGTTGTTTCAAATTCTAGCTTGTATGACAGAGATATGGTTTCCTGAGCAGTTGACACAAAAAATACTCCAGCACTAGCACCTTCCCTGGAAGAGGTTCCATCAAAAAACATTTTCCAGATGGAGGTGATGGGGGGAGAAAATTTATGAGAAGTAATGGGCTGCTTTCTAAGTTTTAGAAGAGGCTCGGGAGCATTAGTGAGTTGTAGTAAACTAGAACCTAAATCAGTGTCAAGGGAAAAGATAGGATGGTTGGTAGGCTTGGCTTCATCACTGATTATATAGGCCAGCTGGGCTTCTCTGTATAGTCTCCCATGTTCTCCTCCGAACACAGGAATAGTAGCATAGGTTAGGTCCATCTGCAAAGTTCCCCCCAGTCTTTTTATAAAATATCTTGATAACAACATACCAAAATTGGGGGGGGACATCAGCCACTACAATGTCCATAACCACACTTTTCATGGGCAATTGAAACAAGGTCACGACCAGGTCTTTGATGACTCCTAAGCATTGAACTTTCCTGGAGTCAAAGGAATAGAGGTCATGATAGGATCTGGTGACTTCTAGTCCTAATTCTTCCATGACAGTTTTGGGCATGAGGTTGTGGGAAGCCCCTGAATCTATCAAACAGTTGTGCAATACCTTGTAATGTATGTTCAAGGATG
Organism: Picea mariana; assembly: GCA_032191745.1. NCBI lineage: Eukaryota > Viridiplantae > Streptophyta > Pinopsida > Pinales > Pinaceae > Picea > Picea mariana. Next base: position 7,269 of record JASDQU010737547.1, on the reverse strand, counting down.
TGTAGAAAGGAGGGGATGAATCATTCCTGTCTTCTACCATAGGACCTAGAATGACTGTAGGCTTTTCATCTTGCAAATTGATGGAGTCTGTGGGAAGGCCTGAGGCTTTAGACTGTAATAGCTCGAAGAGGCATTTCTTGAACACTTCATGTTTTATTAGTTCGGAGAGGGGCACAAGGATTCTAGTTTTTTGAATTTCACACTCAAAGTTAAAAGAAGATGTAAGCTTGGGGATTTCTCTTACTTCAGGAACATGACTCTAGACCATTGGAGAGAGGGGTTGGGTCCTCTTACCTTCATTATTGTCTGTTGCTTCATTAATAGGTTTCTCTATTCTAGGGGGTTGTTCAGGAACCTCAGGTGCTCCTATCTTTTTCTTGGATCTCAGGTTATACCTGCTTTGGATACTGTTAGTCTTATCTCCCTTGCTAAGTTCATTTAGATGGCTGTCCATGAGAGATTCCTCATATGCTGATTGAGTGAGATGAGGGAACGGAGGAATTTCTCCAAAGTAGTGGATTTTGGGATCAAGCCCTCTTGTTTCCCCTTCTTCCTCATCAGCCACAAAATTATTTTGAAGAGGGGCCTAAATTTTTTGGTCTTCTCTATCTCTTCCTCTCTGGTCTCTTTGCATAGTCAGGGGAGCAATATTGTTTGGCCTCCTGAAGCTTCCTTTGTTTTCGGCATTTTGAGGATTTATGTATGCTTTCTTCCCCTCCACCTTCATTTTCTCCATCTCTGCAGACATAGACTTCACTATCTTGGTCAATTCATCCACTTGAGGGTGAGGCACAGAGGGGCCAGAAGTTGAGGCTTAAGATCTTCCCTTTCTCCTATCTGCATCAGTTTTATTCCTCAGTCTGTCAACTGCCAATACATTAGATTCCACCTCTATGGATGCATCTTTCATTTGAGCTAGGGAAGTATCTCTTCTTTCTCTCAATAGAAGACAGAAGTCAAGGTCGAATGCACTAGCATAAGAAATTTTGGCAAAGGCCTCTGTGGGTTTTATCTCAGCAAGGATCTTATTATACATCTTATTGAATCTTTTGGAGAAGTCTGAGACAGACTCTCCTTCCATTTTCTTCAAAGACCCAAACTCTATCATGTAATACATGAAATCCTTCTTATCTCCCCATTGCCTCGGGAAAGCACTATCTAGAGCTTCAATCCCAGCAATAGATCCGGGGGCCAATCTCCTAAACCACTTCCTCACCTCACCATCTAAGCTCTGAATGAAGACTCTCATCCATACGTCTTCATTTTCAATATTCAGGTTGTCTACATAACTATAGAAAGCAGCCAGGTGCTCTTCTGTAGTTATGTCCTCTTCCCCAGTGAACTTGGTCATGTATTTCAAGTAATCTCCAGCAGGGAGAGGATTCACAGGTTGAGGTAGGGTTAAGGGAGCATATCTGGCATCTACTATGGCGTCCATTCTATTTATAGGGGGATTAGCACCAGCCATAGGAACAACATGTGTGGGGGAACTAGGAGGAGATGAGGTTTGAAGTGGAAAGATAGGAGCTGAGCTTATAGAATGGGAGGGAAACTGTAGAAAATATGGAGAACAGGCTTGCGGGCTTAAAGGCACAAAAATTTCCCTTCCCTCAACAATAGTAATAACAGGAGGAGGGGTAGTAAAATATGGGGTAGGAGAATATTCAGAGGTGCTGGGTCTGAACCAGGGTACCACTTTGGGGGAGAGGGGAGTGATAAGAGTTTCTCCTACTAATTCAAGACTAGGAGGAGAAAATTTAGTAGGAACACTCTCGAAATTTAGAGTACGAGAAACTCCAACAGATGATAATAAAACAGGATGAAATGAAGGGGTTGGAGTTTCTACAAAATCTTAAAAATCACCAGAAATACCTGTTTCAGCAGTAGAAGTACCGCCTTCAGAGGACTTTCCCTTTCTGATGATCTTTTCTGGGTCATCTTCAAGTGATGCTAATGGCAACTAAGGAGTAGACCTTGTGTGTCTACCTTTAGAAGACACGACTGAAACTATGGAGTCGCTTGTGGGTTGGAACCAGTGTGGTCACCCAGCGGAGTCATGCCAGTGGAGTTGCCAGGTGCACAGTAGCAATCTTGATAGTTCTGATATCTGATGCACCTTCAGAATCAATTAATCATTGTCGTTCAATCCCGGGTAAAATATTCAACTTCTTCCCCGACAATGGTGCTAGAAATGTTAGCATTAGAAGTCACTCCTAGATTACGACAGGAGCAAAGCCCAACACCCATCAATTTATGTCACAAATAAATTTAATGGGTGATCAAATGGGTAGAGACCTAGGAAGGTATCACTCTAACTTAGGGACCAGGCCTGGTATGTAAAGAAAAAAGGAGGTCTTGATATAACTTCCATCAGTGAGTTGATTGTAAAATGAACAGGTGGAAGACTTGGTGAGATGAGTGAGCAAGACTTCCTTGGGCATCAGGCCTTTCAACAGCTTAAGGAAGAAAAACTCAGAAGACAAGATCCTCTTGATTCTGAGTTTCGAGGAACTGAAGGGTGACTTGACTGGATCCTCCAATTCCAAATCATTCAGCGTTGAGAAAATACAAGAAATAATTAGAGACGATGAAACTATTACAGTGATCCAACCTACATCATCCTATAACAGTGCAACCCAACTAGATCCTCCAATTCCAATCTATTCTAACACAGTGTAAACAAAGAGATGGAAAGAAGATGACATTCATAAGGCAAGAAGTCTCAAGTGCCAATACATAACCAGAGCAACCAATGCTTCATTAAAACTTTACAATCGAGAGCCTAGCTCAACCATCGATAGATTACAAAATGGAAAAAATGCCTACATATACTCAAAACAAAACAACAATAGTGAAAATGAGACACTGCATTTAAAACATTGCGTCTGCATGTCTTCTAGCAGTCTGCACATGCAGACTCTAGACGATCGTGCACTTATGACAGACGTAATTAGACTCCTGACTTTCCTGCAGATGAATCAAAATGATTTTAATGCTTT
>JASDQU010737546.1:183612-200488 GCA_032191745.1 Picea mariana | reverse complement strand
AATCCTCTATCCAATGACATATAATTTTTTTCTGTTCAATCTCATACTGTATTTTTAATTTATTTTGTTCTAAAACTTATACACATTTTTTTATCACAAGTAGTGAAGGTCCCTAGAGAAAAATAAGTATCTTCAGATTTACACAACCAAAAACTTATAAAAAATATGTGGGATAACCCAGGATGTTTACTCTTCAAAAGTGTATTTCTGGTTTTTCAATTTACTTAAACTATAGAAAATAATTTGTTGGGGAACACAAAGGTGTATAAAATGTGACTCAAATATTATTTTATCGGCTTTGAAAAATAACAAAAAATACAAATTTCCAAACAAAAAAAAAGGTCTATGTAGATCATGCTCATATAACTTTATTTTTGAAAATTGTACATTTAACACTAAATTAGTTGTTGGGAACAAAAGTCACTTGTTAGCTTTTTCATATATTTTCAAGGACAAACATGTAGTTAAATACAAATTTGACACATTAAATGCATTAATATTTTTTGACAAAATGTCATTAGAAATATAACACAATTCCCTATAAATTATTTTTCACTGCACATCAAAATTCACAAGGCATATATGAGTTGCGAGGGCTTCAATTTAAAAAATATGTAAAAAGTCAAATTTTCATTGCCACATTTCACTAGAAAGTGGGATGCATGCTCATGGATCCACTTGTCAACTACAAGCACTTGCTAGTTGTGAGTTGTATTACAACATCTTTAGATATCACAAGTAATAAGTTTATGGATGTTGCAAATGGTAAGTTTGTGGGTGCCACAAAGGTGGTATGAGGATTGCAACTAATTGAAATGGAAAGCACCCTAGATATTCCAATGGTCAACCTATTAGAACATATCTTAAACAACTGCTATTAAATTGATCTTATGCTTCACTATGCAATTATTAATTTTATATTTTTACTGATCAAAGAGATATAAAAAGCAGATCATATGGATTCTTTAGCAATTGTGACATAAAAACAATGATATAATACCCAAGACACATATTGGAACACCATCACGTACTATTTACCTTGGGAAGCCCAATGTAGGAAATCCTAGTAAAAAATGAAGGACTATGCATTTCTTCTTAATCAATGGAGAGTACAAGAAATATAGAGGTTACAAATCTCATTGCAAAGCTATGAGACAATATGGTTTTCTACAATCCCGCATGAAGTACCCTTTCCCCTATGATCTACTATAACTTTAGTCCTCTTAGTGAATACTCTACTATGGAACATCAACTTTCCACAATATGAGTTGAAACCCTTTCCTTATTTTTAGTTAGGGTTTTAACACCCATTATCGGTTGCCATGGTTAGGTTTTCTCTTCTCATAATGCTTCTCTGTTGGATTCCCATACATTATTAACTCCACATGGGTGAATCATGGTGATATGTTGTGGTTGCCACATGAACCTATGGGGAATGATTAGATCGTTACTTTGTCTGGGGCATACCTTTTGCACACAAACTATGTTTGAGGAAAACAACCCACCATTCAAAAGGTATAGACACATATAATGTAGTGAGGACCTCTATGAAAATTTTCCTTAAGGTTAGAGACACCAAAAAATCCACCTTTTTTGTCCTCAAATCAAAGGATTTTTATCTCTAGTTCATTAGTGTGGCTTTTGATATATGACCCAAAGTGCCCCCTCTAAGTCCCAAATTCTATCTTCCCCATTTCATAGAATAAATAAATCCATATAGCAGTAGTGGATGAAATTCTAGGGTTATCGCAGGTATGCATATTTTTGGGTAAGGTTTAGAGGTCGTAGAAAAAAGGGCCACTAGTCCTAGCTTGATGGAAGAAGACCTAGAGTTAGTGGACTACATAGTGGATAATGACCCAATCCCAACATTTGTTTTCAAGTCATATTGAGAGCTTAATGAAATATGGAAGATTATCAAAGAATCCAAGGAATTAACAATTCCAGTAGATGTGACCCTAGCTCTAGATAAGGGAGCTCTAGGTGGAATTCAAGCATTAGGAGTTTTTGGTCAAGGCACACATCCTTTAAGGATCTCAATCGAAGGAACATTGGAAGAGGAGAATAGTTATGGAACATCCCATTTAGAGGTGAGATATGAGTCATGGTTTGATTTGGTAAGGAACTAACTCATAGTGGCTTTTTTACTAAGCTGATCCTTGTGGATGACACTTCCCATACAAAGGTTGATCAAGATTTTTCAAGTCCTAACACAAACTATTATAAGGGTCTAGTATCAAGCCATAGTGTGAAGGAGTCATAGGAAAAAAAAGAGAGCACTCCAGGAGGTAAAGATCCATCAAGTGACAAGGAGTCCTGGGGAGTAGGTAAAAAAGGGCCAAGGAAGTGTATAAGGGTGAAGGCTGAGAAGGTGAAGATGGTGGCGGCCTTGGATATAAGCCTATCAGAGGTGGAAGCGTTAATGGAAAGGGCCCTAATTGGACACTTCATGGGAATATTTTTCAAAGGTGAAACCCTAAAACTATGGATGAATGAGGCATGGAGACCAGTGCTTCGATATAGTCTAGTTTTTCACATTTCGGTACGTGGATGGATATGTTTTCTAGTTGAAAATGGGAATGATGAAAATAATATCCTAGGGAAAATTTGCTTATGGGATCCTTCCGGATTATGCTTAAAATGATGGAACCCCGGGTTCAACATAAGGAAGGAATCAAACTATATTGAACATATTTAGGTACTTCTATTGGGTCTTCATTTGGAGCTCTAGTACATAGAAATACTGGAAGGTATGGGGAGTTCATTGGGTCACTTTATTATAGAATAATGTTTGAGAAAAGGAAGACATGAGAATTGTTAGAATGGGTGGACCCTAAGTTTTTGGATGCTCATTTACCTTCTACTCAAAACAAGGCTTGGACCCCTGCAAAGCATATGGAACATACCTAAGGACCCAAAGAAGACTAAGACACACAAACTCATTCTACAACAAGTCACGGTATACAAAAATCAAATCCTCCTTTGTGCTTTCAAATATTTTGTAATGAATTCCTTTCTTCTATTGGGTGTTTGGGATATGTCAATTTGAACAAGGAGGGGTTAAAGGATAGCACCCCTAAAACCTAAACCTTCACTCCTTTGATCTGAGGGGCTTAAATTTGTTTCAAAGCCTAATTCCCCTCCTAAATTCTCTCATAAGGTATCTTCAAATGGTCTTGATCAAAGGGAGGGGGTTTCAATGCAAAAGAGGGAGGCCAAGAAGTCACCTATATCTACGAATTCTGAGGCCATGGAGGTTCATGAGGGCATTAACAATGATTTGGATTCTTAGTCTAAGATTTTGACTAGGGAAGATAAAAAAAAACTCAAAACCCCCCTTTTAAACCACCTTACCTTTGAAGATCCAATAAAAAACATATATAAGAATTAAGGGCTTTGGAAGGGGGTTTGGATCTTGATCAGGATTTCCCTTCTTCAGTTGGGAGGAAATGCCATATAGACAAGGTCAAATCCCAAACTAAGAAAAAGGTTAGAGAGGGAAACAATTAACCATTTGTGGGGTCCTTAGAGTAGGAAAGACCCACAATTTGGTTTCCTAATGAGTGTCCCATCTTGAAATGCTAAAGGTGTCGAGGATGCCCTTAAGAAACAAGCCCTAAAAAAATGTGTGTAGTGTAGAAGTTTGATGTCTTGATCTTCTAGGGAGTTATGTGTTATGGGTCTAAAGCAATGGAGTTTTTGTCTTCCTTCTTGAAATATTCAAACTTTTGCTTGGTCATGTTGAGGGTTTGTCATAAAGGTCTAGTCATAAGATGTAATGCTAATTTAGATTCCATCTCTTCAAATGTTTTGAATGTAGGTATAATGATTGAAGTTAGATCCAAGGAGTTAGGGAAAGTTTTCAAAATAGTTTAATTTGCATGGGCCATATAATGATAGAAAGCCTTCTGGGAGGGGCTAGGAGATTTAGGTATTTTGAATAGTGATAAATTTATTATTAGTAGGGATCTAAACCTGACTCCTAGAGGGAGATATGGGGAGAGGTGGAAAGGAGAGATCTCCTAGAAAATTGTTTCTCTCACTTTTTTAAAATCCAAAAGCTCATTGATATGGAACCAGTTAAAATTGTCTCAACTTGGAGGAATTCCATAAGAGGGAAGGAAGGTATTTCAAAAAGGTTGGAAAATTTCATTGTCATGGAGCGTGTGATGGAAAATAGTGATAGGATAAAATCCTAGGTGGGATATGGAGGATCATCATACCACATACATATCTTCTTATAAATTGAAATTGAAGATCAAAAACCTCTCGTGACCTTTAAATTTAATCATTCATGGTTGAATGAGGAGGATTTTAAAGCCCTAATTATTAGAACATGGAATCCCTATGACAAGAATATATAAGATTTATCCATGAAGTAAATTGTTGATAACTTGAAAATGCTAAAAGGAGTAGCAACTGAGTGATCAAGGAATCAAGGACAAAAAAAGGATTTAAACGAAGTGGAAGAGGGTCTAAAAAAATATTCTTGAAAAAAAAAGTAAGGGTTTTCTTTGAGGAGGAAATCCAAATATTATAAGATCTTGAAGGCAAAAAGAAAACCCTTTTAGATAAAGCAAAAATAGAGTGGAGGCTCAAAAGAAAAGCTATATGGTTGGTTAAGGGTGATAATAACACAAAGTTCATTCACAAGGATGCAAACCATAGAAGTAAATGTAAATACTATTTGGGAAATTGGCAAACCATATGGGTCAAGAATCAAGTCTTTTATGGAAATAACAAAAGTAGGAAAACAACACTTTAAAAATCTCTTCAAAGACCCTAAGAGTGCTAATATAGGGGAAATCATGAAGATTATATGGATATTTCCTAGACTTTTGGATGACCAAATGAATAGGGAGTTGGAAACAATAGTTACTAAGGAAGAGATGGAAGAGATGAAAGAAATTTTAAATTCATTTAACATGGCAACAAGTCCAAGCCTTAATAGGTGGATAGTTGAACTCTACATTGGGTTCTATGATTTACTGGAAGGGGATATTCTAAATATACTAGAGGAATATAGACTATTAGGGAAGGTGATATAAGTATTAAATTTTATATTTGTTGTCCTTATTCCAAAAATGCAAGATCCTTCATCCTTTGTGGAATTCAATGTGCAACTTGGTTTTTAAATTAATTTCAAATATTATTGCTAATAGGCTAAAAGTTATTCTATTAGACATAATTTCAAGGGAGTAGTTTGGATTCTTAATCAATAGGAATATACATGGTGACATGGGAACAACCCAATAAGTAATGCATTCTATCAAGACACAAAAAATTCGAGTTGTGGTGATGAACCTAGATCTTACAAAATCGTATGATAAAGTGAATTGGTTATATTTTATTTCCAAGTTACACGACCTGGTGAAAACCCTCGAGTACTTCCCCTAATTTTGAGGATGGTACCCAGGGTAAACCCTATAATATTTAGTGCACAAGGTTGATCAACAACAGGCTCAAATCCATTACAACAATATACTCATTAAGAGATCAACACATCACTTAAGGGAATTGAACCTAGGTGGGGAGGATAACAATCAATCCTCCCAACCACTCAAGATAAACCCAATTGACAAAGTGAATTAACTATATATTAGCTATTATTGCTCCATTTAGGAATGAACATGTTGACTATCAATTGATTAATGAGATTCCTAGTATCAATATCCTTTGCAGTGTTAATAAGGGTTCACCTTCAAGGTTCTTTAATGCTTCAAGGACATTTGAAAATGATGTCCTTTATCCCATTTTATCTTTCCTTTAGTAGTTGATGGCTTAAGTATGCTAATTAAGGATGCACAGATAAGAAGGGTATCAAAAGGAGGTAAAATAGCTCACTTAATTGTTCCATTGCACCTACTTTTTGTACATGACATTATGATATATGGACAAGAATTTATCAAGGAATCAAGAAGCATTGAGGAAATTATAAATATATATTGCAAGGCTACATGTATGGAAATACATATGCACAAGTCCTCAATGTTCTTCAATGAGATGAAGGAAGAGGTGAAATTACCAATTGCAAAATTTCTCCCCACGAGCCATTCTAAGATTGAATATGGAATAAACTACCTGAGATTCAAATTAAAACCAAATGATTATACATATGTTGATCAGCTTTGGTTGTTTAACATAATTGAGGAAATAATTTCTTTATGGTGTAGTAGATGGTTGTCTAGAGGTGGTATATTAGTTATGGTAAAAGTAGTATTGTATTAGAAATTATACCTAATTATTGGATGTCCATTGATCATATTCCCAAAGGAATTTTCAACAAAATTAGGAAAAAGTTTTAGTTTTTTTATGGATGAGAAAAAGGGGAAAGGAAGGAATTCCTTTGGTTAAATGGATAAGGGTGGCAAATCCAAATGAATCAATCAAGACACTATTACATATGGTGTAGAAGTCCGACAGTGAGTTCTGATGGTATGGATAAAACCAACCATATCGTCAAACATTACTAAGTAATTATCAAAATTTCATTATTTTTTTCTTGGTGCCTCGACGTTCATTGACATTTCGACGGAGTCCAATCATTGTCAGCATTTCGACTCCTATTCGACGACTACCGCAAGGCGCCCCATTTTCAACCACAGATTGCAGAGGCGTGTTTTAAAACCACAAGATACAACAACTCACTCAAGGACTTGTAAGTACATGTAAAGTTAATTACGATAGACTTATGTAACCACCGTATGGATCGAGGTTGTTCCCACGAGGATCATATAAATATATAGACATTTTCTAATCGTTCTACATTTTGGAATTTTTTGTCAGAATCCAGTGATATAAATATTGTAAGTAGAGTGATAGGAAAGGAGAGGCTTGTCAAAGAGACATTAGGAGGAATATTTGGAGAGAACAAATGTGTGGGATATGTTATGACGATTTAATGGAAGATCAATACCATTTTTACTCATACTTTTCTTATATGTGATGTTTGTTGTGATCTTCAGTGTTTTTCCACAATCTTTAAGAGATATTTAATGCATCTTTATAATAATGTCTAAATCTACCTACAGGAAAATCGAAAGGAGATAAGATAAGATACACAAATTAGATAGTTATATAGTTTTCCTTAACTCCATAACTAAAGGAGATAAGATACACAAATTTAGGATCTAATAACAACTCAAGGACAAAAATGAGAAAGCATATCAACCAACCCAGGAGATCCTTAACTTCCTCCTTAAGAATAGGAAACCACTTGTGATAAGTGAGGAAGAGAACAAACCAACTCATGAGACCCTTAACTTCCTCCTTGAGACTAGGAAACTAATTTCCCCTTAAAATTAGAAAACTAATTTGTGAGTTGGATTCTCTCACAAAAATGATTTCCCATTTTTACAATTAAATGAATAATAAGTGAGATTCCCAAACTCACTTCAAACATTAATCATTTTTCCAATTTGCATGAATAATACACTAGTTTCTCACTCTTAAAGTATTAATCATTTTTACATTTAAATAAATCATTCATGAGTATTAATTATTCTTTTCCACCTACCATTAATTAGTATTTTAATTATCTTCTCCATGGTGTGCAAAGTAATGATTCCTTGTGTGGAGATCCTCCTGGATTACACCTCCCCACAAAAATCACTTTTGGTCCTCCAAAAGTATAGAGAGAAATTGTGACTTGAATCTCCGCAACCAACTTCTAGGAAGAGTCTTACACTCCATGGTGCACTTCCCCATTGCTCGATCTACATAACAAATGTCTATGACATGCCACACCCTTCTTCTCCTTCAACTTTGTACTTCATAATGAGGATGTTAATGCCAACACTTGCACCAATGCAAATTTGCAGCTGATTCCCTGATCTTCATAACAAATGTCTTTGAAAGGCCACACCCTTCTTCTCCTTCACCTTTGTAATTAAAAATGAGGATGTCGATGCCAACACTTGAATCAATAAAAATATGTAGCCGACAATACATGAATCACAACTTTTCAAAGAAATACCATACTTGCCAATAGTTTATCAAACACTCATGGATAAGTTTACAATGATTGTCAAGACATGCCTTAGGAAAAATAATGCCTCTCACTCAATAGTGGCTATAAGACCCATTACAATGTTGTCAAGACAGGCCTAGGAAAAACAATGGCTCTCACTCATCAGTGGATGTAAGACCCATTACAATGTTGTCAAATAGGCCTAGGAAAAACAATGCCTCTCACTCAATAGTGGCTACAAGACCCATTACAATGTTGCCAAAACATGCCTAGTCAAAACAATGCCTCTCACTCAACAGTGGTTGTAAGACCCATTACAATGTTGTCAAACAAACCTAGGAAAAACAATGCCTCTCACTCAACAGTGGCTACAAGACCCATTACAATGTTGCCAACAAGGCTTACAAGGTTTAGGAAAATAACAAAATGCCTCTCACTCTCATCATCACTTTCAAGAGTGGCTAATTACAACCTTTTACATCATTAACATTAAGACAAAAACCCCCAAATGTGCACTAGTGGGAAAATCTATGGTTTTTAAAAACCCCCCATTACAAACATGTGCAACATAACAAATAAGGCAAATTCTATCATCATCATACTCGTCTTGCAATTCCGAGACTTTTGGCTGTAAACATGACTACTTTTTGTCTAAGTGTCAAAATGGCTTCTTATCGTACCGTCTCAGTTTGCGTGCAAGGATCAAACAATGAATTTCCTATAATAATTCAGATCTTGCTGCCCTGCAGTAGCACTCAAAGATCACCAAAATCTACAATATACATTCATCCTCTTGTAATTTTCAAAAAGAGGCAAAAACCATAAATGCATAAAACTTACATTGTTTTTCGTGCAAAGGCGCTCAATCGACTGCTCAAATATTGGCATACACAAAACCAATAGGTCCATCTTGTCATTTTGCAACTTTTAACTGTAAACTTGACCTATTCTAAAAAGTGCAACTCTGCCTCGAAAAATGTGTCATGCATTAATGACAAAAGTGGGCTTCTGCCATGAGCCCAAAAATACATTGCTCAGATCCAATTTTTGACTGCACCATTGAATTCATGGTGAAAATCATGCAAAAATGACTGTACTTTTGTCCAATTCCATCACTGTGACTTCTAGACCCTCCTAGGCTCTTTGCCTCGAAATGTGTGCCTCACAGGGTTGTACAATCTTGCATTAATTACACCTGCATAGAAATTCATGAATTGTATGAAAATTGAAATGCATGCCCAAACTTACTTGGTCTCAATCTACGTGTAGGAACCAAGAGCCAAAGTTTGATCCTTCCCCTGCATTGAAAATGTCGTTAAATGTTTCTCCAATTTTAGTTTGGTCGGTTGGTTGGTCATTTATTGGGTTGTGGGACGTGGACCAATCTGGTACATCGAGCCCATTTTAAAATTCAATTTTTGGACCCATTCCCTCATTGGGAGAATTCGGGATGCCATGTGGCAGCTTGTGATTGGTCCATGTGGCACGACCTGATTCACTGGTCAATGCCTAGTCATTGCTGACGTCACCTTCCACTAGACTACCACGTCATTGTACAGTCTACTGACTGTGCACCTACATCACTTGCCACTGGGCCTCCATGTCATTGTATGACCTACTAACTAGATGTATGGATGCCACTCATTTGGAAATGAGTGTAATAGTTGCATGACTTCATGTCTGTCTCACTTTCACTATAAAGAGATTTTCTCTTCTAGCGCTTTGCAATGCTCTTGCTGTCCCAAGATGGTGTTGGTGATGATATCAAATCTTTTCTTGAAGAATCTTTTGCTTCTGTTGCCTTTGAACATGCTCTTTCACCATACCCCAATCCCATATGTCAAGATCGTCCTTCAACCTCTTGTGGTTGAATGGTACCTTGACCTCAATACCAAGACCTCCTCCTTTATACCCCATCTTCCTCAGCAACTTCAAGCCAATGCCCTTGGTGTGTCTTTAAAAAAATCCAAAAGAGGAATCATTATTAATAAGGGAATGAATTGAACATGGAGAATTCTTTACCTCCATTCCTGTTTCTGACACTTGGTTATCTTCCTGAAGTTTTTCCAACTTCTCTTCCTGGTTGGATGAAGTTGTAGATGATTCTTCTAGGAAACCATATTGGTTCCCTGGTATCTGAAGAGCATCCTCTATCATCTGACAATATGTGGAACTATCAACATTTTCATGACAAGAACCATAACTAGTGTACCTTCCATGGCCACACGTTGGCCTCGTCTTGGAGGGACTTTTTGCCTCCTTTGTAGTGGAAAATTCTCCAACTTGTTCCTCCACAGGATTCTCTAACATGAGTCTCAATTTCTGATTCTCATCCTTTGCAATTTGTAGAAGCCTTATGATCTCTTCATTCTCTTCTTGGATGCATTGGTTGATTTCTTCAAGCTCTTTGAGCCATGCATTCTTCAATGATTTTCCCATCTTGTCTTCAATACCTACAATCCCTGTCAATATTGCTCTGATACCATTTGGTCTGAAACCGGGGTGACAATGATACCAAACTTTGTTTGGTTCTAGGCCACTTAACTAAAGTCATATTTACAATTGTAGATCTATTGAACTTGTTTGCATCAAAGGTGAAAAGATGGTCTTATGAAGACTTGAATCCAAATTGAATATTAACTTGGTGAATATGTTGTTAGTCTCATATATCTATTACTTAATGCATTAATAATCATAACTGCGGAAATAAAACATGCATAATAAAACATGAGACAAGAGATCACTGAGTTGTTAATGGAGTTCACCAGGACATCGTAGCTACGTCTTTGGATTCGCTTGGAATACATATCATTGTATTATCCTTCCTTTAAAAGGGCTGAAATGTTCTCACAAAATGTGGCACATGCTCCTTACAAGGATGAAACCCAGAGCAACCTTAAGGATCTCACATAAGTGACATTTTTTCAGACACCAGAAGGAATACATTTGAGCTCTCTCTCTACCAAGGGATGATCCATAAAGGATTCATCGAAAGATGAAACCTAGAGTTTTCATAAGGAGTTTGTATAGTTTTCCTTAACTCCATAACTCAAGAAGACAAGATTCAAAAATTTAGGATATAATAACAACTCAAGAACAAAAATGAGAAATCATCTCAACCAACTCAGGATTTGTGTAATGCACAATAGAGGGTTTTTGGTTTCCTAGGGCAAGCATTTTTTATCATGCCTTGTTTTCATGCATTTTTCCCTTTATGCATTTTTTTGCATTACCAGACAACTTTTAGCCTTTATGCACAATAGAGGGTTTTTGGTTTCCAAATGCACTATGGATGATATATACAGATTTATACTGTTATTAACTTCACCCCAAAACTTATATCACTAAATTTGTAGCTATATAGAAGCATGGGCATGCATTTCCATTGGGTCACTTTTTAATGTTTTGGTCTCTCAATTTACAAGGTAGATTTTGCCTCTTTTACATAACAACTACTTTTATGTTTGCAAACTAAAAACTAAATATGTAGACATGTGTAAAATTATCTAAGACACCCTTAGAAACTTGAATCATTAAAATTGCAGGTGTGCTATGACCTAGACATGCATTTTTAATCATGCCTTGGTTTAATGTATTTTTAAGCATTTTTCCCATTATGCATTTTTTTGCATTTACAACACTGTTTTTAACCTTTATGCACAATAGAGGGTTTTTGGTTTGAAAATGCACAACTAAAGGTATGAAAAGATGTAAAATGATTAAATACAAACTCCACAAATTTAATCAGTCAATTTGGAGGTCATATGAGTCCTAGGCATGCATTTTATAATAATCTAGTTTTACCCTCCATTTTACAAAAAGTCTTGAATTTGGGTTCCAGATAGAAGTACTTTTTCATTTGAAAATGCACTATGGATGATATAGCTAGATTTAGAATGCTATTAAGTACACCCCAAAACTTATATCACTACATTTGGATCTATATAGAAGCATGGGTGTGCATTTCCATTAAGGCACTTTCTACTGTTTTGGTCTCTCAATTTACAAGGTAGATTTTTCCTCTTTTACACAACATACGCTTTTATGTTTGCAAACAAAAAACTAAATATGTAGACAGGTGTAAAATTATCTAAAACAACCTCAACAACTTGAATCACCCAAATTGAAGGTGTTTTAAGACCTGGGTGTGCATTTTTGTGAAGTCCAATGTGCATTTTCCACAAGGCCAGAAATTACAGTTTAAAAACAAAACATGTATTTATTAAGTGTGGGTGTGCATTTTTAGATGTTGAGGATATAACAAGATTGAATTAGAAACAATAGAAATCCTAATCCTAATCATCTATATCATCATCTATCGAGAACATTTTCATCTACATTTGGCTCAACCTCTTCGAATTCTTAATCTAGCACATCTATCTACTCCCTCTGTCCAATGCATCATAAACATGGCTTTCAGTGTTCAACATCAATTGCAATATTTTTTTGACTTTATTATACAAGAGTCAGACCTTCGATGCCCAGTTTCATTGTCGAACCAACATCGGTATTTCAACAAAATCTTTCCTCCCATATGTATCAACCCTAACCAACTTCGAGCTCTCACGCGTCAACACTTCGACAGACATTGCCCACCCTACTGTCACCGATCCAACGTACGTTTTTTGCATTAGCGTCACCACTCTGATGGATTTACCACAATATATCATTGGAATATTGATGGAATATGCCCTCTAGAGCATCACCCCTCCAACAGAGGCATCCGACCATGAGGTGGCAATTTCGATGGTGCCCGCATCAACTTTCCAACGGTCTTTACGTGAGCCAATGTTGTAGAAACAATTGAGTTTGTCGGTAAAATGGCGATGACTTGGATGATGACGGTTTCCTCGAAAATTCCATGTGGTATCCCAATGTGTCTAAATTGGGACGATCGGTTGCGATGAAAGTATGTTATGTTAAATCTCTCCATAGCTTCCACATGGCATTTTATTTACTTCAAACGTATGATAGAAGGATAGGGTTGTCGATAGTGCGACACAAGGCCTTCGATGAACCTATAGAATTGGATTCGTCAGAATACAAATGTGCGTTCATCGGAAAGGCATCAAAATATTGTTGGAAAATGTGCCAAATGTACTAGTGACAATACATGAACCATATCGGAGCATTCTATTGATATTTTTTTCTTTTTTTGTTCATTCACATATTCTTTGGAATAATCAACCCAAAAAGATGGAATGGGAGATTCGGCATGAGTAGATATTGGATAGGCCTAAACCAACAAGGATTTGTAAGTTGAAATCAATCTTGATATAGGTTTTCATCTGTCATAGTGTTGATCATGTGGTTGTGGACTATACATTTTAATACAATTCTCGTTCTTTTGTGACTCATATTTCCTCCCAACACGTGGGCATTCCTGTATTATTTTCTAATTCATTTCAACCCAAATAGCATATGTATATCGAAATTCAGTTCATTATTATATATAATATGATTTGTTGTTTAACATTGTAAGGTAGCTTGATTAAAACTTGTTCTATTCTTATGGGGGCATGAGTGAGTTTTTTTTTTGGTTTGTTTTGTGGGGTGTGCTTTACATAGTTCTGGGGTCATTCATAATACTAGTGGTAGTTCCAGTGGATGACAACAACAAGTGGGGGAATCGATTATCTAGGTATCAAGCTTCTTTTATCGAAATGCTTGCAATGGATTGGTTATGCCTCATTTGAAAATTGTTGGGATCTCCATTAATGTTGAATATTTTGTAACAATTTAGGCCTCAGATACTTGTAAGTGGGTTCAATTTTTTCCGATTAGTAGATATAAATTAACAAATATTCTTGGGTTCAACACATACACGTGTTTTTTCCCCTTTAATTTAACACTGGTGGAGATTAGGTTTAAACATAACTTCATGCTCGTGAGTCACTCACATGTTCATTCTAGCTCTAGAGGTCTACATCAACAACTTTATCCATTTACAATTTAATTTATAGTTTTTCCATTGATCCGAGGAATTTTCAAATTACCATTCCCAAAATGATCCAACATAGTTGTATCAAAGATGAAGCAGTGAGCAATAAAATCGATTAGTTCCCTTTTGTTCATGGTGTTAGATTGTAGTCAAATGTGGATTTTGTTATGTATATAAATGTGGCAGTTCGTAAGTAAATAAATTTGAATATTAATTACTTATAAATTTTTTTATAAATTTATAATCTATATAATCTAAATTACAAAGAATCATTCATGAGCATCTAAACTTTACTAGAAATCCACAAACCTCATATCTTATAGAAAAACTCTAGGATTTTGGGAATGTAGAAAACACTTTGAAAAAATAGAAGGTTCCCTTGAGATCTTCGTTGTGTGTACAAAACCTCACATAACCTATCAATGGATAACACATATGCAATGCAATTCGGTCAGTTTTTCTCCGTGAAATTTGTCCTCCCATCGTCTCTACCGATTTTTGCATAGGCCTGATAATCTAAGAGGAAGCATGGGTTTGGATCAACCCACCAACTATTCCTTGATCCAGATTATTTTGAGAATGAAATGAATGCATAGATATAACAATGAAATATATAGAGATATTACAATAAACACAAAGATATAGTAATGCACAATTTTTTATTAATGAGAGAATGTACAAAAACTGTAAAATTACAGAGTGAATGACTCGCTAGAATGGTGGCAACTTATCTCCGAGAAGAGATGTGATGGCTATGATCATTCGTAAGAAGATGATTATGTTTCCAATGAGGCTCTAGAGGAATTTTTAACATAAAGAAAATAAAAAACCCTAACCCTAGAAGATGAAACTCCAAAAGTCATGTGGGCTCCGATGGGGTAAGTTGGCACGTCAAATTCCCAAGGGCATAACTTTTGCATATGATCTCCGTTTGGGGCGCACAATAGATCGTTTGAAAGGTATATCCGAGGAATACACATTTTTCCATCACACTCTAAATAAACTTAATAATGTGACTGTGGCAGCCCCATAAAATGTTGTTTAGGGCCTCAAAACGTCCCCAAAAGTTTGGGACCCGAAAAGTTGTTGAAAAACTGTCAAGGTGGAAACCCATGTTTTGAGACAGTGGAATAGGTGGGTGGCCATTGATTTCCACCTGGATCAATTCTCCCCCATTAGGAAGCAATTGTCTCCATTGCATGAAGTTCCTGGGGAAGATTTTTCTAAATCTGAACCTTGGTGAGCTACTTGCCTTGGTGAAGAAGCTGTCCTGCTTAGCTTGTTGAAGGTTGTTATGAACCTGTTGTTGGAGGGGTTGGATGTATTGAAAAAATCTGGTTACATGATCTTCCAGAGTGTGGGAGGACTCTGTCAGTGAATATGCAGTAGGAATATCTTGGTGCTCTTCTACAATCTTGTTGATCTTCTTCTGCTGGATAGAAGGGTCTTGGGCCGAGGATGCAGTGGTTGCAGTGTCATTCTCTTCTAACCAGGTTGTGAAGAGGCTAAACTTTGAAGTATGAGAGGTTATTTTGTAGCACTGTTTTGTAGGTACATTAGTCGAAACTACCTCTGGTATCCTATAAGGATGACCCCCCGGAGTAACAATGACGCTACGGGATCGAGACTCATAAACAACATGAAGCTTCTACATATATGGCTGGCTTAACAAAACATCACAGACTTCCAGTGGGGAAACATCACATAGTACCTCATCCTTGAAGGGTTTGATGTTGTATGACATGCGACACTACTGGATGACACGAATATCTCGTCCTTGGTGAAGCCATCTGATGTTGTATGGTTTCAGGTGTGGTGTTGTCAGTAAATCCAACTGCTTGACGATCTATGCTGAGATGAGGTTAATTTGGCTTCCGCTATCAACAATAAAATGTAGCGGGGTCCCTTTCATCCACATCTATGAATGGAAGAGGTGCTCCCCCTCCTCAGGATCCTCAGGTTCTTCTGGTTGGATTGTTGCAATCGTGACAATAAAAATGGGTTCTGCATCAATTATATGTCTCCTTTTATTAGTGTCTGAATCAAAGTCCAATTTGGGGCTCGACTTTGTTTCTTTGAACTCGACCACCAATCACTATTTTGAGCGACATTCATTGGTGTTGCGCCAAGGGATTTTGTGGAAGTCACACCACTTCCCAGTATCCTTCTTCATCTTCCTGTTGCTCTTCTTTTCCTGCAACTTGGACTGGTTGTATTGTGGTTGGCTATTTTGTGAGTTAGGGATGCCTTTACCATAATTTGGTTGTTGTGGATTTGTAGACCCAAATTCCTACTTGTTCTGCTGCTTAAATTTCTGCTTGATTTTTACAACATATCTAGAAGCGGTTCCCAGTGATGATATGTCTAGAAACTCCATTTCGGTTTGAATGTACCCATGTAGAGCCCCGCAGTATTTCAGAATCAAATGTTGCTCAGAGTCTTTGATACCCAGCTTGGTGCGTAAGGTATGGAAGGTATTTGTGAACTCTGACACTGTTTGGTCCTGCGTTTTATACAGTGTAGTCCATCTCATGTATTGGTCATCATATCTTCCCATAGGGTAATATTTCTCCTTGACTGCATCCATCAAAAAATCCCAAGTGGGCTTGATCCCAAATATTCTAGAATCCTTAGTGGAATTTTTCTCCCAGCAAGTTTCCCACCAATGTTTGACATGGGGAAGAGCCTTGAGGAGTGCAAAGGTGATCTTTTCTCTATCGGATAAATTATGAATAGAGAAATAACCTTCTAGAAAATTTAACCATTTTTCCAAAGCATCTGCATCGATATGACCTTCAAATATGGGAATATCAAAATTAACTTGTACCTTGAATGGAGTAGCATCTCCAAAGCAACTACTTCACGAATACGCGCTTGCTATTCTTGAAAATATTTGAAGGATTTGGGAAAATTTCTCCAACATCTCATTCCTATGTTGCACGAGGACTTCCGCGAGCAACAACTTG
>JASDQU010737546.1:162204-183512 GCA_032191745.1 Picea mariana | reverse complement strand
TCCAATCATATTGTTCAGGTCCATTACATTCCAACCACAGAACAAATTGCAGACATTTTTACTAAACCTCTACCCAAGACACCATTTGAATATCTCAGACAGAAGCTGGGTGTTATCCCGTCTCACATGTAAGAAAGTCCATCCTGTTAGGGGGAGTCTTTTATTGAGTGCATATCTGATACCTCATAAAATTACTGCAACAACTCAGGGGGAGCGTGTTTTCTTTGACATTGATGTCAAAGGGGGAGAAAAGGAGTGGTATGGATCGAATGCTACAGTTGGAGGTCCAAACAAATTAGCACAACCGTTCAGGGTTGCCATCAATGCCAAAGGGGGAGATTGTTGGAAGGTTTACAGTTGAGAGTAATCTTGTCATTGATGGCAAGAACAATGATAATGGAAGAGGAGGAACAACATTGAACGTTGGATCTTATTCAGAATCCCCTATAACCATCAGATATGAATTCAGAGAGGAGTAGCACACAGTAGATGAGAATAGATCTCGGGCGTTGGATCTAAGCACGGGGTACATCTAGCCCTGGATCAGGGAGGACCTGCACGTTCATTACATGATGAAGTGGAAAAATCGTGAAGTGGAAAAATCACGAAGGTGGACAAAATCGCGAAGCGGCGAAATTGCGAAGTGGTGAAATCGCGAGAAGATCTGGGCCGTAGGATCTGGGGTATCTATGAAGGCTCAATAGCCGTTAGATATGGTGAATATGCAAGGCAGATAAGTCCAAGATTCATCCAACTCTCCAAAGCTGTGAAGGAATCTTGACTGTCCATTGGGGATAGTCATGGACCGTTGATCAAGAGGACGCGTGGCGAAAGATCAGAGAACCACAAAGACTCCATTTCAGAGTCTTTCCTATCGCAACTTGGAGTGACGAGAATCTCCATCTAAGGATTAGTGAGATGCGAGATCACGAAAATATCAGGACTGTCAGATCACCAAGAATGAGTACCATTGATATGAGCTCCATCTTGGAGCTTCGCCTATCGTGACTTGGAGTGACAAGAACCTCCATCTTAGGAACAACGATATGTGAAATCGTGAGTTAACCATAGCCATTAGATCAAGGTGTGATCTGGACCATTGATCCAACTCCATTTCGGAGCTTCGCCTATCGCGACTTGGAGTGACGAGAACCTCCATCTTAGGAACAATGATATGAGAAATCGTGAGTTAACCACAGCCGTCAGATCAAGGTTTGATCTGTACTGTTGATCCGACTCCATTTCAGAGCTTCACCTATCGCGACTTGGAGTGACAAGAACCCACATCTAAGGAACCACGAGATGTGAGATTGCGAAAAGATTAGGACCATCATATCACCTAGAACGTGGATTGTCGATCTGAGCTCCATCTCGGAGTTTCGCCTATCGCGACTTGGAGTGACGAGAGCCTCCATCTAAGGAACAACGAGATGCGAGATCAAAAAAATATCCAGACCATTGATTCATCGAGATCATGGACCATCGATCAGGGTCGATGAAGATCATGAGTTCACAACGCCTTTTAGCACAGACAATGGTCACCGCCTGTGGTCACGTGGAGGAAGGACCTAGTGAAGATAAGATCCACCTCGAAATTTTGGGGATCACGTCTGGTACGAATGCCAAAATTATGAAAGGGTGAAATGTCACTATAACCGGTGGTCACCGCTTGTGGTCACGTAGAGGAGGGAGCTACAGCAGCCAAGCTCCTTTTCAGAGCTTGCAACATGAAGAGTCAATATGCCTCATCGTAGAATCTCCGAATTGTGAAAGTGTGAAATGCATAAATCACGACAATATCCTTCAGAGCTAATCCAATGGTGCAGATGAAACTGAAGGAGATCGGAGGGCTACTGTTGCACATCACAGTGTAACTGCCAGAAACCACTGATGGTTTCTTCCAGAGGACTCGAAGACACTTCGGGGTGATTGACAGAGGAGATGAAGAGTCTCTGGGAATCTTTAAGAGGGATGAAGATGCTCATGGAGGCAATTGACAGCTGGATGATCATTGTAGCCTGTAACTGGAACAAAGAAGGTGAGCTCGTTTGTCACAGATAAGACGAAGAGTCTCAACCACCAGAGAGGCTGAGGAATCTCAGCATAACATACAGTGATGCTAAACGAGTGGAAAAACGGCCAGAGAAGCTGAAGAGTCACGATGATGATTAGATAGAGCACTCGAGTGGTGGAGGATATCAGCGCGGTATGAGTATGCAGAGGTATTGCGTGCATTACATGCACAAGGTGCACAAAAGCTATAAATACACAATACAAAGAAGAGATGCAGCTGTTGTTGTTGTTGGAGTTGTTGTGGATGTTGGTGAAGGTGATTCATGCATGAAGAAGGATCTAAGTGTAGCATCTGAAAAGAATAGAAGAAGAACTGTGCAACGAATGGACATGGTGCACAGAGCATAAAAAGCAGAAGAATAGAATGGGCAGCGGATGCATGCTGGAAGACAGTGAGGAAGTCTGAGTAGCAAAAATCTTGTAGAATAGTGATGAGACTGGTAAGCTATTATTGAACACTATATCACTGTAATAGGTTTCAGTATTTCATATTCATAATCCAGGGTGGTTGGGAGGTGCTAGGGAGGACTGGTGTCCTCAGAGGTTCAAGTGGGGGCTTGAACACAGGGAGTTGGTGATTCCTTCTAGTTGGTGCTAGAGAAACCAGGGAGTTGGTGCTTCCTTCTAGTTGGTGCTAGAGAAACCAAGGAGTTGGTGCTTCCTTCTAGTGGGTGCTAGAGAAAAATAGAGAGTTGGTGCTCTCAACAAGTTGCAACTTGCAAAACAGAGGTTGTAGCCTCATAATGAGTTGGTGCTCAAATGTATGATAATGTAAAGAATGTAAATAATACTTATCATATAAAGAAGAAGAGGTTTTTACCCTGTATGGGTTTCCTTGGGAAATATTTGTCTCTGTGTTTCTCATATATGTGACTGATGTTGTATGTGCCATTGTTCATTTCCCTACATTATTATGATCATCATTGAGTGCCTTGTAAATATTTTAAAAGAAGCATAATTGTTTAAGCACGGTAACAACTGATTCACCCCCCCTCTCAGTTGTCCAACACCATACACATAATAGAAGTGAATATGGTGTTCTTAGAATGCATGCAAATGGTTCTGCATTTAGGAACATTGAAGAAATATGGGCAATTTTTAAATAAGAACCTCATAATATTAGGATTTTAAACTTTCATTGGCAGTTAACAATGTCAATTCATTTGAAGAGGTCAAGTCTATTTACTCAGTGTGGCCTATTTGTTTTATAAACAATAACCTTCCTCCTTGGATGTCAATAAAGAGGGAGCACATAATGTTGGCAATGATTGTTCTGGGTATTTTTTAAAAATAGTTTTTTGAACGTAACATTTTATTTGTCATGTTCATTGTATAATTTATTATATATACATATATACAAAGTAGTTATGATGTGCATTTTCAATCAATTAGGTAAGTACCAAATTAAATATATGAATGTATATATTGAGTCTTTTACCGATGAGCTACTAAAGTTATGGGCTGACATCACTATGTATTACATCTCTAGACCAACAGGGAAAAAGCAATTTCAATTCCATGGAATACTTACATGGAAAATACATGATGCGCAAGGGATAACACATTTTTGTGGTATGTAATGTACCACTGAACTTTAATAATATATAATTTTTTGAAAATATCATGCAAGTTTTTAAAATAATTCCTTGGTATATAATTTATATTGACATTAATCCATATGTTGTAGGCCTTCAAACAAAGGGTAAATTTGAATGTCCAATATGAGGTCCTAGGATGAAATCTTTTCAATCAATAAGTTTATGAAAGGAGGTGTTTAATGAGTACATGCAATTCCTCCCTAAGAACCATAGGTATCAAACTACATAAAACATCTTTTCAATTGGAAAGAAGAGAGTGGAATAAAACCACGAAGAATGTCACCTATGGAAGTTGGAAGATAATAAAAACTGTCAAGGTAGGCAATTAGTCTATGTATTATATATATTAATGTTTTACAATTTTAACTTGTATTGAATTCGGTTTACTGTATCTAACAATTATTGTTGTAATCTCATTTATTTTTCCTAAATGTTTTCAAGGAATTAATGGGATTCCACGAGGAATGAAAATATACCCTATACAATTTAGTAGGTTTCCCTACTATGAGCACCTACAAATAGCTCATTTGTTTGATACAATGCATATCATGAAGAATGTAATAGAAACATTATGGAGAATCTTAGATGGAAGGAGTGACAAAGAAAAAATTGTCAAAATGTGGAGTGACATTCATGAAGCCAATCATGCAATGAAAAATGTGATTCATTCAAATAACGATGGACATTGAGATAGTCTTCCATGGTTATTTACATAGCAACAAAACAATGTTGTAAAGGAGGTCATTAGGAAAATTAAATTTCCCATGGGATTTTCTTCAAACATAAATAATATCTTAATGAAGAAAGGTGAATTTTGTGGGGTAAATACTCATGATTGGCATACCTTCATTAAGATAATTATTTTGTTATATTTCTATATTGGTATACATATTTTTGGTATTTTTTTGTTACAATATGTTCTACCTCTAATGTTTATAATACTTCCTTTTTTGTTACAATATGTTCTACCTCTATCTCTTCTAGACAACTTTGACCACAACATAAAACAAGTCATATATGATCTTGGCAAACACATGAGGTAAGTAACAATTTCTATGCAAAATATTCATTGCATAACTTATTGACGTGTGTTTTACTTGCAATGTATATACTTAAAATTTTGATTTTCTTGCATCATGTGTAGGTGGTGGTCATCTAAATAAGTCCATAAATAATATATAAAGTACTTTTGTTTATTCATTTTTATCTATATTGTACCATTTTAATTTTTATTCTTCCATCAATTATTAAGCTTTGCCATGGTACCAATTTATTGAGGAATTGTTATGTTTTCATATAGTTGGTCGAGAGTGGGATGTACTACATTTATACATTGCAAACAATCTTGATTGGATGAAGGTATGGATAGAACGATGCAAACAATGTTATGGTAGGTTATCATGGGAAGGGGCGGCTACATTGGTTAAAGAGGCTCATCGTAATCAAGATACTAATATTACACAGATGGAAATTGATTTAGCATATGGTTTAAATGATAAAAGTGCAAGCATATTCACCCGTAATTTTTACTTATTTTCCATTATATTAATGTATGTGGTCTGTTATTTTCTTAAAATATTTACTAAGTATAAATATGTTAATTAATTGACAATGCATTTTTTATGTGTTGGACATATTGCAGTTGAAACACCACAAGGCTATGTGATGCAAGGGCCATAAATTTTGCATCAAAAAGTTGGATGACAAGAAGAAAACCTTTGATTTTGGAATAAATACAATATTCTAGGTCACTGATGTTTCCTCTAGAAGTGACAAGAATCTAGAGGTATATGAAAATAGATACTATGGGTATTTGAATGATATACTTGAATGTGACTTTAAATCCTTTAAATTAGTCCTATTTGAGGTCAAATGGTATAGGTTACAGATGAATGAACATGATGTAGAAAGAACCGTTATTGAGTATGCTAATGTATTTACCATGGTTAATAGAAGGACGATTGAGCTAGGTATTGAGCTTTATTTTCTTCCAATCCAATGTGAGCATGCATATTGCTCAAATGTTCTAGGTAAAACGGGATGGTCATATGTTGTTAGATATGATCCAAGAGGAAGGTTTGTAAAGAAGAAGATGATGAAATTGAAGAAGAAGATGATGCATAAGAGCAAGTTGATGTGTTAGACGAAGAAGATGAAGAAGTTGAGCTAGATGTAGATGGAAATGTTCTCGATGATCATATCGATGATGAAATTATAAAAAATGACATTGATGGTGACATTGCTACCAATCCTTTAAACACCAATTCTGAATCGGATTCTGAATTGGAAGATACATATTTGGAGTTGGACGAAGAATAAGATCAATGCTATTGAATTTTTGAAATGTAGGTCAGGGTATGAATACATATATTTTTATGATTTATTCTCTTTAAAGTATTTTCTTATATGGGTTAATTATGTGTTGTTAAGTTTTATTCCATATTCTTATATGTATCATTGGTTGGTTAGAATTCATTGACCTTGATTTCTCTCATAACCCACCAACCTATAACCTTCCAACCCATTTTGAGCATGTGTTGATTGATTTAACTATCAATAAATATTGATAATCTACCACAACTTTTTAATCCTCCACCCAGTAACCTTGGTAAATTTCTAGCCCTCCACCCTCATCCACCATAGGAACCATATGCATGCTCAATATGAAATGGTTTATAATGGATATGTTTGAGTTCCATTCACTTCAAGTTTTCCTTGTCATTCACTCTTTACTTTAGGTTCAATACCTTGTATATTGCATCTTTTTGCCATATTTTTGTACACACAAGAGAGAACAAATAGGGTTTGAAATGAAAATTCAACATACATGATTGGACCAAAAATATAAATCCAAGATCGTCGATCTCAATTTATTTCGGCCGGTGAAAGTGCATGTTGGATAAAAGGGGGTTAGAGGCCTAATATATAAACCATTGTATTAACGACTGATAATATGTCATAACCTTATTCATTTCAGTATGCAGGGGTGGTATTATCAAACCACTTTAGCTCACCCTCGAAATGCACGAATGGATGACAAGTGACACGGTGATGTAATCCAAATAAAAAAGGTGTTGCGTCGATGTAATTCAAAGGATTAAAAAAAAATAAAAAAAATAAGCCCCGAAGGTAAATGCACATGGTAAATATTGTTACGAGTACAATAGATTCTAATAAAAGTAGTCAAATTCTCCTTTGACAAATAAGTTCGGGTAGTGTTCTCATTTCTTATTTAAAATATATTCTTATTGTTTAAAATAAGGATAGATGGAGAAAGGTAGTCAGTCTCGTCAACCATCAGCCTCTGATGAAAATTCCTAATCGACCATGATTGTGAAATTTTCGAAACCGTTCTATCACAGTTTTATTTTTACGAGTTAAGAAAATTATCCTATGATAGATTTAAGGATTTTTATGATTATTTACATTTCTAGGAGTCAAACTTCGATAAATTCATGATTCCCCAAACCTATTATTTTCCCGATTTTGTCTCCTGGTGTGAAACGAACTATCTTTCTAACAAAAGGGCCATGGTATATAAAAATGGGTATATTATATTCTATGTCAATGTTGAGTCTATTAAAAAAATGCTATCTCTTCCCAAAAACCTTAACTCTAGGACTTGGAATCAGTTAAAGGCTTTAGGTGTCAATGACCATACTTCTATAATTATGGATACTACAAAGGTATTAACAAAAACAAATTGGGTTCAACAACCTCAAAATAAATGTTGTTCAATTTAGAGAAGTAATGAAACCTTCATAAAAAGATGTAAGGAATTATTTGAAATGGGACTACCTTCATGTAGGGATAAAAATGGAAATTTTGTTTAGCAAGAATCATATAATGATATGCTAATAAAAATAAGGGATGATATAACTAAATTTCAAGATATGGATGGTGTTTTGAAAGGTCAAACTATTGTATGCAAGTGAGTAGATGATTTTTTGTTTATTATGGAAAATCAAAACTTTATTTCCTAATATTCCATCATATGATAGATATACTAAGCCTGATATATCTTCCAGAAAAATGGTTAAAGCTTGAAGAAAAAATGCCTCGAACTAGCCAAGCTCATACCTTGTTAGGAAATTGTGTCAAATGTACTTTGTTCTATACTTTGTACTATACATTCCTATACTCTATTCTATACATGCCTATACTATGTTATATAAGGGAAATGCAAATAATGACTTGGTTTTAAAAACAAATATTTAGTTGTTGGGTATTTCATCATCACTTATCCTTCTTGGCTTCATGGTTCATCATTATAATGATGTACAAATAATTTACAGAATAAAAAATGACATTTTTGTGGAATAAAGAATGACATATTATGATGTTTATGGAATAAAGAATGAATTTTTTTTTCTTTGATGAAATATGGTATAAATGAGCTTTTTCAACAGAGGTATGTCCTTAGAAAAATTGCACATATGAATGGTGTTCATAGGAAGATGAATGAAAATGGATGTTGATACATTGTATGAGATGGATGTTGACACCATAACTTCAACTAACCTCTATTGTTGTTTTTATAATTGAATTAACTTGTTTTTTGTTGATATATGTAGTTGTTGACAATGTGGGAAACAACGATGAATTGTTTGAATCCATGGACCTGAGGGAGACAATTAAAAAGGCGGTGAGAAAAGAAAACATGGAACATATTTCAATGGGTAGGTGTGAACCAACGAAGGCGAAAAAATAAAGATGCACATTTTTGATGGAAGATATACAACAATATGGGGTAAGCACCATCTTTTAAAAAGGTTGTTTATCACATATATAATATTTGTTGCTACCTTTTTATGGATGAATGTTATATGTTTTGTATGTACAAAACCACATATTTGCACACCCATTCTTTCTTCCATTTACCTTTAAATTTTGTTTTTCTATTTTCTATGCATGAATTGTACTATGTAACTTTCAATTATTTAAAGTAGATAGATTGGGTATGGGGAATTNAATTATTCTCAAAACCAAGAGAATCTCATTCAATTATTCCACGCTAGTCTTTCTAGAGTCTCATACATGTTGCTATGTCTATTTATTTATTTAATTATTATTCAGTCATATAACCTTTTATTCTATGATTATTATTGCAGATCTTTGCAATGGAAATGCAACTAAAAACTAACCTATGTGTGATGTGGTTGTACAAGATCCCAGTTCATCGAGCTCATGAACACAAGTAGTTAGTACTCATTTTACCACGTTAGTTAGTGTGTGTGCACAGTTACCAAAGATTCATGTATATTTCAACCCTTTACTAAATTCTAGGCACAAATCAACCCAATATAAAATATTTAGGGTTTACAATAAATTCGTAGTCCTGTAACTTGTAACTTGTAAATTACCAACACCATCCATGGATTTTTCTTCCTAGGGCATTCATTTTTCATCATGTCTCGTTTTCACGCATTTTTTTCCATTTACAAGGTAACTTTTATCCTTTATTGATCTAAAACCGGGATGACACTGATACTAAAATTGATTTGGTTCTAGGCCACTTAACTAAGGTCATATTTACAATTGCGGATCTATTGAACTTGATTGCACCAAAGGTGAAAAGATGGACTTATGAAGACTTGAATCCAAATTGAATATTAACTTGGTGAATATGTTATTAGTCTAATATATCCATTACTTAATGCATTAATAATCATAACTGCATAAATACAACATGCATAAGAAAACATGAGACAAAATATCACCAAATTGTTAACAGAGTTCACCGGGACATCTTGGATACGTCTCCGGATTCACTTGGAATATAAATCACTGTATTATCCTTACTTTGAAAGAGTTAAAATCTTCTCACAAAATGTGGCACATGCTCCTTACAAGGATGAAACCCAAAGTAGCCTTAGGGCTCTCACATAAGTGAAATTTCTCCAGACTCTGGAAGGAATACATTTGAGCTCTCTCTCCACCAAGGGATGATCCATAAAGGATTCATCCAAAGATGAAACCTAGAGTTTTCATAAGGAGTTTATATAGTTTTCCTTAACTCCATAACTAAAGGAGATAAGATACACAAATTTAGGATCTAATAACAACTCAAGGACAAAAATGAGAAAGCATATCAACCAACCCCATAGATCCTTAACTTCCTCCTTAAGAATAGGAAACCACTTGTGATAAGTGAGGAAGAGAACAAACCAACTCATGAGACCCTTAACTTCCTCCTTGAGACTAGGAAACTAATTTCCCCTTAAAATTAGAAAACTAATTTGTGAGTTGGATTCTCTCACAAAACTGATTTCCCATTTTTACAATTAAATGAATAATAAGTGAGATTCCCAAACTCACTTCAAACATTAATCATTTTTCCAATTTGCATGAATAATACACTATTTTCTCACTCTTAAAGTATTAATCATTTTTACATTTAAATAAATCATTCATGAGTATTAATTATTCTTTTCCACCTACCATTAATTAGTATTTTAATTATCTTCTCCATGGTGTGCAAAGTAATGATTCCTTGTGTGGAGATCCTCCTGGATTACACCTCCCCACAAAAATCACTTTTGGTCCTCCAAAAGTATAGAGAGAAACTGTGACTTGAATCTCCGCAACCAACTTCTAGGAAGAGTCTTACACTCCATGATGCACTTCCCCATTGCTCGATCTGCATAACAAATGTCTATGACATGCCACACCCTTCTTCTCCTTCAACTTTGTACTTGATAATGAGGATGTTAATGCCAACACTTGCACCAATGCAAATTTGCAGTTGATTCTCTGATCTGCATAACAAATGTCTTTGAAAGGCCACACCCTTCTTCTCCTTCACCTTTGTAATTAAAAATGAGGATGTCGATGCCAACACTTGAATCAATGCAAATTTGTAGTTGACAATACATGAATCACAACTTTTAAAAGCAATACCATACTTGCCAATAGTTTATCAAACACTCATGGATAAGTTTGCAATGATTGTCAAGACATGCCTTAGGAAAAATAATGCCTCTCACTCAATAGTGGCTATAAGACCCATTACAATGTTGTCAAGACAGGCCTAAGAAAAACAATGGCTCTCACTCATCAGTGGATGTAAGACCCATTACAATGTTGTCAAATAGGCCTAGGAAAAACAATGCCTCTCACTCAACAGTGGATGCAAGACCCATTACAATGTCGCCAAAACATGCCTAGTCAAAACAATGCCTCTCACTCAACAGTGGTTGTAAGACCCATTACAATGTTGTCAAACAAGCCTAGGAAAAACAATGCCTCTCACTCAACAGTGGCTACAAGACCCATTACAATGTTTCCAACAAGGCTTACAAGGTTTAGGAAAATAACAAAATGCCTCTCACTCTCATCATCACTTTCAAGAGTGGCTAATTACAACCTTTTACATCATTAACATTAAGGAGAATACCCCCAAATGTGCACTAGTGGGAAAATCTATGGTTTTAAAAAACCCCCCATTACAAACATGTGCAACATAACAAATAAGGCAAATTCTATCATCATCATACTCATCTTGCAATTCCGAGACTTTTGGTTGTAAACATGACTAGTTTTTGTCTAAGTGTCAAAATGGCTTCTTATCACACCATCTTAGTTTGCGTGCAAACTTCAAACAATGAATTTCCTATAATAATTCAAATCTTGCTGCCTTGTAGTAGCACTCAAAGATCACCAAAATCTACAATATACATTCATCCTCTTGTAATTTTCAAAAAGAGGTAAAAAACATAAATGCATAAAACTTACATTGTTTTTCGTGCAAAGGCGTTCAACCATCTGCTCAAATATTGGCATACACAAAACCAATAGGTCCATCTTGTCATTCTGCAACTTTTAACTGTAAACTCGACCTGTTCTGAAAAGTGCAACTCTGCCTCGAAAAATGTGTCATGCATTAATGACAAAAGTGGGCTTCTGCCATGAGCCCAAAAATACATTGCTCAGATCCAATTTCTGACTGGACCATTGAATTCATGGTGAAAATCATGCAAAAATGACTGTACTTTTGTCCAATTCCATCACTGTGACTTCTAAACCCACCTAGGCTATTTGCCTTGAAATGTGTGCCACACAGGGTTGTACAATCTTGCATTAATTACACATAAATAGAAATTCATGACTTGTATGAAAATTGAAATGCATGCCCAAACTTACTTGGTCTCGATCTAAGTGTAGGAACCAAGCACCAAAGTTTGATCCTTCCCCTGCATTGAAAATGTCGTTAAATTTTTCTCCAATTTTAGTCTGGTCGGTTGGTTGGTCATTTATTGGGTTGTGGGTCGTCGACCAATATGGTATGTCGAGCCCATTTTAAAATTAAATTTTTGGACCCATGCCCTCATTGGGAGAATTCGGGTTGCCATGTGGCAGCCTGTAATTGGTCCATGTGGCACGACCTGATTCGTTGGTCAATGCCTAGTCATTGCTGACGTCACCTGCCACTAGACTACCACGTCATCGTACGGTCTACTAACTGTGCACCTACATAACCTGCCACTGGGCCTCCATGTCATTGTATGACCTACTAACTAGATGTATGGGTGCCACATCACTACCTATGTCAATGTACAACCCACCAACTGGGATGCCACATCAACATGCTTACATCATGCTAACATCAACATGACACATGGTCGAATGTGGTTGGTCCAATTGGGTGCCAAATCACCCAAAAATGAGTGACACATGGCATCTTCTTGGGTTGTCACATCACCCTGCTGACATCATTCTAATGTCAGCAGGACACATTTCGTCCTCTGTGCCTACCAACTCAACATGTTGACGTCAACATTGTACGGACTTCACCAGTTTTGCTTGTTTGCTGCAAATTTCATATCGCTACAATGTTTTCACTTAGACTCTGTTTGAGGTGTCATTTAAGCCATTGGAAATATCTTGTTGAGCTCTTCGACTTAGTGTTATTTTCGTTGAATTATGAGCACTTTGATTTTTGGCCATTTTTTTTCCTTAACTAAGGAGGATCCAACCTCCAACTGCATAGACTATGGTACGAGCTTCTTGCTTGGTGTACCACGAAGCTCAGGGTGAAGCTTCCAACATTTCCTGATCCGGTGGTCACTCATTTGGAAATGAGTGTAATAGTTGTATGACTTCATGTCTGTCTCACTTTCACTGTAAAGAGATTTTCTCTTCTAGTGCTTTGCAATGCTCTTGTTGTCCCAAGATGGTGTTGGTAATGATATCAAATCTTTTCTTGAAGAATCTTCTGCTTCTGTTGCCTTTGAGCATGCTCTTTCACCATACCCTAATCCCATATATCAGGATCTTCCTTCAACCTCTTGTGGTTGAATGATACCTTGACCTCAATACCAAGACCTCCTCCTTTATACCCCATCTTCCTCAGCAACTTCAAGCCAATTCCCTTGGTGTGCCTTTAAAAAACTCCAAAAGAGGCATCATTATTAATAAGGGAATGAATTGAACATGGAGAATTCTTTACCTCCATTCCTGTTTCTGACACTTGGTTATCTTCCTGAAGTTTTTCCAACTTCTCTTCCTGGTTGGATGAAGCTGTAGATGATTCTTCTAGGAAACCATATTGGTTCCCTGGTGTCTGAAGAGCATCATCTATCATCTAACAATATGTGGAACTATCAACATTTTCATGACAAGAACCATAACTAGTATACCTGCCATGGCCACACATTGGCCTCGTCTTGGAGGGACTTTTTGCCTCCTTTGTAGTGGAAAATTCTCCAACTTGTTCCTCCACAGGATTCTCTAACATGAGTCTCAATTTCTGATTCTCATCCTTTTCAATTTGTAGAATCCTTATGATCTCTTCATTCTCTTCTTGGATGCATTGGTTGATTTCTTCAAGCTCTTTGAGCCATGCATTCTTCAATGATTTTCCCATCTTGTCTTCAATACCTGCAATCCCTGTCAATATTGCTCTGATACCATTTGGTCTGAAACTGGGGTGACAATGATACCAAACTTTATTTGGTTCTAGGCCACTTAACTAAGGTCATATTTACAATTGTAGATCTATTGAACTTGTTTGCATCAAAGGTGAAAAGATGGTCTTATGAAGACTTGAATCCAAATAGAATATTAACTTGGTGAATATGTTGTTGGTCTCATATATCCATTACTTAATGCATTAATAATCATAACTGCGGAAATAAAACATGCATAATAAAACATGAGACAAGAGATCACCGAGTTGTTAATGGAGTTCACTAGGACATCCTAGCTACGTCTTTGGATTCGCTTGGAATACATATCATTGTCTTATCCTTCCTTTAAAAGGGTTGAAATGTTCTCACAAAATGTGGCACATGCTCCTTACAGGGATGAAACCCAGAGCAACCTTAAGGATCTCACATAAGTGACATTTTTTTCAGACACCAGAAGGAATACATTTGAGCTCTCTCTCCACCAAGGGATGATCCATAAAGGATTCATCCAAAGATGAAACCTAGAGTTTTCATAAGGAGTTTGTATAGTTTTCCTTAACTCCATAACTCAAGAAGACAAGATTCACAAATTTAGGATATAATAACAACTCAAAGAAAAAAATGAGAAAGAATCTCAACCAACTCAGGATTTGTGTAATGCACAATAGAGGGTTTTTGGTTTCCTAGGGCATGTGTTTTTTATCATGCCTTGTTTTCATGCATTTTTCCCTTTATGCATTTTTTTGCATTACTAGACAACTTTTAGCCTTTATGCACAATAGAGGGTTTTTGGTTTCCAAATGCACAAATAAAGTATGAATAGATGTAAAATGATAAAATCCAAAATCCACAATTTGAACCAATTAATTTGGAGGTCATATGATTCTTAAGCATGCATTTTATAGTAAGACGGTTTTACCCTCCATGTTACAAAAAGTCTTGAATCTTGGTTCAAGGTAGAAGTCCTTAGTCATTTTAAAATGCACTATGGATGATATATATAGATTTATACTGTTATTAACTTCATCCCAAAACTTATATCACTAAATTTGTAGCTATATAGAAGCATGGGCATGCATTTCCATTGGGTCACTTTTTAATGTTTTGGTCTCTCAATTTACAAGGTAGATTTTGCCTCTTTTACATAACAACTACTTTTATGTTTGCAAACTAAAAACTAAATATGTAGACATGTGTAAAATTATCTAAGACACCCTCAAAAAATTGAATCATTGAAATTGTAGGTGTGCTAATACCTAGACATGCATTTTTAATCATGCCTTGGTTTAATGTATTTTTAAGCATTTTTCCCGTTATGCATTTTTTTGCATTTACAACATTGTTTTTAACCTTTATGAACAATAGAGGGTTTTTGGTTTGAAAATGCACAACTAAAGGTATGAAAATATGTAAAATGATTAAACAAACTCCACAAATTTAATCAGTCAATTTGGAGGTCATATGAGTCCTAGGCATGCATTTTATAATAATCTAGTTTTACCCTCCGTTTTACAAAAAGTCTTGAATTTGGGTTCCAGATAGAAGTACTTTTTCATTTGAAAATGCACTCTGGATGATATAGATAGATTTAGAATGCTATTAAGTACACCCCAAAACTTATATCACTACATTTGGATCTATATAGAAGCATTGGTGTGCATTTCCATTAAGGCACTTTCTGTTGTTTTGGTCTCTCAATTTACAAGGTAGATTTTTCCTCTTTTACACAACATACACTTTTATGTTTGCAAACAAAAAACTAAATATGTAGACATGTGTAAAATTATCTAAAACAACCTCAACAACTTGAATCACCCAAATTGGAGGTGTTTTAAGACCTAGGTGTGCATTTTTGTGAAGTCCAATGTGCATTTTCCACAAGGCCATAAATTACAGTTTAAAAGCAAAACATGTATTTCTTAAGTGTGGGTGTGCATTTTTAGATGTTGAAGATATAACAAGATTGAATTAGAAACAATAGAAATCCTAATCCTAATCATCTATATCATCATATATTGAGAACATTTTCATCTACATTTGGCTCAACCTCTTCGAATTCTTAATCTAGCACATCTATCTACTCCCTATGTCCAATGCATCATAAACATGGCTTTTAGTGTTCAACATCAATTTCAATATTTTTTTGACTTTATTATACAAGAGTCATACCTCCGATGCCCAGTTTCATCGTTGAACCAACATCGGTATTTCAATGAAATCTTTTCGCCCATATGTATCAACCCTAACCGACTTTGAGCTCTCACACGTCAACACTTCGACAGACATTTCCCACCCTACCGTCACCGATCCAACATACGTTTTCTGCATTAGCGTCACCACTCTGATGGATTTACCAAAATATATCATTATAATATTGATGGACTATGCCCTCTAGAGCATCACCCCTCCAACGGAGGCATCCGACCATGAGGTGGCAATTTCGATGGTGCCCACATCAACTTTCCAACAGTCTTTACGTGAGCCAATGTTGTAGAAATGATTGAGTTTGTCGGTAAAATGGTGATGACTTGGATGATGATGGTTTCCTCGAAAATTGCATGTGGCATCCCAATGTGTCTAAATTGGGACGATCGGTTGCGATGAAAGTATGTTATGTTGAATCTCTCCATAGCTTCCACATGACATTTTATTTACTTCAGACGTACGATAGAAGGATAGGGTTGTCGATAGTGTGACACAAGGCCTTCGATGAACCTATGGAATTGGATTCGTTAGAATACAAATGTGCGTTCATCGGAAAGGCATCAAAATGTTGTTGGAAAATGTGCCAAATGTACTAGTGACAATACATGAACCATATCAGAGCATTCTATTGATATTTTTTTCTTTTTTTGTTCATTCACATATTCTTTGGAATAATCAGCCCAAAAATATGGAATGGGAGATTCGGCAAGAGTAGATATTGGATAGGCCTGAACCAACAAGGATTTGTAAGTTGAAATCAATCTTGATATAGATTTTCATCTGTCATAGTGTTGATCATGTGGCTGTGGACTATACATTTTAATACAATTCTCATTCTTTCGTGACTCATATTTCCTCCCAACACATGGGCATTCCTGTATTATTTTCTAATTCATTTAAACCCAAATAGCATATGTATATCGAAATTCAGTTCATTATTATATATAATATGATTTGTTGTTTAACATTGTAAGGTAGCTTGATTAAAACTTGTTCTATTCTTATGGGGGCATAAGTGAGTTTTTTTTTGGGTTTTTTTTTTTTTTTGGTTTGTTTTGTGGGGTGTGCTTTACATAGTTCTGGGGTCATTCATAATACTAGTGGTGGTTCCACTGGATGACAACAACAAGCGGGGGAATCAATTATCTAGGTATCAAGCTTCTTTTATCGAAATGCTTGCAATGGATTGGTTATGCCTCATTTGAAAATTGTTGGGATCTCCATTAATGTTGAATATTTTGTAACAATTTAGGCCTCGGATACTTGTAAGTGGGTTCAATTTTTTCCGGTTAGTAGATATAAATTAACAAATATGCTTGGGTTCAACACATACATGTGTTTTTTCCCCTTTAATTTAACACTGGTGGAGATTAGGTTTAAACATAACTTCATGCTCGTGAGGCACTCACATGTTCATTCTGGCTCTAGAGGTCTACATCAACAACTTTATCCATTTAAAATTTAATTTATAGTTGTTCCATTGATCTAAGGAATTTTCAAATTACCATTCCCAAAATGATCCAACATAGTTGTATCAAAGATGAAGCAATGAGCGATAAAATCGATTAGTTCCCTTTTGTTCATGGTGTTACATTGTAGTCAAATGTGGATTTTGTTATGTATATAAATGTGGCAGTTCGTAAGTAAATAAATTTGAATATTAATTACTTATAAAACATTTTATAAAGTTATAATCTATATAATCTAAATTACAAAGAATCATCCATGAGCATCTAAACTTTACTAGCAATCCACAAACCTCATATCTTATAGAAAAACTCTAGGATTTTGGGAATGTAGAAAACACTTTGAAAAAATAGAAGGTTCCCTTGAGATCTTCATTGTGTGTACAAAACCTCACATAACCTATCAATGGATAACACATTTGCAATGCAATTCGGTCAGTTTTTCTCCGTGAAATTTGTCCTCCCATCGTCTCTACCGATTTTTGCATATGCTTGATAATCTAAGAGGAAGCATGGGTTTAGATCAACCCACCAACTGTTCCTTGATCCAGATTATTTTGAGAACGAAATGAATGCATAGATATAACAATGAAATATATAGATATATTACAATAAACACAAAGATATAGTAATGCACAATTTTTTATTAATGAGAGTATGTACAAAAACTGTAAAATTACAGAGTGAATGACTCGCTAGAATGGTGGCAACTTATCTCTGAGAAGAGATGTGATGGCTACGATCATTCGTAAGAAGATGATTATGTTTCCAATGAGGCTCTAGAGGAATTCTTAACATAAAGAAAATACAAAACCCTAACCCTGGAAGATGAAACTCCAAAAGTCATGTGGGCTCCGATGGGGTAAGTTGGCATGTCAACTTCCCAAGGGCGTAACTTTTGCATACGATCTCCGTTTGGGGCGCACAATAGATCGTTTGAAAGGTCTATCCAAGGAATACACATTTTTTCATCACACTCTAAATAAACTTAATAATGTGATTGTGGCAGCCCCATAAAATGTTGTTTAGGGCCTCAAAATGTCCCCAAAAGTTTGGGACCCGAAAAGTTGTAGAAAAAATGTCAAGGTGGAAACCCATGTTTTGAGACAGTGGAATAGGTGGGTGGCCATTGATTTCCACCTGGATCAATTCTCCCCCATTAGGAAGAAATTGTCTCCATTGCGTGAAGTTCCTAGGGAAGATTTTTCTAAATCTGAACCTTGGTGAGTTGCTTGCCTTGGTGAAGAAGCTGTCCTGCTTAGCTTGTTGAAGGTTGTTATGAACCTGTTGTTGGAGGGGTTGGATCTATTGAAAAAATATGGTTGCATGATCTTCCAGAGTGTGGGAGTACTCTGTCAGTGAAGATGCAGTAGGAATATCTTGGTGCTCTTCTACAATCTTGTTGATCTTCTTCTACTAGATAGAAGGGTCTTGGGCCGAGGATGTAGTGGTTGCAGTGTCCTTCTCTTCTAACCAGGTTGTGAAGAGGCTAAACTTTGTAGTATGAGAGATTATTTTGTAGCACTGTTTTGTAGGTACATTAGTCAAAACTACCTCTGGTATCCTATAGGGATGACCCCCCGGAGTAATAATGACGCTATGGGATCGAGACTCATAAAAAACATGAAGCTTTCACATATATGGCTGGATTAACAAAACATCACAGACTTCCAGTGGGGAAACATCACATAGTACCTCATCCTTGAAGGGTTTGATGTCGTATGACACGCGACACTGCTGGATGACACGAATATCTTGTCCTTGGTGAAGCCATCCGATGTTGTATGGTTTCAGGTGTGGTGTTGTCAGTAAATCCAACTGCTTGACGACCTCTGCTGAGATGAGGTTATTTTGGCTTCCTCTATCAACAATAAAATGTAGCGGGGTCCCTTTCATCCACATCTATGAATGGAAGAGGTGCTCCCCCTCCTCAGGATCCTCAAGTTCTTCTGGTTGTATTGTTGCAATCGTGACAATAAAAATGGGTTCTGCATCAATTATATGTCTCCTTTTATTAGTGTCTAAATCAAAGTCCAATTTGGGGCTCGACTTTGTTTCTTTGAACTCGACCACCAATCACTGTTTTGAGCGACATTCATTGGTGTTGCGCCAAGGGATTTTGTGGAAGTCACACCACTTCCCAGTGTCCTTCTTCGTCTTCCCATTGCTCTTCTTTTCCTGCAACTTGGATTGGTTGTATTGCGGTTGGCTATTTTGTGAGTTAGGGATGCCTTTACCATACTTTGGTTGTTGCGGATTTGTAGACCCAAATTCTTGCTTGTTCTGCTGCTTAAATTTCTGCTTGATTTTTACAACATATCTAGAAGCGGTTCCCAGTGATGATATGTCCAGAAACTCCATTTCGGTTTGAATGTACCCATGTAGAGCCCCGCAGTATTTCAGAATCAAATGTTGCTCAGAGTCTTTGATACCCATCTTAGTGCGTAATGTATGGAAGGTATTTGTGAACTTCGACACTGTTTGGTCCCGTGTTTTATGCAGTGTGGTCCATCTCATGTATTGGTCATCATATCTTCCCATAGGGTAATATTTCTCCTTGACCGCATCCATAAAAAATCCCAATTGGGCTTGATCCCAAATATTCTAGAATCCTTAGTGGATTTTTTCTCTCAGCAAGTTTCCCACCAATGTTTGACATGGGGGAGAGCCTTGAGGAGTGCAAAGGTGATATTTTCTCTATCGGATAAATTGTGAATAGAGAAATAACCTTCTAGAAAATTTAACCATTTTTCCAAAGCATCCACATCGATATGACCTTCAAATATGGGAATATCAAAATTAACTTGTACCTTGAATGGAGTAGCATCTCCAAAGCGACTACTTCATGAATACGCGCTTGCTATTCTCGAAAATATTTGAAGGATTTGGGAAAATTTCTCCAACATATCGTTCATATGTTGCACGAGGGCTTCCGCGAGCAACAACTTGATGGGATCTTCTACTCCTGCATATCTCTTTTATTCTTCCATGGGAGGTCACTTGGGCTGATGAGAGTGGTTTTACTCAAGGGAAACTAGCTCAAGACCCAACTCTCTATACTTTGACCTCGTTGGGGACATGCACTAAGAAACGACAATGAACAACCTGCTTTG
Source organism: Picea mariana (assembly GCA_032191745.1). NCBI lineage: Eukaryota > Viridiplantae > Streptophyta > Pinopsida > Pinales > Pinaceae > Picea > Picea mariana. Next base: position 163,149 of record JASDQU010737546.1, on the reverse strand, counting down.
ATACCATTGATCCAAATTATTTTGAGAACAAAATGAAGGAAGAGATATAACAATGAAATATACAGAGATATTGCAATAAACATAGAGATACAATTGTTGTCGCAAGAGTTGACTCTAGGTTGTAAAAGAGCCAAGCCTTAGCACATTTTAAAAAGAAATAAATCTTGTTGATTGATCAGTCATAGGAGGCTTCTAGAACTAGGTCGAAAATAGCCATTCCATTCATTTATAGATCAGAAATGAAAAGGCATGACCTCATTTGTCTAATTCATTTTAAAATCATGAGGATGGATAGAAGATAGGGGATGAACAAAACTGAAAGAAAAAGTCAAGTATCTAGTCTTCCTTTCAATAGAAGAAATAACACCAAACTTCGAATATCTGAACACAGGTCTTATCTCACTCATAGAAAGATAGAGGAAAGGCTATGGACAAATAAAACTTGTAAATAAGGCAAAACAATTAAGATGCAGGTCTTGTTCTATTCACAGCAAAACTGAGGAAAAATTGCACTTTAATGAATGCTTTAAATAAGCTACAACAGAGGTATTACTGAATTGTAACCATTACAAGCTGAAATAATGAATGGAAGGAAGAAAGAGCAGAGATCCTCGATCAAGCCACCAACTGTTCCTTGATCCAAATTATTTTGAGAACAAAATGAAGGAAGAGATATAACAATGAAATATACAAAGATATTGCAATAAACATAGAGATACAATAATGCACAATTTTTATTAATGAGAAAAAGTACATAAACTGTAAAATTACAGAGTGAATGACTCACTAGAATGTTGACATATTATCTCTGAGAAGAGATGTGATGGCTACACTCAATCGCAAGAATATGATGATGTTTACAATGAGGATCTAGAGGCCTTTTTAACATAAAGAAAATCCAAAACCCTAACCCTGGAAGATGAAATGCCAAAAGTCATGTGGGCC
>JASDQU010737546.1:135364-152086 GCA_032191745.1 Picea mariana | reverse complement strand
AACATCAATGCCAACAACCATTAGTCCACCTACAAGACTGAAATCCATCTATAAGGAAAAAACTATACATTTGGATCAAAAAATTAAATTGTGCAAAGTCACCAAAGGGAGCACATGCACAGTGCATAGAGTGCGTAGGCCAACACAGGCCTTAGCGCGCACTATGCACAAAATGTGCGACTGTGCACGAGAAAAGCCACACACTCCTATGCATGACACATTTATGGATCTTTTCGGCACCTCAACCACTTCTGGACCAACCCCCGACACGATTTGACACTCATATTTGATCGAAATCTAGCTTGTAGGTTGGTCAAGGTCTAGAGAGTGCCCAAAAAGGCCCCTTGTTCACACTATGAACCAATTACATTTTTCCATGTATGGATGCTATAAATAAGAGTCATGGGTGTGCTAAGAAATTAAGATATTCAAGGTATTGTTATGCTACAAGAATTCTTCTTTGATAATCCTCTTTTCTCTTTGAAGCCTTCAAGCACCATTGCAATAGGCCATTCCACTCACCTCTTGAGGGAATATGCGTTGTTTTTCTTCATCACTTTCCATTTATTCCATTGTAAAGAGTGAAGAGATCTCAATTAGAGAACTCAAGAGCCCTCCCAAGGAGGAAGAGGGGACTCATAAGTCCCTACCTTTCTCTATGGTGTTTTTCCTACTAATCTATTGATCCATTGGTAGCAATATGTTGGTCATTGTTTGATTTTCATGGTTCTAAGTTTCTCAAGCTTTCTAACATTTATTTCTTAGTTGTTTTAGTTGTATTTATTTGTTTTCACATGTGTTTGGCTTATCTAACCCACTCAAAAAAAATTTGTCTTGTTTAGAAGACTCATCTAAACATGCAAGTGTTGTTGTTTTTCTCACCCAAGTGACAAAACCAACACAACACATTGACGACCATACTAGGGATCAATATCAAATTCCTCCCTATTTGAGATTTGTGAGCAGTTTATTTTGATTGGTTTGACTTGCAAGTACCAAAACTGACCTAGCCCAACCTGCCAAAGTGAAAATTCAGAGTTGAGGAAGGAGTATTTCACTTGAAAATTTCTCCCCCGACGCGTGACAGGAAGTGCACGGATTTTCTGGCCCAGAGACACACACTCTGCATGCCACAAGATTTATTACTCTGTGCATTTTGTGCCCTCTGCATGCCTATCATAATTGTAACCCCCGCATAAGTCCAGTTTTTCAAAATTGTAAGGTTTTTTGCATGGTTTGAGGGCCCCTAGCCTTCATATTTTTATTTCCCTGCACTTTGTAAGGCAACTATACTCCACTTAGAATCCTTTTCCATAAGAAAGGTTAGCTAACATAGACACTTAGGGGGTAAAAATAATCATTATTCTTCTATTTTTTGCTTTTGTTGCCACATGGATGGCTCATTTGGATTGTAAAATTTTAAGTTGAAGTTATTGCTTCCATTCACAAATCACTTAAATTGGGACTAGAAACCAATTTTGACCCTCAAGTATGCTCTTCCCTCGCACCCTAGTGTGATCTTGGGAATCATAAAGGAGGTTGAGAGGAAGCTTCATATCCCTTAACAAAACATTTAGGAGAGGACAAAGACCCCCTAGGGTTTCTCTTTAGTTTTTGAAATAATCTTAAAGTTTTGTAAGGGCCCATACATGCCCACATGTTGCAAACATAGGATAGTTTCTAAATGCTTTCTTAGTTTACATCAAAATCTAGGGAAGTTTAAAGATCAAAGTAATGGGCCCATACATGCCCACATGTTTGCAATCTAAGATAGTTTTCAAGAGCTTTCTTAGTGTAAACAACATTTTAGGGAGTTTAAAGAATTTGTAAAGGACCCACATGTCCAGATTGTTAGTTCTTTAGGGCTTTAAATATTCCGCAAGGTTGTACCAAAGGCACTTAGTAAGCTAGGTAAGAAGATTTGTAAGGACCACATGAAGTCCACATGTTGCAATCTCACACTTAACTTATTAAAATATTTGCTCACTTTTCACTTTCTTGCACACAAAGTCACTCCTCACAGACACAATTTCCATTAAAATAGTGGAGTTCAAAGTAGGATTTCTCCAAAGGAATTCTGAAAGATCCAACTACTTCTTTGGAAATTATCCACACCCACTTTAATTCAATCGAGATTGGTCCACACCACTAATCTCTCAGTCCGCCACATCTAAAATTTTCTAACAAACACACTAAAGTTTCCTCCACAACGGGTGCCAAAAGAATTTTTTAGTCTAAGTAGGATTTCAGGGGTATGCATCCAAATAACTCCCTGTTATCAGGTTCTCATATTTTCAAACCATAGAAGTTGAGAAATAGGGAAATTTTAAATAGGGAATAAGTCAAGTGTTCTTACACCATAAGGCATGGAGATACCCATGACGGGTTGAAGTTTGAGGTCCGTTGTTCTCTGCATCCCTCCTTGAGTCACCCAACTCTTATGACGGCATCCAGCTCGTGCCCCATTTATGAGGTCAAAAATATAAATGCCGCACTTTGAACGAGTTACTCAATGGCCAAAACTTAGGATATCTACACAGGTGGTAGTTGTGGGCTACAATTTCGCCTTGGTCGGATTTTGTGTGGCTATTGGTAAATATCGCCAACTCTTTCGGGATATGCACCCTCTAACCTTCATTATAAATGACTATTTCAACCTTCACTAGTTCCTCTTTCGGTGGCTTTCAAACCCACTATTGAGTGCTCTTGGAAGGACCAATGAAAATTTAGAGGAAGGACAATACATATTTTAGGACACGAGATTTCATTTGTTGTTGTTCCCCCTACGCAGAAAAAATACACCTATCCACATGCTTGTTTACTTTACAATGATGTATGTATGATGTTCATTTGATTACATGCCATTATGACTTATATTATGTTGTGAAGGTCAAATTATAAAATAAATTGTTCATTTATTTCTCTTGTCACCATTTGCACACGTTCACTTTTCTAGTTGGAACCATAGGGGACCCACATAATCCCCGTCATTCTAGATGCTTGCAGAATCTTCCTCCTGTTCAAGGAGTCCCTAGTCTCGCCAAATCACCGACTCAACCATCTCACACCCCCATGAGTGCTATTATTTTGTGATAAGCTTTACTTGGTTCCACTTTACTTGGGTCCAACACCCAAGGCCATCCTTCTATTAGTTCTCCTTCACAAGGAGGCGGGAGTCAAAATTCTTCTCAAGGAAGAAGTACACACCCACTAAATCCCCCTCAAGGGACAGATCCATTATCTACACACGCGATGGATGTAACTAATCCTCCACCAAATCTGCCTATTCCATACTTAGCATCCCTCAACATTCCTGATTTAACCAAACTCACGAATGATCCCATTTTTCATGATGCTACTTGGCCCAATATGCCTACCAAGTTACCTTCAGACATCCCAAAGTTTGAAGGAAAACCAGGGGAACATCCCGCCAACCATGTTATGACATTTCACTTATGGTTCTCTTCAAACATCATGGATGATTCCATACACTTAAGGTTATTTCAAATAACTCTCACTGGTTCATCAACCAAATGGTATGTGGACGAAAAATTAGGGTCCCATGCGACCTTTGAATCATTGGCCAAGGAATTTTTGTCCTTTTTCCAACTACCAGTTCGTCATGATGTTGGCTTAGAAATCCTTTATGAGTTCAAACAAACCAATGCTATCCATATCACCAACCACATCCATGAATGATGACGATGACGTAGTTTGTGTATATCTGAAACCACCAAAGAACAACTTCTTGATTGGTTTCTTAAATCTCTCATCTTTGTGATTGCTAAAGATGTAGCATCCACTTTTCCTCAATCAGAGGAGGAGGCCATCAGCAAGGCCCAACAATTTGACCTCATATATGCTCAATCAAGTTACTTTTACATAGTATTTCCTGATGCACCTAGACCCCTATGATTTGGCCAGGACAAACCTGGGGTTTCTCACACTGCAGATGGGTTGATTGGTTCTATGACACACCACAACCCTTACAACCACCCATCACCTCGTTATGGGGAAAACCAATATCCAAAACCATATGGAGGAGCGTCTTATTACGCTCCTCCCACTCGCCAACAATCATATCTTGTTGGTCCATCTCAGACGTCGAGGGAACCCCCATCGATACCCATGATGCATCCCATCTCTCAACCAAGTACAAGTTCATCGTCAACCTCTGCATATAACCCCAATAGTGTGGGAAGTACCTCAACTTCCTACAAACCCTATGGATCGTCTCCTCACAACAATCCTTATTTCCCATTTCCTGGTCCCCCTCAATAAGTTGCTCCTCCAACAGGACAACTGCATGCCGGTGTTAATTTTGTTCAACCCTCTCCCATTCAACAGGTTCATACTTTTGAACAATTGAATACAGAAAATCCAGCCCATCCACTGAAGAATTCCAAGAAGAAAGGAAAGAATTGAAACAATAACAACCCAGGACCAACAGGGAATAACCCCCAACAAAACCGTCCTGCTGGGGACAATTAGAATCAAGGCAATCAAAGCCCCCAAGGGGGAAACAATAATAATTTTCCACGCCAAGGGAGGAACAAAAAACTCAGGACTAACTTCCCTTGTGTTCTATGTGGTGAGTATGGACATTATACTCACCACTGCCCCAAAATTGCCAATTTCAAATAGATGAAAGCATCCATGAACCCTCAATGCCCTCCAATGTCGCATGCCCCCTAGCATGCCCCACAACACTATTTTCAACCACCACCTCCGGTTGTGTTGCCAAATCCTATTCCACACCAGGGTGTGATGATTACCCAACATGAGGTACACCCTGTTCCACCCCAAATGGGGCAGTATCAAAACTTGGGCCCCACTCAACCTGAAAATCTGATTGACTGCAATATCCTCCTTACCAGTGAGGAAGAGATTCTTCTGCAAACTTGTGGTCATCAATATGGAGTCCCTCCTAACTCCATCCCAACCACCTCGGGAACAACTCCCTAAAAAAATGGACCACCATTGGTGATCCCACACCCTAACATTGACCCCAATCCTTGTATACCCTGCGTACTGCTATGACAGAATGTACACAACCCTCATGCTAGGGCAGCCCATAACTATAGTTTAGTTAATGGTTTAGCTCAATCCCCTACATCCATGTCTATTTTGGAGGTCCTCCAAACCTGTCCTTCACAACGCGTATCCTTTCTTTCTGCCTTGGGGCCAGTCGACCCAGGTGATACTTGACTCATCACCTTTCATATAGATAATGGGGAACCATGCCTCCCCACCCTGGTAGCTTTCTAGATACCAGTTAATATCCAGAAGATCATGGTTCATCGGTGTATCATTGATGAAGGTGCATCCACATGCATCATGTCCAAAATTTTATGGGAAAAACTTGGCTCACCTAAGCTAGTACCCTCTGCCATCACCTCGAGAGCTTATGATGATTGACCATCATCGCCTGAAGGGATCTTCCAAAATGTCCCTATCAAACTTGGGGGAAAAACCATATTGATTGACATTGAGGTTATCGATGCCCCCCTTGATTACAATATCTTGTTCAGGCGTAGCTACATGTATGCTATGAAGTTTTTAGCATCTTCTGTGTTTCGTACGATGATGTCCCCCCATAACGAGAAAAACGTCACCATCGACCAAATTACACATTATGAGCCTAATCACTCTGCCAACATTGATAATATCCTCCCCCTTTTCTAAACTAGCTTAGATGCTTTTTCGATCATCGACATGAGTCCGATAATATTCAAGGAACCCCACTTGTTAGGGACTTATCATGGAGCACCACCTCTCCTACATCCTTCCACTTCAGCACAAGTGTGTGTAGTTTCCTCTAACGGAACCGATATTGGAGACACTGCTCCTATCATAGAGGCCCCTCCCCACATCAAAGTTCCACCAGTTGAAGAACTACTACCCCGTGAATTCCCTGAAGCTACCACCGAACCACTTGTCCTGGATTCCCCCCCCCTCTAGAGTAAAATGCCAGTTTGGGAGATAGTCCCTCAATCCATTACCCAAATCCCCTTCTTCTACCCCTCACCCAACGTCCAAGAATTCCAGGTAGCTGCTACTCTCACACTTCCCAACATGGTGTTTTCCATCCCTGTATGGTATCTTCATCCACATGCCATGGTTCCAACACCATCTCTCCCTCCTCAGACATAGGGATTACCGATGCAGATCCCAGTACAGACTCCTACCACACCATCGATACCCCTAGCTGGGGCAAACATCACCACTGGGGGAAGATGAAAGAAGAACAAGATCGTCACTCCACTCAGGGCTCAACCTTCCTACGCACTATGTGAAAGGGAAGGATATCCCACAAACATGTGTCCTACTCTTCCTGAATTGCGCAATATTATCCAACTCCATCGAACAACCCCATTGCTTACCACTCCACCTAGTACTTCATTAGCTACTATGTAGTCCTCAACTGCAAGCAACAAAGGGTTACGAACCAATTTCGCTTGTGCCATATGCTTATAATATGGCCATTACACCCATCATTGCCCGAATCTACCTCAATTCCACCAAACATTAGCCGCAGTACGCCAAACATCCCTTCCTAGGCCCCCCTCAGGATCTCCCAACTGCTTCTCACATTACTGATGTTCGTTATGTGTCTTCATTAGTCTCAACACAAATGAGGTATGCCCCACAGTATCGTGACATTCAGTTCATGTCTAGTGAACCTTCACACCATGTGCACAATATCCCTTCTACGTCCTCATCCCTTGAGAACAATAAAACTCACCCGTTGATGGTTTCCCATACCATCGCACAGGATCCCCTATCCTCTCACATTTTCCACTATGACGAAGATATCTTGGAGGAATTAACCACCCCCAATTTCCCGTGCAATGCGGTCCATCATTGAGCACTTTTCCTTTCACAGGAGGCCTTTCACTGTCCTATCCAAGCCTCCATATGCACAATCAAAGCCAAGGATTTTATTCCTCCGAGGCATATTGACTGGTTCAACAACCTTATCCCTACCCTCGATGCTTTTGAATAAGAGAACATGGCCAACATCTCCCCCACGGTCAATATTGACATTTCAATTAAACTGGGAATCGTAGAAGAAATCACCATTGGTGCTGCATGCTCCCCTGAAGAACTCATTGCTTACAATGATATCTTTAAGGAATATTGGGATATTTTGTCCTGGTCATATATGGAGATTCCTGACCTCGATCCTTCAATAGTCGAACACCGAATCGACACTTGGCCAGATGTCACCCCTATTCTTCAAAAGAAACACCCCTTTCACCCATCCAAATCTGCGACTATCAAAGTTGAAACTGACAAGTTATACACTACCGAGTTCAATTACCCCATTGCGTACACTTCGTGGGTCTCCAACCCCATCCCTATGAACAAAAAACAAGGAAATATTTGTGTCTGCACACACTTTCATGATCTCAAACATGTTTTTCCCAAAGACAACTTCCCAACCCCTTTCATCGACCAAATCATCGATGATTGTGCTAGCCATGAGGAAATTTCCTTTATGCACGGGTTCTTCGGCTATAACCAAATTCAAATCCATCCATCATATCAATACAAAACTGCTTTTACAACCCCTTGGGATACCTTTTCTTATCACGTCATGCCTTTTGGACTAAAAAACACAGGTACTACGTTTCAATGGGCCATGACCTATGTTTTCCATGATCTTTCTCACATCATCCTTGCTTATTTGGATGACCTCACTGCTCGATCCAAAAAGCGAACTCAACATTTAGATGACTTATGCATCGTTTTCCAATGATGTTGCCAGTACAATATCCGCTTGAACCCCCTCAAGTGTGTCTTTTGATTCATGGTCAAATGCCTTCTTGGGTTCATTATATTGTTTCCCAACACGGAATCATGGTGGACCCCCTCAAGGTCCAAGCTATCAAAAAAATTCCACCACCTAGGAATTTATGCCAACTACAAAGCCTACAAAGAAAAGCCAAATTTTTACTCCGCTTTGTCCTAGAATATGCCACTCGCGTGCATGATTTCCTCCACCTACTGCGACATGATATCCCATTTCAATGGGGCGAACATGCTCAAATATATTTTGATGATTTAAAATCTAACCTATCCAATGCCCCTTTGATTAGTCCTGCAGACTATGATGGCGATAACATCCTTTAATTGTTAGCCTCAAAGGTCTCAGTAGCAGGAGTCCTCGGCCAATTAGGGGATGCTGGGTGCGAACATGTGATTTACTACATTAGTAAAAATATTTCAGAGCCACCCTTGAAGTATAATCATGATGAGAAACTCGCCTTAGCATTTGTCCTTGCATTCCAAAAACTGCTACACTATATCCTACTTCGAACTACCAAGGTCATAGCAGATTCTAACCCCATTCAGTACTTTCTTAGTTGACGACAGATTAATGGAGGAACACGATCTAGATTTCTCTACTCCAAAAAATAAGAAATCTCTTTCCCTAGCCGAACTCATTACGAATTTTCCCTCGGACACCAAAGATTCCCCCATCAATGAGGATTTCCCCGATGAAAACCTCTTCCTCATCCCTTCCGATGACCCCTAGTACGAAGACCTCCTCACCTACCTTTAGACACAGAAGTTTGGGTCTCATCTCTCTAGAGATGATCATCGACGCATTCATCATCAGGCCCCCTGATATCTCCTCATCGAAGACATTCTCTACCGACGCAGGGTCGACACCATACTTCGACAATGTCTTACCATTGATGAAGCCGAAAACATCTTGAATGATTTCCACAATGACGCTTGCGGAGACCACCTCTCGGGTATGTCTACTACCCAAAAGATCATTCAAGAAGGGTACTTCTAGCCCACTTTATTTCACGATTGCATTCACGCTGTCAAGCGATGCGACAAATGCCAGCTTTATGCCAACAAAGCATGAGCTCCACCTGCTCTTCTACATCCAATCATCACAGTTGTCCCCTTCTATAAATGGGGCATAGAATTCATGAATTGTCATCCTCCATCCAGTAATGGACACAAGTACATTGTTGTGGTCATCGATTACTTTACCAAATGGGCCAAATCCATGCCTACTTTCAACAACACCACTGACACAACATCACGTTTTTTCTTCAACCATGTCATTACCAGGTTTAGAGTCCCGCTACAGTTAGTGTCCGACCATGGTAAACATTTTGAGAACAAGATTTTTGCAGAACTCTCCTCAAAATTAGGCTTCTCCTATGAGTTCGCCTCCCCATACTACCCTCAATCCAATGGACAGGTTGAGGCTGTCAAGAAAGTCCTCAAAACCATGCTACAACGTACCTTCAACAAACATCATACCAACTTGCATCATATGTTGTTTTCCACTTTATGGGCTTATCGCACAATGGTCAAAATTGCCACCAGTTTTACACCGTTTCACCTCATCCATGGGATCAAAGTCACCCTTCCTATCGAGTGCGAAATCCCCACATTAAGCATCGCCATCGAGCTATTACCTGACACTGCTCCAATGGAGCAATGCTTGCTGACCTTAGAGTCGCTTGATGAATATCGTTGATCTTAATTACAACACAATGAGGCAGCTAAAAAATGGTCAAAAGACACCTTTGACCGGCATGTCAACCTTTTCTCATTCAACGAAGGCGATCTTGTGATAGCCTATGATATCTCCCATGATACTCTCGACCATGGGAAATTCGATTCATTATGACATAGACTCTTCATCGTCCAACATTGCCTCACTAAAGACGCCTACATATTGGCCTCTATAGAAGGATATCCTCTTAAAGAACCCGTCAACGGGTTGTACTTAAATAAGTTTTACACCTGAGCGTAGCCATCCTACCTTAGGTTTTTCTTTGTACACATTTGTAGATTTTTTTAGTTTTCTTTGATACCACCATTCCTGGTGTCTGATCTATCACCTGTGTTATTGATAGATGCATCATCCATCAACCTACCACATTGATTACACTGACAGTGCCAGCCGTTGGACCCATAATCTCGCTTCGGCCGCTTGGGCCATCTATATTCCCTCACATGTCCTGCTCCACTCCAGTGGCATATGTTTGGGATCAGCCACCAACAACCAAGACAAATACAATGTTGTCATTAGTCTCCTCGTCGAGGCTAGTCACTGTCACATTCATCACCTTAGCGTTGTCTTAGATTACTAGCTTGTCATCCTGCAACTCAACAATATATATCGTGTTCACGATCCTTGCCTCTTTCACAAATACCTACAAGTTAGACTCTTATCACAAAACTTTGATTCCATCACATTTACACATATTCAAAGAACACATAATCAAGTAGAAGATCACATGGCTAACCTAGTATTAGATTGGCATTTATCACATTAAACAACATTTTATACATAACATCATACATTTGTCACAACACATAGAAAATACATCATACATAAAAAAATATAACACAGAGAGACATGAATGGTCCAAAATATATCCATATATATATATAATGAGTGTCATCAGTGTTTACAAAAATACATGTACAAATCACCCATAGGCCAGTGAATCCCCCCACCTCTATAGTACAAAAATGGGTATCAACTACCCTATACAAAAATGGGCTCCCAAGCCCATACATAAAAAAATATGGCACTCATGGTGCCCCTAGAGATCCCCCTAGGTCATATGTTAGTTGGAGGCACCCCACCAGTCGGGGGCCCCCCAGGTCCAAGTGGCAACCGACCAGGCATCGCTGCCCCCACCATTGCTACTCGACGGATCAAGGTCTTCCACTCTGCCGGTACACCCACACACTACTCCATGACCTACTCATCCTAGATATGGGCCCACATGCCCTCAAGCAAACCCTGTAGAACCTGCTCGAAGCATCGATGTAGGTCCTCCAACATCACCCCAGCATCTGCATGTGACTCTCTCGTTGGTCCAACACCAACATCATCTCTCCACCACCTCTGTCAAACCCTTGGCTCTGTAGGCGTCGGTCAAGATGGCCCCTGGCAAGCCGGCTCCCTGACAACCTCCACCTCTCAGCCTCGAGGTCCCACATCTACAAAACAACGCCAAAGATAATATCAACATCCATATATATATATATATATATATATATATATATATATATATAATCAATTATGTCTATCAAAATCACAAAACATCAAACATAAACACATACCTCGTTGATCCCAGTCCTCCCCAGGAAGAAACATCATATCTGGATCATGTTGATAGTCCATACCTGTGTATGGATATCTCAGGATAACCTATGGCATCTGTTGCCACACTCGCACCATTGTGGCCATGAAATAGTGGCCACCCTCCCCACCTCCATGTCGGGCCAACACATGGGCCCACCACATCATACGCGGCTCTCATTGCCCTGTGGGCTCGAGTAGAATCCTTGGGTGCAACAGAGGCACCCTCTCTAGGAACTAGGCCACCAGAACGGACCCGAACGCAAAGTCACCAGAGTCGACTTGCTTACACTGGTTCTCCTGTTCCATCATATTGGTGTGCAGAAACACACCCCACGCAAACAGATCCCCATTTAGGACTCAATCTAATACCCTCAGTTGACCACCAGTGATCTTCTGAGTCCCCAAGGATCCGTAGATCCTCACCACCATAGCAGCAATACACTCCATTAAGAGGTCATCAATCGTCTCAATACGGATGACCGAACCCGACATAGGGTTCAACCCAGTGCAGTGGCGAGCCGCCAAGTCACCTACTCGATCCTCCCCCAACAGTTGGGGATCGATAGGAAGTCCATCCCACGAAATGGGAGCCCCGTCAGGAAATAAACATCCTCGGTGGTTGAGAATGTCAGCTTCTCACCTCTAACAATGAAGCACTGCAGATCAATGCTCCACATCCCATTGAGATACTAAAGCAAGAACTCCTGTGACTATATTAGAGGGTAGTCAAAGAACTTGAGAGACCCACAGGCTGCCAAGTATCTCTGAACACCCAGATGTGCTCTCACCGCCTCCCATAAATGATCCCAGTCATGCTCTCTCCAGTACACTGATATCGTGCTATCAAATTCTATAGATCACCTGCATCCACACAGAAACACTTGATCATCCTCATCATCTAGAAAAAAAACATCAAAATATAAAAAATTACAACCCCTTAGCCTTGCCCACAGTGCGCGACTTTAACCTAGACAGATGTGCACATGTGCATACCTGTTATTTTCACAGCTGCACACTAATGCACAACTATCGGAGAAGTAGTCATGCATGAGTGCACGACTGTCAGTCAGATAGGTGTGCATCTCATGCGCGCCTGTCTTCCCATCTCCCGTGCCCACATGTGTGGTTGTGTCACACATAGCTAACATTATGTGCGAGAAATTGAGTTATACTTGTGCACATGTGTGCGGGTATTCCTCCTTTTCCCACGCACTAGTGGGACCCTACCCTAAAAATCCCCTTTACGACCCTCCATACAACCCCTACCTACAAACTAGGAAATTCACAAGATACTGGATGATAGGACCACTAACCTGTCTCTCGCCACCCCCGGATCGATAACCTCATGCCCTCGCAATATCCAAATCTTCTCACAACTATCTCGTCATCTCAACAACAATGACAAGTACAAATGAGGTGGCATTATGAGCCCACCAGCCATATATAGTCCATTTTTCCCAACTTTCATACTTCATTGCAAGATCCCAGAGCCTCTGTTTTCTGATCCATTCTTAGCCACAGGGTCTTGGTCCTGCCATCTACACATCCACATTCCCTTGGTCATCATCTGCATTTGGCCCCAGAGGAGATTGTTTTTGATGTCACGTTCAGGTATGCATGATCATTTTCAGTTTTATCAAATAGATATTATATGTTCTTTATCATCATATATTGTTCATGTTGGGTATTTGGTTTTCATGTGTCCAGTTACTTGTTCATCAAAAGCGTCACAACCCCTTCAAGTATATGTTTGAAACTGGAATGTAATTATTCCCTCTGTAAATCAATTGCATATCCCAGTCAAAATCTCCGATCTTTACCTTTAGGGTTCCTACATTCGGCTCTGCAATATCTTCACCTCTACCGCATTTGGGTACTGTCAACTGGTAGCACTCTCCCCCACATGAGTTGTCCCATTCATAGTTCCCCTTGACAACTTGAAACTCATGTTGTTTTCACCCCCTAGGGATGGGAGTTCCGATAGTCTTTTTCATCTCTGAGACTGAACCCCATACTTCTTCTCATAATATTGCTAACCTTCCCAATGGACTCCCAGGTCATATCATCTTGGTTCTATTTAACTGCATCTTTGTAGTATCATTATCCCTCCATCTCATCCACCATTAGTTTTCCCATCTGCAGATTGTCCTCCATCAATTTACCTAATACAAAAACCCACCCATGGGCCCCCCACCCTCCACTAATTCTCTTTCAAAACTTGCGCCCTCACAGGCCAAGCCATAGTTCACTGGGGAACCCATTTATGTATTTGTATACTCAACCCAAATTATTCTTTATTTCTTTGGTAAATGTATAAATCCTTTGTTTCCAGCATATACATATCTTTTTCGTCATCATCCTTGATGGCCTTCTTTTTTTGGAAAAGCAACCCATGTCACCCTTGGTTGGGGCATCCACTCTTTTTTCATTCTGAAATTGTTCACGAAACCTGAGTATCCCAAGTCCATGTACCCATGATATATGAGTTTGTCCACCTTGTTAGCCTATGGCACAACTTAGCCCCATATCTAGTTGTCCCCTTGACTCTAGATTCAGTTTTACGGTTGTTGCCAGTCACCCTTCCAAATCCCCAACCAAGGGAAATCTTGAGTCTCACCACATATTGACTTCGTTCATGTTACTCGTCAATACCTAATATCACCTCTTACTTAGTGGATTTCAAGAAGCCCTTCGCTTCTTGGCGTCGTGCCTCCCTTTCTGTTGACATCAACACAGTTTTCAGAAGGGCGGTAGTATCTTGACTTTCATTACCTTTTCAATGAGGATTCTTGGACGACACATAGAGAATCATCATTGCTTTTTGATGTCGTTGACCCCCATAAAATTCAACTTCAGAAAACTCCCATGTTACGGTGGGTCTTACTATGAAACTATTGGAGTTGTTTCATACTAGTCAAAGACCTCTTAATTTGTTAGGCCATCAATGCCTACGAACCATCGACAATTATTACAGTCATCCTTGACTCAATTCAGAGTCTGTTTACCATTCAGAACTGTCATCTGCCATTATCAACCGCCCTCAAGGGTTCTGCAGTGATCTACATCATCATACATTATCAGTTACAATTACACATTTTGATTGCATGACACGAGCATGGGGCATGCCCATCTTGTTTGTACACAGATTTATTTTTTCCTAGAGAATGGTTTGGGTCCCACATTTTTCCCTCTCCCTCCAACGGATCTCTCTTGTAGTTCCTCTCTTCACGAATGGTTTGGGTCCCACATTTTTCCCTCTCCCTCCAACGTATCTCTCTTGTAGTTCCTCTCTTCACTCTTCATCACAATGGTACTCTCAGTCAAATAAGCATTGATGTATTTTGGCTATACGTATGCTCCTAACCTCACACATCAGGGGGCATCTGTTATCACTGAAAAACCGTTTGCAACATTGCACACAAATGGTTAAATAAAACATCAATGATAACAACCATTAGTCCATATACAACACTAAAATACATCCAGAAGGAAAAAACTATACAATTGGGTCAAAAAATTAAAGTGCGCAAAGTCACCAAAGGGAGCACGCGCACAATGTGCAGGCCAACACATGCCTCAACACACACTATGCGCAAAATCTGTGACTGTGCATGAGAAAAGACGTGCACTCCTATGAATGAAAAATTTATGGATCTTGTTGGCCTTGCAACCACTTCTGGACCAACCCCCAACATAATTTGACTCTCATATTTGAGCGAAATCTAGCTTGGAGGCTAGTCAAGGTCTAAAGGGTGCCTTAAAAGGCCCCTTGTTCACACTATGAACCAATTACATTTTTCCATGTATGGATGATATAAATAAGAGCCATGGGTGTGCTAAGAAATTAATATCTTCAAGGTATTGTTATGCTGCAAGAATTCTTCTTTGAGAATCATCTTTTCTCTTTGAAGCCTTCAAGCACCATTTCAATAGGCCATTCTACTCACCTCTTGAGGGAATATGCATTGTTTTTCTTCATAATTTTCCATTTCTTCCATTGTAAAGAGTGAAGAGATCTCAATTAGGGAACTCAAGAGACCTCCCAAGGAGGAAGAGGGGACTCATAAGTCCCTTCCTTTATCTACGGTGTTTTTCCTACTAATCTATTGATCCATTGGTAACAATATGTTGGTCATTGTTTGATTTTCATGGTTCTAATTTTCTCAAGATTTCTAACATTTATTTCTTAGTTGTTTTAGTTGTATTTATTTGTTTTCACATGTGTTTGGATTATCTAACCCACTTACAAAACTTCTGTCTTGTTTAGCAGGCTCATCTAAACATGAAAGTGTTGTTGTTTTGCTCACCCAAGTGACAAAACCAACACAACACACACCACCTCTATCGATTTAAAAAACTTCAAGGACTCTTTTTCCGCACAAGGATTCTTGCAAGAGATGGAACATTGCTCGGCTCTTGGCTCAAAAACTTCATGGACTCTTGCATGCACAAGGATTCTTTCAAGAGATGGATTGCTGCTCAACTTCTAGCTCATAGTTTTCCTGCAGATCCCCCACAACAAAAAATATGCATGATCAGAGAATGAACCCCGTACTGAGCCATTTTAAAATAATTTTCAAATGGTGGGAAAAATCTCTAAGCTCCATGAGCTTGAAAAAATGGAAGACACTATAGAGTTGATCGTTCTATGTCCAAATGGTATCTTCACCTGCTTCACCTTCCCACTCTAAGTTGAATGCTCTTCTTCCACTTCCTCTATAATTTGATCGATCCCAATTCATGACCATCATGTGCTCCTACAATCTAAGTTAATTGGTAGATAACGTTCTGCCTGCACAAATTGACTTCCTCATTTTTCAAATTTACACAATCCTTGCAACCATCGTTAGCCTGAACTTGAATGTTAGAGTACCAATCAATCTCATCCCATATAATTTCTGGTGTGCTAAATTGCGAGCCGAAAAAATAAAGAGATGGGCATGACTTACGGGAAATTATCTCATGTAGGCTCACTTCATTTTTCAATCTTAATGAGTTGTTGATGTCAATAAGTGGAGAAATGAATGCATGAGAAAAATTGTCATAATAGGTATGAGTAGAAATCAAATTAATTCAGAGTTGAGAAGAAGAAATAAGTTGGTTATTGGTGGGATCTTGACTAGTTTAAAACTAATAATTTGGTTTAAATACTTGTTCATGTTTTAAATCCACTACGCATGGAACAAAAATGTGTTGATTTTATGCAATGGTATCTATCTTGAAGGTGTTACTATGTGTTTGGTAGCTTTGAGGAAAAATATCCAATGGTTGGGCAGAGTGGAAGGGGGCATACGCTTCATGACCAAGAAGATGAGGATCAAAATAAAATGGATTGGTATATCTGATCTTAGGATCTCAATTGGATGGAATATCATATTTGGCATCGGTGGAGGAGTAGAAGGAGGAGATCCTCTCTTTCCAGTTGAGATTATTCTTGATTCAATAATTCCAGTAATTCTTGATCTGACAGTCTATATTCCCCAACAATCTCACAACAATTTGACACCGCCAACATCAACAATACCATGCATTCCAAAATTAATGGATGGACCAACAAAACCTTATCCAAATAGTTACCCCTAGGA
>JASDQU010737546.1:121823-135314 GCA_032191745.1 Picea mariana | reverse complement strand
CTGTATGATTAAAAGCTCTTCTTGGGGTGAAATCGAAGTTGCACTGCTTTTAAGGCCAGGGTGAATTAGTTAACCCATATCAACTTGAATCTCTTGTTGGAACATCAAGTTCTGATGGTTCATCACAGTTCTATTGGAAACAGTCAGTTGAATGATTGACTAGATATCTACATCAATCATTTGAGTAGTCAACAAGCATGTCGCTCAGACAACCAACCATCAGTTGAAGACAATGTTCTGGTGTATTGACCAGTCGAGAAATAGACTATGATTTGGATGTATGGATGGTCAGGTCGAGCATCCTTGTCGAGTCGACTAGACAACATGGATTTAACATAGTCAACTCTAACCACCGACAATTATATGTGGGTAAGATCCTCTTGATTCCAAGGAAGTTGGTTAGATATTGAAGCTGTAAATAGCAGACTCGGTGGGTCATTATCAAGTGGTCATGGTACAAGTGTACATGATGTCCAACAAGCATTGTGATGATCTAATCACAATGTGTTGTGCTTAAGTTCTATAACAATGTATTTAGAAACCACCTTTTATCTTTGAATATTATCCTCTTCGATTATCTATAGTTATGTTTATTTGTTTCATATCAGGTTACGCTCAATCCCCAACATGGTATTAGAGTGACTAGTTGTGACCTTGCTTGTTGTCCACAAATCATGTTGAGTCAGATCTGTTGTGTGATTGAATCTGGGCAGGTGATTTTCATACAATAACTTGTGGAAAAAAATATGATATGTATAGACAAATATGGACGACTCATCGAATTATCAGAGAAATATGGAAAACTCATCGAGATGGTCCTGATGAATTTGAGAACACCATTCAACATGTTTGTTTCGAATTTTTGCACCAACTGACAGGGACACAAAGAAGATGGTAAGGATTACACGTTTGAAGCTTTATGTGGTCTATTGATAACTGATCAACACAAATTTCTTGACGAAGGAAATCTTCATGGTAAACATCAATCCCAATTGCTCAAGGGAAAGGGAAAGTTGAATCACAAGGAAAGAGGACGATTTGATACCCCTATACAGAGACATGGATGCCTTGACCAAAAACCTAAAAGGAAGACATATGCACCCCATAAGAGTTGAAAGAATAAGACATGTCGGTACTATGGAAAGATTGGACATTTGGAGAAAGTCTGCTATAAGAAGAGAGATGACCTAGAGGAGAAGGTCAAAAAACTTGAAGGAGACAAGTTGAATGTTCGTCGACCCACTGATAATTTCACTTTCCAAGTTGGAACTTCTCAAGCCTTGTTGTCTCATTCTACACAGAATGGATGGGTAGTCCACTCTTGGTGCACTCATCATATGGCTAAGGATGCGTCCTTGTTCATGTCCTTAGATGAAGTTGTGGAGAGAAAGATCTATGTTGTTGATGATTTTTCTCTTGACATTGTTGGTTAGTGTGATGTTTCCTGTCAACATGGGAGAATTGTTGATGATTATCATGTACTGAACCTTAGTTTCAATCTATTGTCAGTTTCTTACTTAACATAAACATGTAAGATTATGGATTTTTTTCCAGATTGGTTCTTTGTTCAAGATTTGAAGAAAGGTTGGTTGATTGTCACTAGAGGGTTTCTCGACCCGAAGGATAGTTTGTATAAGTTATGTGACATGACTCGACCAAACTTTGAATCAACTACTCTTTTTTCTCACATCGACGAACGAGTCAAACTTGGCATGAATGACCGAGACACCTAAATTTTTGTAGCTGTCTGCAGTTGATGGAAACTTAGAATATGGTTGTTGGTTTACCTAAATCCCCCCCTCCCCCCCGATGGAGTCTGTAAATGATGTGTTCTTGGAAAGCATCATCAAGTACCCTTCAACTTTGGAAAAGTGTGGCAAGCACATGACCTCCTAGAGATGGTTCATAGTGATCTCTTCTACATCAATCTACCTTCCTTAGCAGGTGCAAGGTATATATTGACTTTTGTTGATGATCTCTCTCATTATACTTGGGTTTATTTATTGAAGAACAAGAATATTGTCTTTGAAAAATTAAAATAATTTAGAGACTTTTTTGAAAAGCAATGTGGTCGACCCATCAAGTGCTTGAGATCAGACAATGGTGGTGATTATGTTAATCGGCCTTTTGAAGAATACTTGGTTCAATCTGGTATTGAATTCCAACGTTTGGTTCCTCATACACTTCAGTAGAATGGCGTTGTTGAATGCAAAAATTAGATATTGGTTGAAATGGCTAGATGTCTTTTGCAGGCCAAATATTTTCCTCCTTGCTTCTAGGTTGAAGATGTCTATTATGGAAACTATCTGCTCAATGATGGTGTGGATGAAAGCTTTTAGTTTTCCACCTCCATGTTTTTGGATTGTTTCCTAGGCTCATATCTCTGATGATTGAAAAAATAAGTTGGATGCAAAGAGTCATGCTTGCATCATGATGGGATACTCTAAAGAATCTAAAGCCTATTTACTATTTGATCTCGTCAAACGAATTTTTTTTATTAGAAGAAATGGATGGTTTGATGAAAAGTATTCTAGCATCAATTTGTTGAAGGTCTTCTCTGGATTTTTACAAGATGATCCCTTTGATGTTGTTTCAGAATCAAGTTCTCCTATTCCATTTTTTTAGTCCTTCGAATGGACAATCAAACTTTGTTCCAATTTTAGCTGGACCTTCATCCTTTGATTTGACTGGTCAGTTGATTTATGTTTCGACTGGTCCACCATCTTCGTCGACTGAAATTGTTTAGACTTTTGATCAACCTTCTTTAGTGAATAATAGTTCACCCCTTTCTTGTCTACCCAGATAGGCTACCAAGACCATTGAAGCTGTTAGACTTGATGTCAGTGATATTTCTTCAGGCTGACAAACTCGTAGTCAGAAGCAACATGTCAGCCTTGCGCTGATGACTCATGTGCTTGAAACCTATGATCAAGTTATCTACTCAGACACACAAGGAAAACTTGAATGGTAGCAAGCTATGCAGACAAAAATGGATTCTTTAACAAAGAATCACACTTGGGAATTAGTTCTCCAACCAAAAGGGAAGAATGTTGTAAAGTGTCGATGGGTCTACAAGACCAAATTTACCTTTGAAGGTATTGTTGAGCGTCATAAATATCACTTGGTTGCAAAAGTATTTTCTCAAAAAGAAGACATCGAATACACTAAGACCCATTCCCCCATTGCGAAAATGAACTATGCTCAACTGATTCTTTTTCTTGCTTCTCGATTTTGATGCCAGATCCATCAGATAGATGTGAAGAGTGTTTTTCTTCACAATGAACTATCTGAAGAAATATCCATGGAACAACCTCATAGTTTTTTAATAGATTTGAACCTGGTTTGTCGACTTAATAAGGCTATCTATGGTTTGAAGTAAGCTCCTTGAGCTTGGTATGCTAAGATTGATAGTTCCTTTCTTCGACTTGGTTTGAAACATTATGAATTTGATCACAATTTGTATGTACTCCATACTCATGGACACACTTTGATTATTGTTGTATATGTTGATGACCTTGTCATAACGGGAAATAACATCGATCTCATTCTTAGATTGAAGAAGCAACTTGTTGACTCATTTGACATGATAGATCTTGGTATTTTGCGTTATTTTTGGGTCTTCAAGTATTACCACTACAAGGTGGTTTTTTCATTTCTCAATCTAAATATGTAATGTATCTTTTGACATGTTTTAAAATGGTTGATTGTAAGCCCTATGCTACTCCTTTTCAATCTGGAGTAAATCTAAGAAAAACTCATCAAAATCCCAAAGTCGATGCTACAGTCTATCGATAGATGGTCGACAGTCTCATTTATCTTACTCACAATCAACTTGACATTTCCTTTGCTATTAGTGTGGTTTCTCACTTTATGTAGGATCCCAAAGAAAGCCACTGGAAAGCAGTCAAATGAATTGTTCGTTATCTCAAGGGTACCACTCATTTTGGTATCAAATATTGTCGAAGTTCATATTTTCTAGTCGGCTTCACCGACTCCGACTGGGCATGTGACAATGATGATCGGAAGTCTACTTCTGGATATGTGTTTTGCTTCAACACTGGAATATTGGTTTGGTCGTGCAAGTAATAGAAGGTAGTCTCCTTGTCAACTACAAAAGAAAAATATCATGGCACTGTTCATGCAGGTATAGAGGTAGTATGGATTCATCAACTTCTCGATGAACTTGGTTTTCCTATTCAGACCTCGACCACCATCTATTGTGACAATCAAAGTGTCATTCAAGTTGCTGACAACCATGTTTCCCATAGT
The DNA here is from genome assembly GCA_032191745.1 of Picea mariana. Lineage (NCBI taxonomy): Eukaryota > Viridiplantae > Streptophyta > Pinopsida > Pinales > Pinaceae > Picea > Picea mariana. The sequence goes on along the minus strand of JASDQU010737546.1, from coordinate 131,045 downwards.
AATATGAAGCATGTTGAGCTCCATGCTCACTATTTGAGTATGTTGATTCATGAGAACATTGTTTCTCTTATCTATTGCAGAATAGATGATCAAGTAGTTGATATCTTCACTAAGCCATTATCTGAAGCTAGGTTTATCAAGCTTTGTACGATGCTTAGGCTTCAATAAGCTGCAATTATGGGGGGATTTCCTACTAACATAATTTCACCTCATGAATCTTTAGAGTTATGTGTTGATGGGGGTGTGTTGGTGTTGAAATATTGTAACAAGGACATGTGTCTTGGCTTAGGGAAGGTGTTATGCAAGCCAATGACACATGGACTAATGTATCTCCAAGTATTTAATTTTTTTCTAAGTCTAACTTAGGAAAATGGGATTAATTAATTTAATTAGTGATCATTTAAATATTTCCTAAGTTTGACTTAGGAAATGTTGATTCTTAATTATTATTAGTTAACTCTCTGTTAGAAGCTTATTTGATCTTATCTGGAAACTCAAGTGAGTTTCAGATTAAATCGTAGCCATTAATTTGTCAAGATGGTGATTTAATCTCCATCGTACAATCACTAGACTGGAGGTTTATAAGTAGAGCAGGTGGCTTAAGGAGATCATTGAGTTGGTGAGTGACACCAAGAGGTTTTTCAGCTGCAGATATGAAGTGTCCAAGTAAGGGTTTTTTCTTCGAATAGTTTGGAGGCCAAGAGGGAGATATGAAGGAATCCAACCTTCATCTTCAACTGAGTCGTGAACTGGAGCAAGAGATCAGGGGTCGTATCTCTACGTGCTAGAGCCGTGAGATTGTGTAGAGACTGTGTATATGTGTGAGGAGGGATGATTTTGGGATGGGTGGGAGCTGTGAGGGAGAGGAGGCACAACCGTGCCATATCCAACCCAAACCGTGCCCATTTGTGGGGCCGCGGGTCTATTCAAGGAAGCCGTGAGACCCTACAACCTCATCTACAACCTATCCACTTGCAGAACAATAGAATCGTGAGGTAGAGGAGGCTGAAACTCAAAGTAGATCTACTCATAACCAAGAAAACTTCTTTGTTGTGAAGTTACTAGATTTGGCACTGTTGTACTTATTTATGATTTGTTGAAGATGATGATTAATAAACCCTCGTTTCCTAGTTTTACCCAGAGTTGGGGTTCCAGGGTACCTCTAGTGTTCTAAATTTGTGTGGTTGGTTTCTGATTTATTCCATTGTGCATTGCAAGTTATTTAACTCAGTTATATTTATGTTTATAGATCATAAAATTAGAATTTGTTGCTGTTCTTCATATCTGGGTATAAAATCTATTGAGAACATAAATTTAAGTTTACTGTTTTCAGATTTCTGTGGTGAGGAATTTCAAAATCATTTGTCAGAGAATCCACAGTTGGTGTCATTTTTTCATCGACGTTTCGAATCCGAATCAAGATTCATCATCAGAACTAATTTAAGTTTGTTGAGTTTTAAATAAAAATATCATGGTATCAGAGCTTTGCCTCTAAGAAGGAAACCAAGGATTTACACAGGTATTTTCTGCTAGTAGGTATTCTTCAGATCTAAGAGGTTGTGTTAGAATGGTTTTGCATAAATGTCTATTTCAGGTATAAGATTTGAGGACATATTATATGGGGCATCTAACTTTGGCATTTAGAAAGAGCATATATTGTTGTCATTAGAGGAGTATGGGCTCAAGGAATTCACAGAGAAAACTATTGTAGTTCCAACTGATGCACAACAAGCTGAAGCTCACAAGAAGAATGATTCCAAGGAAAGGCATATCATTCTGGATGGAGTCAAGGACCATATAGTCCCTCATCTTTTAGGATTGGATATAACTAAGAATATGTAGGAAGCCATTATTAAATTGTACCATAATTTGAATCTTAACAAAAAAATGGTTTTGAAGGAGAAACTTAGAAATACCAAGATGGGTAAGGGGGAAATTGTTTCCTCCTACCTCACCAGACTTAGACAAGTGAAATATGAATTGGCATATGTTGGGGAGAGTGTGGATGACATTGAAATTATGAGGATAGTCTTGAGTGGCTTCTCCAAGTCTTGGGATGTCTTTGTGAGAGGCATTATTTCCAGGAAACATACTCCAGATTGGGATCGATTGTGGGATGACTTCATGTAAGAGGAATTGAGGTTAACATCTCTTAGTGGTAGTAGTAGTCATCACAAGGGTGAGGAAGAAGAGAAAATTGCTCTTGCAGGAAAGGGAAAAACAAAATCCAAGAAAGGATCAGATAGTGGGAAGACCTCCAAAGCTGAGAAGAAACATGACATGAACAAAGTCAAGTGCTTTGCTTGTCATAAAACATGTCATTATGCTAGTCAATGTCCTAAAAAAATTAAGGATCAGAAGAAGACTCAGACAACAAATTCAACAGACATAGATGAATTTTCTTTCAGGTTTGATGAAGATTTCTCACTCATTGCTTGTCTCTCTAGCTCAGGCACCAAGGCCACAAGGGTGTGGTACATAGATAGTGGTGCATCATATCATATGACAAGAGTTAGCGAACAATTCTCTAGTTTCAGATAGGAGGAAATGAATTTCGATACACAAATGGCGAATAAGTCCAAATATACTATAGTGGGACAAGAGACTGTTACCTTTCAGAGGGAGTCATGCAAGACATTTAGATTTACAAATGTCTTGTATGTACTAGGGATGACGAAGAACCCGATGTAAGTTTCAATGCTTCAGGACAAGAGGTACAATGTGTCTTTTAGAGGATACAAAGAGTATATTCATCCCAGAGGGTCGAGGCAGGCCAAGATGATAGGGATCAGGTCACACAAGTTATACAGGTTTTAGTTTGAGTCACCTCAGGCATTGATCAACATCACTAAGGATATGGGAGAATTATGGCATAGAAGGATGGCTCACTTACACCATGGGGAACTTAACATCCTCAATGAGATAGTCAACGACCTTCTAGAGTTGAGCACCAAGCACAGTGACGTGTGTAAAGAGTGTGCCTTGGGAAAGTATGCTAAAACAACTTTTCCAAGTAGTGACAGTAGATCGAAGGGCGTATTGGATTTAGTTCACTCAGATATATGTGGGCCTATGTCTTCAACATCCTTGATAGGGTGTGAGTATTTTGTCACATTCATAGATGATTTCTCCATGAAAACCTAGATATACTTCATGAGGGACAATGATGAGGTCTTCAATTGGTTCCAAGAGTTTAAGGCTCTTGTGGATAATGTGACATGAAGGAAGATAAAGGTTCTCAGGTTAGACAATGGAGGTGAGTACATAGGAATATCATTCAAGGAGTTCCATGCACGAGAAGGGATCAAGAAGGAATTGATAGTTCTCTATAACCCTCAACAAAATGGGGTAGCGGAACGAAAGAACATGGCCATTTTTGGTGATGTTAGGGATATGTTATATGACCAGGATTTCCCCAAGTCTCTATGGGTAGAGGCATGCAATACTACGATATACATTTAGAAGAAGATTCCTCACAAGGTTTTGGGGAGGTTGACTCCCGAGGAGGCATTCACAGGGAAGAAACCAAAAGTTGGTCACTTTAGGATCTTCGATTTTCTAGTCTATTTTCACGTGCCCTCTGATAAGAAGATGAAACTTGATTCCACAACTAGGAAGGGGATCTTCGTTGGCTACAACGAAACTTCAAAAGAATATCGGATATATGTTCCAAAATTAGAGAAGACAATGGTCAGAAGGGATGTCATATTTGAAGAGGAGAAGACTTTCAGGAAGTCTTATGATGTGCCAAAAACAAAAGGGGATCAAGAGTTGGTAGCTCTAAAGGAGGAACAAGAGTCACATAGGAATATACAAGTACATGGACTAGTACTTAGACAATGGAGGAGGATGAGGATCAGGAAGCCCCACCTACCGATATTGGACCCTCCACTACAAGGAGGAAGAGGAGTCGAGAGATTTCTCAAAAATTATGAGATTCTCATGAGTTCATTGGTGCTCCTAGGATGAGTGAAAGGAAAAGAAGGACACCACAACGATATTCGAGGTATATGGTGTTGATGAGTGATCTCATTGATAGGGAGCCTTCTAATTTTCAGGAGGCATCGAACCAACAGGTTTGGCGGGATGCCATGGTGGAGGAGCATGCCTCCCTCATGAAGAATGATGTATGGGAGGTGGTGCCAAGACCAGAGGGTAATTCAGTGGTTGGGTCTCGTTGGATCTATAAGATCAAGCATGTTGCAGATGGCAGCGTTGAAAAATTCAAAGCCAAGTTTGTGGCTAAGGGGTTCTCACAGAAAGAGGGAATTGACTATGAATAAACGTTTTCCTCGGTAGCCATATATACTTCCATCAGGGCCGTGATCTCATTAATATCATAGACGAGTTCGAAGATTCATCAGATAGACATCAAGATGACATTCCTCAATGGATTTATTGAGGAGGATGTGTATATAGAACAACCAAAGGGTTTTGAGGTATATGGGAGGGAGTCCCATGTATGTAGAATGAAGAGAGCATTGTATGGGCTCAAGCAGGAACCCGGAACATGGCATGAGTGCATTGATAGTTACTTGCAGGGCATGGGTTTCGTGAAGAGTGATGTAGACTTGAACCTATACTATATCATGATAGGGGGAGAGCCTCTCATTCTCATGTTATATGTGGATGATCTATTTCTCAAAGGTTCACAGAGGATTATTGTAGATTGCAAGAGGGATCTTGCTTTGGAGTTCGATATGAAGGATTTGGGGTTGATGCACATTTTTCTTGGATTGGAGGTGTGGTAACGAGATGGTGATATTTTCCTATAACAAGGGAAATACACAATGGAGATCTTGAAGAGGTTTAGGATGCAGGACTATCGACCAATGTCTACACCCATGGTTACGAATTGGAAGAAGATAGATGCTTCCAAGCATGAGGCAATGGACCCTACCTTATACAGGCAGTTGGTAGGCTCTCTCATGTATCTAGTCAATACAAGGCCAAAAATTTGTTTTGCTGTGAATACTCTCAGTTATTTCATGGTTGAACTAAGGAGAGCACATTGGAAAACAACAAAACATATATTGAGGTACCTACGTGGAAAAATTGAGTATGGTTTGAAGTATGGTCAGAGATATGGAGTGAAGTTGGTGGAATATATAGATGCAGACTGGGCAGGTAATGCAATGGACATGAAAAACACTTCAGGGTGTTGTTTCAGCGAGCATGGTAGCATGTGAGGCCATATGGCATTAGAAGTTGCTAGTGGCATTGTATGGTCAAAATTTAAAGCCGACCATCATACACTGTGATAATTAGAGTGGCATAAAACTATTTGAGAATACAATATTTCATGATAGGTTGAAGCACATCGACATCAGTTATCACTTCATCATATATTTGTGTAGAGGGGTGCAATCTAGTTATAGTATGTACCTACAAATGAGAAGGTGGCAGATATTCTCACCAAGGCCTTGATGAAAGACAAGTTTGTCTACTTCAGGGATAAGATGGGAATAGTGGAGAAGACCTTCCTCGTTAATAGGGAGTGTTGAAATATTGTAACGAAGACATGTTTTTTGGCTTAGGCAAGGTCTCATGCAAGCCAAGGAAAAATGGACTAATGTATCTCCAAATCATTTAAATTTTTCCTAATTCTAACTTAGGAAAATGGGATTAATTAATTTAATTAGTTCATTTAAATATTTCCTAAGTCTAACTTAGAAAATATTGATTATTAATTATTATTAATTAACTCTCTATTAGAATCTTCTTTGATTTTATCCGAAAAGTTAAAGTGAGTTTCAAATTAAATTGTAGCCATTGATTTGTCAAGATGGGGATATAATCTCCACCGTACAATCACTCAACTAGAGGTTTATAAGAAGAGGGGTGGCTTGAGGAGATCATTGAGTTGGTGAGTGACACCAAGAGGGTTTTCAACTGTAAATCTGAAGTGTCCAAGTGAGGTTTTTTTTTTGGAAGAGTTTCGAGGCCAAGAGGGAGATAGGAAGGTATCCAACCTTCATCTTCAATTGAGTTGTGAACTGGAGTAGGAGAGAAAGGGATGTATACTTGCATGCTAGGGCCATGAGGGTCATGATCTTGTGTAGAGGTTGTGTACAGGTGTGGGGAGGGCCAATTTTGGGATGGGTGGCAGCCATGAGGGAGAGGAGGCACATTCATACCCGCTCCAACCCAAACTATGCTAGTTTGTGGGCAGACGTGTCGAGCATCCTTGTTGAGCTAACTAGACAACACAAATTTGATGGAGTCAACTCTAACCACCAAAAATTATGTGTGGAAAAGATCTTCCCGATTCCAAGGAAGTTGGTTAAATCTTGATGTTATAAATAACAAATCTGATGGGTCATTATCAAGTGGTTGTGGTACAAGCATACAAGATGTCCAATCTGCATTGTGATGTTCCGATCACAATGCACAGTGCTTAAGAGTTGTAACAATGTCTTTAGACACTACCTTTTATCTTTGAATCTTATCCTCTTCGGTTATCTACAGTTCTATTTATTTGTTTTGTATCAAGTTACACCCAATCCCCAACACCTCTTTCCAGATCTCTGTAGACCTACAAGTGAATCACATTTTATTTATGGTGACCTTATATTTCAAGTACAACTCCATCAAAACCCCATATCGATGAATCACTACCTCCACATGATACAACCTCATCATGTATTCATACATGGAATATGTGTTGATTATAATATTATAATAACTATACCTAGAATCTATTGTTTCTTGTCATTGTTGTTCTCATATGGTATACCTTAAAATGAATACCTAATTGATTCCTAGACAGATTCACAGCGGAAAGGATTTCATAAGTTGTAATTGCAACATTCAGGAGCTTTGGTGGTGAATAAAGGTAGCAGAGTGGAACTTCAAAAAGTGCTTCTTCCTTCAAGTCTGATGATTCTTCATGCTCTTCTTTTGCTTCCATTAAAACAATGACGACATCAACATGAGCTTCGTCTACAAAAAATTATTTGACATGATTGGCTTCTTCTGTCACTTAGACACCTTCCTCCTTGGATTCCAATAGGGTTGATTTTTCTTTGGGCTCCAAGGTAGGGGGTGTTACAGTCAATTCCTTTAGATTTCTCAATTGCGAAGGGGATTTCATCAATCATTTCCTCAGCATGAGATTCTTCTTCAGTAGCCTTTTCGGTCGAGGGTTCGACCATGGTAACCTTCAAATCTTTTGCAATCAATTCAATGAGCACAACAACCTAGAGACGTTCCAAAGATGTCCACGGTCAAGGCATGCCCTTGCACACAGAGTGTCACAGGTCTACATACAACGCCACACAGATAGCTCGAGATAAGTTACAGTGTTAGATTGCAATCAGATGTTGACTTTGTTATGTATATAAAAATGTGAGTGATTAAATTTGAATATTAATTACTCATAAAACATTTTCACTAATAATGCAGACATTTTAAATAAAAAATAAAAAACAATCTATACCCACACTTGTCATCCCTTCACACCTCTTCCATTGTGCTAACCACGGTAATGAAAAACAGTTGGTTTTCCCGTCTTGTGATGACTCCTTTATCTATGTCCACATGTGGACTGAGCGAATACTCTGTGGTGGGGTGGGGTAGTAGAGTGTTAGAAAATTTCTAGTCACTTCCAATGTACACACATGCACATATCAAGCAGACACACAATACATAACCATATCAGAGCATTCAATTGATCTTTTTTCTCTTTTTTTTTTGGTTCATTCACATATTCATTGGAATAATAAACCCACATAAATGGAAGGGGAGATTCGGCATTAACAAATATTGGGCAGGTCCGAACCTACAAGGATTGTAAGTTCAAATCAATCCTAATACATGTTTCAGTCTATCATAGCGTTGATCATGTCGTTGGGGACTGCACATTTCAATACAATTCTCATTCTTTTGTCACTCATATTTCTTCCCAGCACACGGGCATTCCTGTATGCATTTTCCAATTCATTTCAACCCAAATAGCATATGTATATAGAAATTCAATGCATTATTATATATGTTAGATTTTAGGGTAATTTTAAAAATCAACAGTCTCTTTTAATTTCAATGCTAAAACACCTTAGATCTGAAACACAAACAGAGATAACAACATATAGAAATATAGATCTATGACAAACTGTAACAGTAGAAGAAGGAAACTCAGATCATATGCAATAAAAACTCAGATCATAACAGTAATAGAAARTCCTCTAAATATAACARCAGRGATCTATAACATAACAGATCTATAACAGTAGATCTATAACACARCAGATCTCTATTTTGATTCKGAAACAAACAGTAATGCAAAACCCTTCTAAGTGTAACARCAGATCTTATATAACTTAGTTCAATCARTGAGCAAGGAACATAACTTATAGATTCATGCAATGTCTATTCTATAAAGCAAGACTCAGATCTGAACTTTAAAAGAACCAAATAGAAAACATACCTGGTACCTGCCTTACCTCTGAAGATAGCACAAATCACAATCGGTGGAAGTCCTTGTGGTTATGCTCAGACAAAGGTTCAGTTCATAGATCAATGATAAGATATTTTATGCCAAAGATAGAAGTAATTTTCTTGCCACCAAGCTTAGGGTAACTGGAACAAAAACACCAAGCACCCAAACCCTTCCCAGCCAAAGAATTTGTCAAAGAAACCCCCACACAGGACTAGATAGCAGAAACGAGGAAGGGTTGAACCCTTAAATGAAGACCCCACAGCTGAGATAGGACGCGGCACTCACAGCAGACAATCCCAGTAGCACGTGGCACCCTCAGCAAACAAACTTACAGCAGGCATGTAAAGCGACACCCTCAGTAAACACTCCTACAACAAGCAGCGGCACCACACAACACCCTCATAACAACATGACAAGGGGACGACAGCCTGTCAAGGAGTCGCTACAGCAGAAGAGGAAAGAACAAAAACATTAATCCTCCACAGATCAGGGCTGCAACACACTTCAGAGTTCAACAACATACTAGGACTGAGGCCGCAAGCTCAAGGAGACTCCACGCTACAAGTAGAAGAATGAATGTGTGTAGGAGTAGAGGGGAGGGTCTATTAAATAGTAAAAGGTTAGGGAAAAGGGGTTAATTAAAAATTAATATTAGTCACATGTTTAAATTTTACATTTAAACATGTGATCATTAACTTTAAGTTTAACCCCAAAAATAAAACAACAAAAGCCCACAACCAATTAAACAAAAGCTCACAACCAATTAAACAAGGGTAAGGGGGGTT
>JASDQU010737546.1:48953-63207 GCA_032191745.1 Picea mariana | reverse complement strand
TGTGTGAAAAAGAAATCAGGGTAATGTAGTCGTCAGAAGGGAACTGAATGGTTTTATTTGCAAGACAAAATGAATGAAAAAGGATAAAGGGATGTATGCGACTCAGAAAGGTAGGCGTATGCAAAGTCATGAAGGATAAGGTGATGGAAAGTGAACTTCACAACATGGATGAAAGTGTAAACATGTCATTTTCCAATATTTAATCATAAATTCACTCAAAAACACTAAAATAGATGCATTGGAAAATAATATGTCTAAAACCCATGTAATCATGAAAAATGGTTTATGTAAGGGTGTGGAAAAGCGAAATATGTTTAAAAGTGAAGTGAAAGTGAAGTGAAAATGTTGGTAAAAAGATGACACTTTGGCGACTCAACAGAAGGCTCGACATCACTAATGCTGCTCATTAGTGCAACATAGCCTCCAAACCTATGAGGCCTCTTCCTTTCCTTGAAAGTTCCTTTGGGAGCAACTATCCTTTCTGCTTCATGCACTATTTCTTTAAGCCACCCTGGATTCCTTTTGGCTCGAGTTTCTTCAAGAGTTATTTCTAACACTTCAACAGGTTCTAGGGGCTCATTACTTGGCCCTTCACGAGGTTCCTCCCTCTGATCATATGAATCTTCATTTTCAGAAGAGGGTGAAGCTGGTTGAACTACTTCTGATTCGTATTGAAGCTCTATGGATTTCTTAAATGTGACTTTCTCATGGAAAGTCAGATATCTTCTTACCTCTATTTGCCTCTGACCTGGTACATAAATCCTGTAAGTCTTGGATTTCTCACTGTACCCCACAAAAACCCATTTCCTACTTGAGGGTTCCATCTTTGTCCTCTTTTCCTTAGGGATATGAATATACACAGGACACCCAAATATCCTTAGATTCCCTACTTCAGGTTTGATCCCTGAGAACACCTCTTTAGGAGTATTGTCCTTCAAGATAACATGTGGACACCTGTTTTGAATATACACGACAGTGGAGGTAGCTTCTGCCCATAAATAATTTGGCATATCCTAGTCAAACATCATTGCTTTCGCTGCCTCACAAATTGTCCTATTTTTCCTCTCAATAACTCCATTTTGCTGAGGGTTATATGGCACGGTCAATTGTCTCTTGATTCTTGTTGACTTGTAGAAATCCTGAAACTGAAGAGATTCAAACTCTCCTCCATTGTCTGTTCTAAGGATTCTGATGTGTTTCCCTGTCTTCTTTTCAATAAAGGCTTTATACTCTTTGAATTTATCAAATGTGCCACTTTTAGCTTTAAGAAAATATATCCAACATTTTCTTGAGTAATCATCAATAAAAATGACATAATACAAACAACCACTGAGTGGCGGAGATGACATGGGACCACATACATCAGAATGAACCATATCTAAGATGCCCTGAGCTCTGTTGTCACTACTAGGAAATGATTTCTTTATATTTTTACCTAGCATGCATACTTTACAAATTTCATTTTTACTAAGAGAAATAGAGGGCATGTCACATACCATGTTCTGTAGATATGGAAGATCTTTGTAATGAATATGTCCAAGTCTTCTTTGCCACAACTCATTGTAGCTAGTCATATCATGAGCCAATGCCTAAACTGATTGTCCTGACACGATGTACAGTCCTGCACTTTGAGTTCCAATGTGTTTTGTTGTACTTAAGTGGCTACCTTTAGCACATAGTAGTGCATTCTTGTCCTTGAAGATCACGCAATATCCTTTTTCCTCAAGGGTTGCAACTGATAGTAGATTCTTCTTGAGCCCTGGAACATATAATACTTCATCAATACGAAGTCTAGCTCTAGATTCCAATCTAAAGGAGATAGAGCCAATTCCCTCTATCTTGTAACATTTGTCATCCCCAAGCTCAACCTTCTTCGCAAAAGATTTTTTCTTGAAATCTAAAAGGATCTCCTTGTACCCTGTCATGTGCTTTGATGCACCACTATCTACTAACCAAGTTTTCAGCCCCTTGAAAACTGAACTGGATAAGGCAGAAACCAAGTAATATTCTTTTCTATTTTCTTTATCATTAGAAGGACTTTTCTGATTTCTTTTGGATTTATCATCTTCAACAGTTGAGGCATGATGTTTCCCTTTCCTTGGATATTTATTTATAAACCAACAATCTTTAGCAAAATGACCCAAGTTATTACAACTAAAGCATTTACTCTTAGATGTATCAATATTCTTGCCTTTGAATTTACCTTTGGTGTTTGGCTTCCTCTGAGATCCTTTCTGGAAAGTTCCTTTCTTCTTTCCCTTGAATCTTGATGCTAAAGCTAAGTGCTCTTCTTTCATTGGCATGCTCCTAGTAGCTATGCAACTCTCCTTCTGGAGGCAATCATGCCATGACCTCTCAAACATGGGCTGAACCTCTCTTCCACTTACACTAGATAAGAAGGACTCCCATGAAGAAGGGAGACCGTCGAAAATGGCTCTCACTAAATCCTCATCGTCCACTATCACCCCTATGACCAAAAGATGATCTCTAATCTGGGCTATCCTGGAATATAAATATGCCACTGATTCACCTTTCTCCATCTTCAAATAATTAACATTGTCCTTAAGTGTCCTCTTCTGACTTGGAGCCTGTTTCTCAAATAGATTCACCAAGGTATCCATACAGTCCTTGGTAGTCATTAACGAATTCATTGCAAGAATTATATTTTCTTTGACTGAGTCAAATATGATTCACTTGGCCTTTTCTTGACTCTTCTTGAAAGCCGCTCTTCCTGCATTATTAGTGGGTTCCTCCACCACTGTGGTCACATACTGCTCAAGATCATGTTCCTGCAAGATATTTGTTATCCAGAGCTTCCACACATTGAAGTTGGTAGCTCCTTCAAGCCTATCCTCGACCCTGACTAAAATGGAGGATGCCATGGAACTCACACTGGAAACTTAATCAAGCTTTCTTGGATCTGTGTGTACCTGCTGTTGCACTTCAACACACTTAACACACACTAAACTCTGATATCATGTTAAATTTTGAGCTTGATTTCTTATGCAGATTAATTTTTTTTATTTTCTTCAATACTTTGATTCCAGCTTAATACACTTCAACAATACCAAATCATGATCGAATAGCAATAACTATGTAGATAAGTAAGCATACACACCAACAACACATATACCCTGGGGAAACCCCCTATAGGGAGAAAAACCCCAACAAACAATATCCCTTTATTGCATTAATAATTTAATATCACTTACAAATGTCCACCATGAATGTTCTGCTCTTAAAGAGCTTGCCAAGATGACTCTGACCTGACAAAGACCTAAAAGACCTTGCTGAAATACACCTCTGATATGTTGCCTCTTTATCACTGATATGTGCCTCTATTGCTTTCACCCTTAACCTGCATATCAAAACTGTGTTGAAGAGAGGGTTCAACCTCTACTTATATAGGCTGAAGAGGGGAAGAGGAGAGGCTTGAAATAGTAACCTGTTTGCATGCTTTAATCATAAATTAGCTTCATACTTTAGTTCGAACTTAGAACTAGTCTTGAGTCTTTAGTTACAACTCAGCATTACACTTTAGTTTGAAAATATAACTAGACTTGAGACTGGTATGCTTTAGTTCAAAAATAGATCCAGACTTGAGACTTCAGTTACAACTCAGCATTACACTTTAGTTCGAAAATAGAACTAGACTTGAGACTTCAGTTACAACTCAACATTACACTTTAGTTCAAAAATAGAACTAGACTTAGGAATTCAGTTACAACTCAACATTACACTTCAGTTCAAAAATAGAACTAGACTTAGGACTTCAATTACAACTCACCCTTGACTTGGCATGCATGCGTACTAGCTTAGCATGCACATGACATGCATGCATGCAGTGCATGTCATGCATGCAACATGCATGTGGACATGCATGCAGTGCATGTCATGCATGAAACATGCAACATGCAACTGTACATGCATGCAGTGCATGTCATGCATGCAACATGAAACATGCATGCATGCAACATGCGACAAATTGACAACAAATTCTTTGACTTAGACAATAAACTTTGACTCTTTACAAGGCAATTAGAAATTCTCTTCATGGTGGATAATGTTACACGTGCCAACGCACTAGATCAATACATTTATATCATTTGCAATATTAGGAATATCGTTTGTTTCTAGCTCATAGGAATTTTATATTCAACCTAACTTTTACTAGATGCCTTGACTTTTTCTCATGGCTCACAAGGTTTGAGTAGGCTCAAAGAGGTTGTACGTTCCCCTTGACGTTTTCACTAGTCTGTCTATGCTCAAAGAGGTTGTACATTCCCCCCGACTTTTGCACTAGACTGTCTATTCTCACAGAGGTTTTATGTTCCCCCTTCCTTTTGCATTAGACTCACATAGCATCTCGTTCGTATTGAATTTTGGTTTGACTCACAGAGGTTGTACATTCCCCCTGGATTTTGTCAATACCTCACAAGATTGGTTGATTTTCCAAATCTCCCTAGCTAGCCTCAGGGTGGCCCATATGGCCTCTCATTGGAGAATGACTATTGATGCTACCAAATTTAACAAAATGAAGACCCTATAATAGCCAATCACAATCCATGTTGTCTATATATCCTTTATTTTAATATGAGAAGAAGAAAATGAGGGTTCCACAAGATTTCTTTGTATCATTTATTTTAATATGAGAAGAAGAAAATCAGGGTTCCACAAGATTTCTTAGTATCATTTATTTTAATATGAGAAGAAGAAAATGAATGTTCCACAAGCATTCTTAGTATCATTTATTTTAATATGAGAAAAAGAAAAAAAAAAGGTAAAATCATCATTTTCTGGAAGGGTTTTCCCACATCAATTTTTTAAAAAACACAACATGTGTTCAATGTATTCTCTTATATTTTAACTTTTCATTTCAATATTTGAGAAATATACTTGCAATATTTTTTTAATCATAAAAATTATAATAAATAATAATAATCTATTTTTAAGGTCACTGTGTATGAGACCTCCTCTGCCCAACGATTTGCTAGGTAAAGTATTAGTAGGTATACATACCCTACCCCCCTTTGGATTTGAACTTGTGACAGGAAACACGTGTTCTTAATCATTATGCCCACTCATACTTGCCATAATATACTTACAATAATTTTCTTTTATTATAACAATATATAAATCAAAGGGTTAAAAATATAACTCAATTTCCTACATTTTATCTATAAACATTTTCAAATTCTTTATGACAATATATAAATCAAAAGATTAAAATTATATATAGTTAAAAATATAACTCACTTTCCTACATTTTATCTATAAACATTTTCAAATTCTTTACATACACATTGCCAATCATATTTCCAACTCAAGGGACTCCTCTCTTGTAAATTTTATTTTCTCAAGAGTGTGCTCTAAAAGTTCAAAAAACTAAAATAAGATCCAAATTAATGACCCAAAGTACAATAATAATAAAAACTCAATCCGTTGTAAAATGTTAAACCTATATTTTGTGTCTAGATCATTGAACTCTTTGTAAGTTATATGACAAACAATATTAAAAAGATCATTCAAGTTTAGTAAGTGATAGAAACACTGATAATGAGGATATACTCTGCCCTACTGCAACTCTACATGCTTTGGAGCTCGGATATTTGTGATGGGAGTGTAATCTCTCCATTAGCATTGTGATGTGAGTGTAATCTCTATGTTAACAGTTAACCTTCTAATTTACCAAATTGCTTGTACATGTTACTTATAATTTACAATTAATTGTTAGTAGCTAATTTATCATCAATTAACCACATTTGTTGGGGATTACTTCATGCTTACTGAAGAAATACTTAAAATGGGATGTATATGTGACTGATTAAATTTTTGGTTGGATTTTTTTTTGGGTTAACACAATCCAACTACCATCCAGAGATATATTATACTTATTTTCCTGACGCGGTCATGATTACTTTAAATTTCTCACAAAAGAAAAGTTTGGACCTACCTCTGATGTACACAGTGCGTCAGAGTAAAATTGAACTTTCATTGGATTGAAAAGTTTACCTGTTGCTCCGATGAAAGTGAAAATTTTCTTTGATAAAAGTTTTAAAAGGGATTTTATTGAACTTTTGATTCAAACAATTTTTGGGTATTTAATAGAAAGAAGATTAAGTAAAATGAAAAATTGTTTTGCATAGAACTTTATCAATCTTGAAAAAATATGATTGTTATAAAGGAAGACATCAAAACTCAAAGAAAAAGAAGAAAGTGATCCCCAAAATTTGGACTCTCGATGACCATTACACTATCGCTTGACATTACGTTTTGTCTAGTTTGTAACCCTAATAGATTACGTTTCCAACATTCCCCCCTTAATATGAAGGGGTGTATATGAGTCCAAGAAGAGAGATGAAGTCTGGAAGTGGACAATTGGAATGTCGAAGTGTGCAAGTGCCAATGGTTGAATGTGCTCTCTAAATATGGTGGTTTTTCAAAGACCACAAATTGAATGATGATGATGGTTTAAGGAAGACCACAAAGCAATTTAGTTTTTTAAGGATGACCAAGAAATATGGAACCTTTCTCTAGGCTCAATGGTTCCCAAAACATTTCCTAAGTTAGCTAGAAGCTAAAGCTGATGTCTTCTACTAATTGGAAGCTCTCTCAAATGTTGGTTTAAGTATGACCATAAATTTTTATCTAGCAGAAGCTATAATTATTCTACTAATTTTTGGTTTAAGGAAAAACACAAACCAATATTGTGGTTTTGGGTGACCACAAACTGAATCTCTATCACTTGTCATTCTCACTTGATACTGCTCGATTGATAATACTTCGAAACTAGAATCTTGACCATCAATCATTGATTTTGTTCCCCCATATCAAGGACAAAGTAAGAAGATAAAATATGTACACTACAATATGTGTCAATATTCGAGTGCAAATTCTGTGGTATGACTAAGATATCTTCTTGGATATTGATGACCATTGCCAAGAAGTCAACCACCCATAGTGGTTCTTTATTCTTGTATATTTCTTGTTGTTAGAACATTTATTTGAATTATTATTTTTCTTTCCACAATGCTCACAAGGATGAATATTGAAGAACTGATATTCCATGTGGCCAACTCGCTGACAATGTTGGCATTTCAAAATCTTCTCTTGAATTGGAGTAGGTGAATGTGAACAATCTTGTAGCAATCCAACACTCTAGAACTTGATAGTTTTGGTGTAATCTAGACTACGAAAGTGTAACGTCCCCATCCACCCAAGCTGGGAAACGCCACTACAATTCTTCTCTGTTACCAAACTGTAACATACCCAACCTCCCACAGGACGGGCATGCCACACCAAGAATGCACCTCTTTTATGATTTCAAAAATCTTATAACAATTAATTAATAAAGAAACATGAAATACATACATGCAATGATCAATATTCATACCACAACATAAAAGACATGCACAATATACCATGCACAACATTAACTAGAAAACATGCATATTATAGGTACAATCTCAGGTTTAATAATTTGATACATAGTGTAAATAAATACACAAGAAAAGGAAACCATAACAGAGAGCACTTATCTTTTATAAAAGAAGACACCAACTGGCTGTAAGCCAAGGATGTTCCACCCAACCATATACACTATTGTTCCAAGTCTCAACAACAATGTCACCCCCAAGCCAGGGATATGAATCCACAAGGATGGTTCCAGAGTGTTACTTGGCTTCCCAAACCACTCAACACTCAATCTCTAATAAGCTTCTCCAACACTCACATCAATCCAAGTACCCAACTCTCTTCTACACAAGCTGCACCACCCAAGAGAATGGACCTCCACCCTTCTCTGCCACACAGTCCCTCAGGATGTCCTTCTTCTTTCAGGGCTCTAGTGCAACTGGTTCAAAATCTCCATACCGAGACTCTCAACACTCACATTTGTGATAAAAGTTGAACACAAGCCAAGCACCTCAGACGTGTAGACCTCAAATCATGGCTGGATTACACCAGCAATCTCTATAGCCAACAACCATGGATTTTTTTCAATAGTTCGTCTCCCTTTCCCAAGCCAAGACACAAAAATGAGGAAAAGGTGTGAGTGAAGGAATGAATGGAGTGCAGACTCCATGAGAGAGAATGAACAATGAACATAACGGGTGAATGAACGTGTGAGGCGACTGACAAAAGTACTAGAATGGGAATTGGAATGAGAGTGAACAAATGAGAGAATTTTCCAATGGGATAACCCCTTCCACAGACCGGGGACATGTTTTTGTAATTCGTGGGGATCAATAACCTCTTGCCTCGCCCCCAAGAGATCACGTAACTGATTTCCCCCCCATTACAAAAAATGGCTAATATAAAATAAAAAAGAACTTATCCCCTCAAGCCCCCTCTCTTGTGGAATCATAGGCCCCTATAAGTCTAGTGCTTGTTCGTCTAGTAGCCAACGATGTATTTATTATTAATAATGATCAAAAAATTACATTTCTTAGGCACACTAGCCATTTCATAATTTTTTTGGCACTCTGGCCTCTCAACAATGTAACAATACATTATTTAATATGGGGGCTCAAAACCCGAGGTGTTACATCCCCTCCCCCTTATTTTGGCACCGTCCTTAGTGCATATACATAACAGGAATTAAAATTCCAAAATTTATTAAAAAGGATGAGGGTACTCTACCCGCATGGAATCTTCATGCTCCCAGGTAGCATCTTCAGGACCATAGCAGGTCCACTAAACTTTTACCATCTCTATAACTCGATTCCAGAGCATTTTGATTTTTCTGTCCAGTATTCGCACTCCCTGGACCTGAAAGTATCCCTTTGTCTCTACCTGAATCAGATGCCAATCAATAACATGGTTATGATCATGTACATATTTTTTTATAATAGAGACATGAAATACATTATGAAAATTCATGGAAATAGACAATGCAAGCATGTATGCAACTGGCCCTGTTCTGTCCAATATCTCAAATGGACCACATAATCTGGTTGTTAGCTTTGTACAACTACCCAACTTTAAAGAGCTCTTCTTGGTATTTACTTTCAAAATCACATGCTCTCCTACTTTAAATTCTCTTGCTGCCCTATTCTTGTTGGCATAAACCTTATTTCTATCTTGAGTTGCCTTTAAATTCTGCTTAATCTTAACCATCTGGTCTTCCATTTCCTTGAGAAATTCTGGCTCAAGTACCACTCTATCTGTTGGGTTTTCCCAGCTTACTGGAGTACTTCATTTTCTACCATACAAGGCTTCAAATGGACTCATATTCAATGAAGCTTGATACCCATTATTATAGGAAAACTTAACCAAGTGCATGTAATCTTCCCACTTAGATGGATTAACCATCACATACATTCTCAATATGTCTTCAACTACTTGGTTGACCCTCTTGGTCTGGCCATATGACTACAGATGATATGATGTGCTAAAGTTCAGATTTGTACCAAATCTTTTGAATAATCCCTTCTAGAAATTTGAAGTAAACTTAGTGTTTCCGTCTGAGACAATTGTCCTAGGTATCCCATGCAACCTAGCATTCTCCCTCATGTAAATTTATGCAATATTAGTTGTTGTATGAGTTGTTTCTATAGGAACACAATGAGAAGCCTTTATCAATTTATCAACCACTACCATGATTGAATTGTGTTGCCTTGTTGTCCTAAGAAATTTAGTTATAAAATCAATGGTTATCACTTCCCATTTCTTCTCTGGAATTGGTAATGGTTGTAGCAAACCTGCTGGGTGTCTATGCTCAGCCTTTACTCTTTGAAATTCCATACATCTGGCGATGTAATCAACAACATCCTTTTTCATTCTCAGCTAGAAGAATTGGCTTCTTATTGTTGTAATTGTTTTCTGGTAACCAGTATGTCCAACATATGGAACATTATGCATATCCTTTAATACCAAATTCCTAAGTTCTCCAGAACTAGGAACATAAATTCTATTGTTATGCATAAGTAATCCATCTTCCTTTATCTCATACTCTTTCCTTTTCTGTTGTACATCTCCTTGCTGTAAACTTTCCTTTACTTGTAGGTAATGCTGATATGTAAGAACAACATCTAAAATTCTACTCTTCAAGTCCAACTGATGCATACTGAAAACTATAGCATGCATGCGATGCACCCTTCTACTAAGTACATCGACAACTTTATTTTATTTTCCTTTGATATGCTTGATATCAAAGATATATTCACATAAAAATTCCATCCCTATTGTTTTCCTAGCATTCAAAGTTGGTTATTCAAAAAGATACTTCAGACCACTGTGGTCTGTTCTTAATTCAAATCTCTTTCCCATGAGATAATGCCTCCACATATTCAATGTGTGAACAATGGAAGCAAGCTCCAAATCATGAGTGGTATAGTTCCTCTCATGCTCTTTAAAATTTCTGGACTCATAGCAAATGAAATTCCCATTTTGAGTGAGGAATCCACCAAGTCCTTCCTTGCATGCATCTTTACATACCACAAAATTCTCATTTGGGTCAACAATCTTCAAAATAGGTGCACTTGTGAGTAATTCCTTCAACGAATTAAAATTTTCTTCACATTTTGTTGTCGATTCGAATTTAATTCCCTTCTTTTTTAAATAAGTGATGGGATAAGAAATCTTAGAGAACCCTTCTATAAACCTTCTGTAGTAACCAACTAACCCCATAAAAGATTTGAATTCTGAAACATTCCTAGGTGTTGGCCATCCTCTGATGGCTTCAATATTCTTAGGATTTACTGCTATACCCTATTCTGAAATAATGTGCCCCAAGTAATGGATCTATTCTTAATAAAAATAACACTTACTCAACTTGGCATACAACTAATTTTCTCTCAGCACTTGCAAAATCAGTCTTAGGTGATGTTCATGCTCCTCCTCAGACTTAGAATAGACAAGTATGTCATCTAGGAATACTATGAAAAACTTATCCAAATAATTTATAAATATTCCATTCATTAATCACATAAAGACAACTGGTGCATTGGACAATCCAAATGACACCACTACAAATTCATAATTCCCATACTTGGTTCTAATGGTTGTCTGATGGATGTATTCTTCCTTGATTCTTACCTGATGGTATCTTGATCTCAAGTCTATCTTTGAAAATATCTTTTCTCCTCTTAGCTGATCAAAGAGGTCATCAATTCTAGGTAGAGGATACTTGTTCTGTATAGTAGACTTATTCAGCCGTCGAAAGTCAATAAAGAGCCTCAAGGTTCCATCTTTCTTTTTGACAAAGAGTATTGGTGCTCCCCAAGGTGAAACACTTGGACACATGTACCCTTTTTTCAACAATTCCTCCATCTGCATTTGTAATTCTTTTAACTCGGGTGTACTCATTTTGTAAGGTGTTTTCGACATCGGGGAAACTCCTGACACTAGATCAATAGAGAAATTTATTTCCCTTTTTGGTAGCAACCTTGGTATTTCTTGGAATACATCCTCGAATTCTTGTAGTATCGATAAATATTCAAGGCTTAGCCCC
This sequence comes from Picea mariana, assembly GCA_032191745.1. Classification (NCBI taxonomy): domain Eukaryota; kingdom Viridiplantae; phylum Streptophyta; class Pinopsida; order Pinales; family Pinaceae; genus Picea; species Picea mariana. Next base: position 51,755 of record JASDQU010737546.1, on the reverse strand, counting down.
CTTGTCTTTTTTGGATCCTCTACATAGGTTGCATACAATTGACACCCTTTTCCGAAACATCTCTTCAACTGAAAGGTTGAAATATCTATTATAGAGATGGGTCTTGGAACTCCTTTCACAATGCTCTATTTTCCATCTCCATCAAGACATGTAAATGTATTTCTATGACAATCTAGGACAACATGATGCTTTTCCAATCAATCCATTCCAATTAGAATATCATAAGACCCCAATGGTATGATATTTAGATCAACACTATTATTCACACCATTAAGACTTATGGAACAACTTTTGACCACCTCATGGATTCTCCTTTTGGTTCTAGTGGTTAGTTAAACCAAACTTGATCTCCCAAGCTTACTTTTCTCCAAATGTAATCTATCCACTATTTTAGGATCAATGTAACAATGACTTGCTATTGAATCAATTAAAATAGAAACATGTTGATTTATGATCTTACCTTCCACCTTGATGATGTTGGATTGGTATTCTTCTTGTCAATCATCTAAGGCTGCATAAATCCTACCCATGTCTTCGATTGTTGTAGTCTCTTGGATGTTGTGTACAATATTCACTCTGTCCTTTCTTTGTAGGAAGTCCTTGTACAAGTGATATTCTTTTCATCCCCAACATTGGATTGGTGGTCTTCCCATTGTTCCCAAGGAGTCTTCTTTATGGGAATCATCCTTAGAATACCAGTCTTGTTTATTTTTATTAGGATCATTTCTATTGAAAGGAGATTTGAATCCCTTCCTCCTCTGATAACACTTCTCCTTCTTCTTGTCCTTCCAATATTTTTGCATGGATTCTCTGCCTAGGCCTTGCTCATATAGGTACTTGTCTTTCCTGATAACCTCAATCAAGGTCTTGGGCTCATCATACCGAATCTTTTCTTTATAAAATGCTAGCAGTCCACTCAAAAACCTCTGTATCTTTACCTTTTCATCATTTATAAACCCAACATACTTTAACAACCCAAAGAACTTCATCTCATACTCTGCCATGGACATGCTTCTTGTTGGATCATGTTGTCATTGATGCCAATGGTTTGATTGATTGATGTCAAAGGATTGATTGATTGATGATTGATGTAATATAATATGTATTTTCCTTGATGAGAATGCATAGATGAAGATGAATCAATGAGTTGTCATTGATACATGATGAAGATGGATCGTTGTGGTTTCATTGGTATATGATGCATTGTTAGAAAAATGTATAGATGACTCATTATTGTCTTATCATGATTGATAAGGTGCACAAATGGATGAACTCCAAAGTGGTCCCCTTATGGTGAAATCTCTCACAGGAAGACGCTTTGCGGATTGAGTTATCCTAGAAGAATGGTTGGAGGACCCTTTCTCTCATTATTTTCTTATCATGATTGATAAGGTGCACAAATGGATGAAATCCAAAGTGGTCCCCTTATGGTGAAAGCCCTCACGGGAAGACGCTTTACAAATTGAGTTATCCTAGAAGAATGGTTGGAGGACCCATGCTTGTATGTAGAATAATGAGATGAATATCAAGGAAACTGTTGGTGAAACTATCCTAGATGGATAGTGCTTGTCATGCCATTTTCGGTGGTATGTGGAATGTCACATAACTCCTCATGGTTTGAGAGTTATGGCCTTACAAAGATGAAGGACCCCCAGATGAAGGCTTGAAGCCCCCAAGGTCAAAGAAGTCAAAGTGACCTAAAAGAAAAAATCATTATTTAAATGATAAAGTAAAGTGACAAAGTCAAGGTGGATTATTTAAATAATAAAGAGAAGTGAAAAAATCAATAAATGATAAAATAAGGTGACAAAATCAAGAAGGAATACTTAAATGATAAGGTATTGGAGAACCTTCTATTTATGGAAAGTGGTTAACCCTAAAAATAAGGAAAATAGGTTAAGTGACCAAGAAATGGGTGAAGCGACCTAAAATAAGAAATCATTATTTAAATGATAAAGTAAGGTGACAAAGTCAAGGTGGATTATTTCAATAATAAAGAGAAGTGAAAAAAAACAAGAAATGATAAAGTAAGATGAGAAAATCAAGAAGGAATATTTAAATGATAAAATATTGGAGAAATTTCTATTTATGGAAAGTGGTTAACCCTAAAATAAGGAAAATAGGTTAAGTGACCTAGAAATGGGTTAAGTGAACTAAAAATGGGTTAAGTGACCTAGAGGATGAAAATATAAATAAGATAGCAACGGTCTCTTGTAGATCATCCTTTTTGTGGATCAATGGAGAGCTTCTTGTGAGAATATCTTTTGGAGTATTGATGGAGAGCTTCTTGTGAGAGTTTCTTGAACATTTTTTGTGTGGAACACTTGAGCATATTGAATATCTATAGGTGATTGAGGTAATGAAGGATATCTAAGCTGAATTTCATAAGGAAGGTAAAGAAAAGAGGGCCGGAATTGAAGGGAGGATAAATTATTTTGATGATGCTTTCTAAGGTATGCTATTTACAGGTCATCTCACCATTTTCGTTATAAGGTTTTTTCTATAATGATTCAGACTGTCAAATTTCTATTCCATTGAGAAAACATACACAAGTATCCGTGGTAAAAAATTCAGCTTGTGGTTCGTTTTATTTTGGGAGTTACACTCCGTGGAAAATAGGGTTTGTGGCTAGTCCTGAAACTAGTCAAAAGAAGGTGTTTCGGGTAAAAAAATCATAACTTCTTCATAACAGATCCAAATTCAGTGAGAACAAATGTGTTGGTTAGGGTACATGTTGTAGTATGTTGTGTAATATTTTTAGATCAATTCGACCAATACTTGGTGCGGGCCACGCTCTACAAG
>JASDQU010737546.1:0-33639 GCA_032191745.1 Picea mariana | reverse complement strand
TTTTCAATACCTCACAAGACTGGTTGATTCTCCAAATCTCCCTGGCTAGCCTCAGGGTGGCCCATATGGCCTCTCATTGGAGAATGACTGTCGATTCTGCCAAATTTAACACTCCCTCTGAGCGAGCGAGTCATTCTCAGCCACACCAAGCTTGCCTCTCAACTACACAAACTGTCTCGAGGTCAGAGGCTTGGCCAGGATATTGGCTACCTACTCGCTCGTGGCTATGTACTGTAACTTTACAGTTTTTCTCTCAACCAAGTCTCGGATGTAGTGGTACCTCATGTCAATATGTTTTGTCCTATCTTGAAATTCTAGGTTCTCTGTCAATTTTATGAAAATTTGATTATCACAGTGAACCACCGTTGTCTCGAGCTTGTCACCAAACAACCTAGAAACCAATTTTCTGAGCCATACTGCTTCCTTGCTAGAATCACTTGCTGCAATGTACTCAACCTCTGTTGTACTCTATGCAATGGATCCCTACTTTCAGCTTGACCAAGAGATCATAACAGATCCTAAACTGTAACAATATCTAGAAGTATCTTTCAATCCACTAGGCTTCCTTCCCAATCAACATCTGCCTACCCATGTAGAAATAAACCACCACTAGATGTATATCTCAGACCATAAGTAATGGTCCCTCTGAGATATCTTAAGATGTGCTTTGCTGCCACCCAGTGTCTCCGTCTCAGTTCAGTCATGAACTGACTCATTACAATCACTGCATAGCATATATCTAGCCTAGTGTGGATCATGTACATCAATGAACTAATCAGCTGCCTATACATGGTGGGATCCACCAATTCTGAACCTGTATTAGAATCATGCAACTTCTTCAGGTTGGTAACCATTGGAGTAGACATGGATTTGCAATCCATCATACCAAACCTCTTTAGTACATCCACTGTGTATTTTCCTTGTGCCAGAAATATCTTGCCCTATCTTTGCCACACTTCCAATCCTAGGAAGTAATGCATCAATCCTAAGTCTTTCATCTCAAATTCTGAGGTTAGCTCCCTCTTACACCAGGCTATTAGCCCTTCATCTCCTGTTAGAAAGAGATCATAAACATATAGGATTAGTATAATAGGTTGGTTACCTCTTACCTTGAACTACATATTTGCATCAACATCACTTTTCTGAAAGCCCAGGCTTTTAAGAAATCCATCAATCTTGTCATACCAAATTCCAGGAGCCTGCTTAAGACCATACAAGGCCTTCCTTAGCTTGCATACATGAGTGCCTTTGTTATGCAATATAAAACCATCTGTTTGTTCCACAAATACCTCCTCTTCAATATTTCCATCCAAGAATGTTGTTTTTACATCCATCTGTTGTAGCTTCCAACCAAGTATGGAAGCTAAAGAAATAATAGCTCGAATGGAGGTATACCTGGCTACAAGGGCAAAATTATCTTTGTAGTCGATTCCTTCTTTCTGATTGAGGCCTCTGGCTACAAATCTTGCTTTGAACTTTTCCACACTTCCATCAGCTACATGTTTGATCTTATAGATTCATTTGGAAGAAACCACTGATTTGTCTTTAGGCCTTGGCACAATGTCCCAAACATTGTTCTTTATAATAGACATGTATTCCTCAAGCATGGCATCCTTCCATACTTGTAATTTATCTTCTTCTTTAAATGAAGAAGGTTCAACATCATTAATCCTTCTCATAAGTGCAACATAGCCTCCAAACCTATGAGGCCTCTTCCTTTCCCTAAAAGTTCCTTTGGGAGAAACTATCCTTTCTGCTTCCCACACTATTTCTTTAATCCATCCCGGCTTCCTTTTGGCTGGAGGTTCTTCAAGAGTTCTTTATAACACTTCAATGGGTTCTAGGGGCTCATTACTTGGCCCTTCACGAGGTTCCTCCCTCTGATCATCTGACTCTTCATTTTCATAAGAGGGTGAAGCTAGTTGAACTGCTTCTGAATCCTGCTGAAGCTCTCTGGATTTATTAAATGTGACTTCCTCATGGAAAGTCACATCTCTACTTACCTCTATTTGCCTCTGACCTGGTACATAGATCCTGTAATCCTTGGAGTTCTCACTGTACCCCACAAACACCCCTTTCTTGCCCGAGGGTTCCATGTTTGTCCTCTTTTCCTTAGGGACATGAATATACATAGGACATCCAAATATCCTTAGATGCCCTACTTTAGGTTTAATCCCTGAGAAGACCTCTTCATGAGTCTTGTCCTTCAAAATAACATGTGGACACTTGTTCTGAATATACATGACAGTGGAGGTAGCTTCTTCCCATAAAGAATTTGGTAGATCCTGGTCAAACATCATTTCTTTCGTTGCCTCACAAATAGTCACGTTTTTCCTCTCTACAACACCATTTTGCTGAGGGTTGTATGGCATAGTCAAATGTCTCTTGATTCTTGATGACTTGCATAAATCCTCAAACTGAAGAGATTCAAACTCTCCTCCATTGTCTGTTCTAAGGATTCTGATGTGTTTCCCTGTCTTCTTTTCAATAAAGGCTTTATACTCTTTGAATTTATCAAATGTGCCACTTTTAGCTTTAAGAAAATATATCCAACATTTTCTTGAGTAGTCATCAATAAAAATGACATAATACAAACAGCCACTGAGTGAGGGAGATGACATAGGACCACATACATAAGAATGAACGAGATCTAAGATGCCCTGAGCTCTGTTGTCACTACTAGGAAATGCTTTGTTTATATTTTTACCTAGCATGCATCCCTTACAAATTTCATTTTTGCTAAGAGAAATAGAGGGCATGCCACATACCATGTTCTGTAGATCTGGAAGAGCTTTGTAATGAATATGTCCAAGTCTTATGTGCCACAACTCGTTGGAGCTAGTTGCATCATGAGCCAATGCCTGAACTGACTGTCCTGACACGACGTACAATCCTCCACTATGAGTTCCAATGGGTTCTGATGTACTTAAGTGGCTACCTTTAGCCCATAGTAGTGCCTTCATGTCCTTGAATATCACCCAATATCCCTTGTCCTCAAGGGTTGCAACTGATAGTAGATTCTTCTTGAGCCCTGGAACATATAATACTTCATCAACATGAAGTCTAACCCCAGATTCCAATCTGAAGGAGATAGAGCCTACTCCCTCTATCTTGTAACATTTTTCATCCCCAAGCTTGACCTGCTCTGCAAAAGATTTTGTCTCGAAATATGATAGGATCTCCTAGTACCCTATCATGTGCTTTGATGCACGACTGTCTACTAACCAAGTTTTCAGCCTCGTGGAAAATGATCTGGATAAGGAAGAAACCAAATAATATTCTTTCCTATTTTCTTTCTCATTAGAAGGACTTTTCTAATTTCTTTTGGATTCATCATCCTCAGCAGTTGAGGCATGATGTTTCCCTTTCCTAGGATATTTCTTTATAAACCAACAATCTTTAGCAAAATGACTCAACTTATTACAACTAAAGCATTTAATCTTAGATGCATGAATATTCTTTCCTTTGAATGTACCTTTGGTGTTTGGCTTCCACTGAGAGCCTTTCTGGAAAGTGCCTTTCTTATTTCCCTTGAATCTTGATGCTAAAGCTAAGTGCTCTTGTTTCGTTGGCTCGCTCCTGGTAGCTGTGCGACTCTCCTCCTGGAGGAAATCATGCCATAACCTCTCAAACGTGGGCTGAATCTCTCTCCCACTTACACTGGATAAGAAGGTTTCCCATGAAGAAGGAAGACCGTAAAAAATGGCCTGCACTAAATCATCATCGTCCACTGTCACCCCTGTGACCAAAAGCTGATCTCTGATTTGAGCTATTCTAGAACAGAAAGATGCCACTGATTCAACTTTCTCCATCTTCAAATACTTAATCTTGTGCTTAAGTTTCCTCTTCTGACTTGGAGCCTGTTTCTCATACAGATTCACCAAGGTATCCATACAGTCCTTGGCAGTGATCAACGAAGTCATTGCAGGCATTATACTGTCTTTAACTGATTCATAGATGATTCGCTTGGCCTTTGCTTGACTCTTCCTGAAGGCCGTTATTCCTGCATTATTCGTTGGTTCCTCCACCACTGTGGTCACATACTGCTCAAGATCATGCTCTTGCAAGATATTTGTTATACAGAGCTTCCACACATTAAAGTTGGTAGCTCCTTCGAGCCTATCTTCGGCCCTGACTGAAATGGAGGATGCCATGGTCCTCACACTATAAACTTAATCAACATTGCTTGGATATGTGTGTACCTACTGCTACACTTCAACACGTTTAACACACCCTCTAATACCATGTTAAATTATGAGCTTGATTTCTTATGTGGATTAATTCTTTTATTTTCTTCAATACTTTGATTCTAGCTTAATACACTTCAACAATTCCAAATCATAATCAAATAGAAATAACTATGTAGATAAGTAAACATGCACATCAACAACACATATACCTTGGGGAAACCTTGTACAGGGAGAAAAACCCCAGTAAACAATATTCATTTATTGCATTAATAATGTAAGATCTCTTACAAATATACACCATGAATGTTCTTCTCTCAAAGAGCTTGCCAAGATGACTCTGAGCTGATAAAGACTTAAAAGACCTTGCTGAAATACACCTCTGATATGCTACCTCTTTATCACTGATGTGCTCCTCTATTTCTTCACCCTCAACCTGCATATGAAAACCGTGTTGCAGAACTGTGTTGAAGACACGGTTCGACCTCTTCTTATATAGGCTGAAGAGGGGAAGAGGAGAAGCTCAAAATAGTAACCTGATTGCATGCATTAAACATAACTTAGCTTTATACTTTAGTTCAAACTTAGAACTAGACTTGAGACTGACATGCTTTAGTTCGAACTTAGAACTATACTTAAGACTTTAGTTGCAACTCAACATTACACTTTAGTTCTAAAGTAGAACTAGACTCAAGACTTTAGTTGCAACTCAACATTACACTTTAGTTCTAAAATAGAGCTAGACTTAAGACTCTAGTTACAACTCTTGACAAGGCAATTTGAAATTCTCTTCATGGTGGATAATGTTTACACGTGCCAACGCACTAGATCAATACAATTACATCATTTGCAATATTAGGAATATTGTTTGTTTCTAGATCATAGGAATTTTTTATTCAACCTAACTTTTGCTAGATGCCTTGAATTTTTCTCATGGCTCACAAGGTTTGACTAGGCTCATAGAGGTTGTATGTTCCCCTTGACTTTTGCACTAGTCTGTCTATGCTCACAGAGGTTGTACGTTCCCCCTGAATTTTGCACTAGATTTTCTATGCTCACAGAGGTTGTACGTTCACCCTGACTTTTGCATTAGACTCACATAGCATCTCGTTCGTCCTGACTTTTGGTTTGACTCAAATAGGTTGTACTTTCCCCCCTGTATTTTTTCAATACCTAAAAAGACTGGTTGATTCTCCAAATCTCCCTGGCTAGCCTCAGGGTAGGCCATATGGCCTCTCATTGGAGAATGACTATCGATGCTGCCAAATTTAATAGATACCACAAATGATATCAATTTACCTCCTTTCTCCTTTGCTTGTTGTCTACAAACAAACTCAATATCAACTCTGATACCACCTGATGCAACCCCCCTACTCCCCCGTAGGGCTATGTGACCTCACGGTCAAAGGATCTATGATTCTTGAGTCAAATGACTCTCTAGAACCTTAATGGTCCCCTTCTATATCTAAACACAGGCTCTTTCGGCTCCTTGGTGCAGGTCTGACAGCACCCACAACCTTCCCTTTCTCTATCCTACGAAATATCAGAGTACTGGGTGTTAGCTCTTTTTTTGATAAGCCCCCCCTCAATGTGATCTTGGGCGATGACTTCTCATGACCACGCGATTGCGGGCGCGACCAAAGGTGGTTTGGGATCAACCCACTTTTGATCCCGCAATTCTCTTTGAGCTTCCATGTGTCCTCTTGGAAAAACCACGGTATGGATTGCCTGCCCTCAATGTTTTAAAGTCCACGCAACTCCTGTCCCCGCAATGCTATGGGATCGTCGATCTCATGATCTTGACAATATTGCCCGAACTGACGGTTCAGATCTGCGCCTTTCAAATCTACGAACCAGATATGTCCCTCTTAAATCAACAGTTGTGGTTTCCTTTGCAATTCTAGACTTCCGACTTTTGAAATCTTAAACCTCGCTTTTCTCCGTATGCCAATCTTCCGGAGTTGATGATCTGCAGACACCTGTCCTCCAATCAATGGTCCTGCCTTCATTTTGGGTGTTTGACCTTTCAACTTGGATCAATGGTCCTACGGCCCTCTTCTCGATCAATGGTCGAGATCTCCTTCGTGTTTCAGACTTCTAAGATCTCAAATCTCAAACCTCATCCTTTTCCCCAATGGCTTTTATCTTAAGACTATAATCCATTGGTGCGTGTCCTCTTGATTTGATGATCGAGGATTACTTCGGGTCTTTACCCGGAGTGCATGGATCTATGCCACATTTCTCTTAGATTCGACGACTATGAATCACTTCGGAACTTTACCCAGAGTCCACGGATTCATGCCATGTCTCCTCTAGATCTAGCAGTCTAGATTTACTTCCGATCTTCGATATTCGACAATCTAATATCTCAATTGAAACCCCGTTACACTTTACCCGATGATCGTGATCTATTGACAACTGTCCCCTTGCAGATCGATGGCTCTTGACTCTTCAGGTTTTAGATGTTTCAACCTTTCACCTTTGACTTCCTCTAGATCTCACGACCCACCGACATGTACCCTTCTAGATCTAATGGTCCAGATTTTCTTTGACTCTCTGGCTCTTCGCGCTTTGGGAATCTCAAGTTTCAAGCTTGCCTCCTCCTAAGCTTACAATATCTGATGAAAAATTCACTTGGTCGATCCAACACCTGAGGTTCACTTTGGATGATCTGACGGCTCAGGTCTGCTTTGGATGATCGAACGACTAAGATTTCACTTTGGCTTTTCGGCTCTTCTAGCTTCAAAAATCTCAAGTCTCAAACCTTGATAGGTTCTCTCTCCTGTGTGTGCGAAGCATTAAGGCTTATGCACCTTACACAGAGAATATGGTTGTTGATCATTTTCTCTATGATCCAACGACCACTGTCCCTTCTCCTCCCGATATTTTGATTCTTCCGACTTAGAAGATTTATCAGTCTTCAAAGGTTTCAAACCTTTTCTCCTCCTACGAGTCCGACTCTTGGATCTCGTCAACACTTATGAAAAGTGTTATCCCTTATGAGCTTGATCCTTAAAGGATTTCGACTTCCCACGCACTCCTTGCGTTCTCGAGATTTTGATAAATTAGATCGAAGGATTTCTTGAAAAGAAATTCTTCTCACCCACTTGGAGTTCCTCTGTTCTGGTCCTTCGATGCTTGGTCTCTTCTTGACACTGTGCACACCTTGCACTTGGTCTAATTTCCCTTTGTTCTCTCTCTGAACTCTTCTGAGTCAATCGAAGACTCAGTCGATGCAATCCTTGCGTTCGATATGCACACCTTGCATACAAGTTTTAGAAGATAAACAATTGAAACTTATCCAGTTTTGTCATGAACTCATACGATCAACTTCTTGAACAATCATACATGAACGAAATGAGATAAACGACATATACAGAATGTAACATTCATTCAATCACACATTAAAATGAACACAGTCCAAGATTTGGGACAATTTTGTCCATTCTATTCATTCATGAAACAAATTACATAATATTGCAGTTCTTTCCTGCGTCTTTCTTCTACTCTACTATGTTCAACTGATCTCTATCTCCCTATATCATGATCCTCCTAATTCTTTTACAATGCAACCTCAAACTATCTAAGGACTGGCTCTATGAGCTCCCTCGTCCTATCTACAACCTATCCTATCAAACTCTTAGCGGCTACCTACTTTGTCCTATTACAATAACTAACAGTTATTTCCAGATAAGAGTCAACACTCCATATTTGCAACCCCTTACATTCCTATACAACTTTACAAACACGACATATTTAAAAATGTTGCTTTCAAAAATATCTCAACAAATCGATTTGCTCCTGAGTTAATTTTTGATTTGAAACTATATCATGCTGAGATGTCATTTCTTTGCCTCCACGCCTGCATCTTTGACTTTGAAGGATATGCTCCTCCATCAATGAGCAATTCCCCTCCCCCCCCGCCCCCCCCATTGCATCAAGATGAGAATTATTGGTCTTCATTATGTTAGACTTCTATCCCACCCATTCAATCGTGAAATACTTTTGTGTCGTGAACTAAGATGCTTTTGTAATCTTAAGGAGATGATCAACCTTGTTTTGAAAGTGTCATGTCATATGATTGATGATTTTGTCAAATTGAGAAAACACATTGTGTTGGGAATGTGTTATATTGCTATTTTTGGTCCGCTTTTGACCTATTTTGTGTTTTTTGGCCTACAGTTTTTCAACCCATTATATCTAATACTGGTTAAGGAATTAGGGTTGTAATCTAATATTTGTTAACATATTAGGGTTTTGGATGTCACAAAATACCTATTTGTATTGTAAACAATGAAGCTAATGCAAGGAGAAAGAGAGAGGTGTGGCTCTAAGTTTTTCTAGTTTTCCTAGTTAAGGGTTTTCAATGTAAATCTATGTGTAGAGTGTGTATGGCATTGTTGTTCTTTCTATTTTGCCTAAAAATCTATATGCATTGTTTCACTTAAAAGGTTTAAAAATTACACATTGAATTCAAGGTCTATGTTAACTACATTTTCAAGCTATGTAATGCTTTGCTCAATAATTTGATGACTATAAGTTGGTGCAACTCAACACTGAAAGTTAGATACATTTGAAGGTATCGGGGTAGATCAAGCTTGAAATCATTATCACCATACTACTTGATAATGATGTAGGGAGCATATTGTAATGGTTGAAACTTGTAGTGTGGGCATCTGAATCTCTCTTTTGGATACTAAGACATATAAGCTTATCCCTAACTAAAAACTTATGTTGGATATATTGTTTATCATGACATGTTATTCTTATAATTTTCATCAAATTATATTCCCTTCACAAGTGAGTTATTTTCAATTAACTAAGTGTTAACTTTCTGTGCTTGAAAAATCATGAGTTAAGGTCATTATTTGATCAATTTTTTGGTTGAACTTGTTGTTGAAAAACATTCACGTCAAAATAAGTGGTTTTAGTTTTCTATCCCCTAAGGAATATTTCTTGGCAATTTTTTTAATTCATGTTCATTTATTTAAAATTTCCTTTTTCCTCTCCTACCTCTATCTCACTAAAACTTATCATCAAGGGATTGCAATTTCCATGTCTTAGGACTCAACCAAAGAATGTGACTACATCTTCTAACATTTTTCTAATCTTTAAAAACCTACATTTCAACTTCTAGCACAAGTTTGGTAACATTAGTGTTTCAACTTCTATCGTTGGGTTTGGGGGAATTATGTTTTTAGCTTCTATCATTGCAAAGTGCAGGCATCCAATTAGGAGAATTCATGTATTAAACATGAGGAAGGAACACCCAAAAGAGCCTACATAGAAGGTAGATCCATTCTCGTTGGGAAAAGTAAGGTGACTATTTTTTTATCTTGAGGGAAAAAAAAGAAAACAATATCTACTTGTCTCTTGTGTCAATTATCTTGTCTCTGGTCTATTTTTATTTTAATACTTGATGTAGTGCCTAATATGCCTACATATCATAATGAAACCATTAAGAGACATCATACAACTTGATTTAAATTGAAAAAAAAAAATGAATTTGGGGTTTAAGGTAGTGTTGGCACCCAAGGTTTTGAAGAAGATTGCACACACACCCATGAAGATTGCACACAATGCCATGAATAATCAAAATCCAACCAAAGGAGTACTATACGCGGCAATCCAATTTTGCACGACGCGTAAGGAATCAAGAAGAGACTGCATGTAAACTGAATATGAGTGTATCTTCATGAATTGTTCTAAATGATTTCATAACAACCCGAATGATCATGGGAAAGGGTATGGATGAGTTGGAAAGTTAGTTAGGATTGTTTTGCTTCAGGAAATATATGGGGGATTCATGTAGACAAAAAAGTGCAGGACTATTGTTCACTCAAGAGAGTGGAATAGAGTAATCAAGAGAGAGAGTGGATGAGGGGAACATAGAGTAGACCGAAACAAAGAGAATTCCTTCCAAGTCTAGTTTTGTCTCCATTTTTGTATGAGTCTATAGTAGAGTTTAATACTGTGTATGGATGAAATGAAGAGACTAGAGTGCATGGAATGCCTCTGTGCTTATGATTTTTTATCTGAATGACTTTGAAACTCATGAATGAAATATGAAGTCTTGTCTCTTTGCATTCTTCTATGTTATGTTTTGAATATCTGTCTATTTACTTTCTTATGTGTGGTAATCTGTTACTCAGTTATGAATGAATGAGCGGGCTTCTTCCTGAGAGGTTTCCTTGTATGTGTTATCCCTTTGCATACTACACAAGACTAACGGTCTCTATGATTCTCATGATGTCTCAGGTGAGACCTTCTTCGATCCTCGATTGAAGATTGAATATGTCAACGCCTTGGGGTTTTGTTGGTAAAGCTTGATGAACCACGGCTCTTTAACCCCCCAACGACTAAGAGAACAACCAACAAATGGTTCTATTTTTAGGACTTGAAGGTTTTGTATTGCATGATGAAGGGAAAGAATGAGGTGGAAAACTTCTTGGGCATAAATACAAGACTTGTTATCAAAGAAGGAGGATGAGTTCACATGACAAGAGACCAAGAACTTGATAACCAATGTAGAAATCTAGAAACAAAGGTATATCTATACAAATTTGCATGAAGTTTTGTCTGTTGAGTTTCCTTGTTTGTTGTATGAATGGTTAAAGAGGAAGAAAATGATTAACACTGCCTTGGGAGCCCAAGAACTAGTGGTGGGGGATTAGAATACAGTCAATGGAATGAAATTTGTGGATACTAAGTGGGTAAGAGAATTCAACTTCTAGTACAACTGGGTTAAGAAAGGACACATTGTTGACTTTTCCATTGAATACAATGAGTCTTTCAACAAGGTTGAAAGAAAGTTTGATGTTGGCCCTAGAAATAGGTTCTTGGAAGAGATCTCCCTTGTATATCAAGATGTTATTTATGGAGAAGGGGCTGATGTGAATGGAGCCCAATAATATGGCCTAGAAGAACTCCTCACATAGAGGGGGAGGGATAGAAAGAAGGGGGGGAAAGAGAGAGAAAATGTATCTAGTGGGAGGATCCATAAGATGATGATATGAGGTGAGAAGAGGGTGGACTAAGAAGAGAAGAAGAGAAAAATAGTTGGAAGATATGCAAGAAGAGTTGAGATAAGGAGAAAAGAAGAACAGAGGAGAGGAGAAGAGATAGCAAGGGGTGAAGGATGAGGGGTCAGACCCAAAATGAAGAGAAAGGAGATTGCACTTGGATGATGTGCAGGAGACAATTCTGTGTCAGAGAGAAGCATAGGAGGAGAAAGGTCATCAAAGAGACATGCAATCATAAGTAGGGTATTAAGTGAGGATACCATGAGTAGTAGTAATAGGGTTAGAGTAGACGAAGTTATATCCCCTTGGTTTTTAAGATATGTAGTCACGTTAGAGGAAGATGAGGCACATAGTAGTAGTGTCGATGCGAGAGAAAATGGTGATAAACCCCTTCAATAAGGGGAAGAGGCTTTAGTAACTGTGAATGGGATTGCATGATTATAGATAGGAAGCTATTTGGGATCCTTCATTGAAGATAATGAACTGATATGGAGAAAACCCCTCTTCGAACCACCCCCCTTGTGCATCTGTAATACAGAAGAAATAAACGAAGAAAGTGTAGAGATAGGAGCAGAAGAAGGAGTAGAAGAAAGAGAAGGAGAATATACGAGTGAATAAGAGGTCAAGGTCAACAATACTTTGCAAGTAAGAGTAATAGTAGAAACATCAAGATCACCAACAATGAGTGGTTAGTTGAGAGGACACAGTACTGGATTGAGTTTGGAAAACCCAGATACAAACCTGAGGCTTCCTGTATTTCATGGGACAAGAAGATATAATGTAGAGAAGCATTGGTTTACGTGTGAAGCGATATGGTTTGTCAAGAGAATCACATATGAAGCATCTAAAATAACACAGCTGGAGACCACCTTCAGAGACAGAGCTCTGACATGGTACATGAAGTACAAGGTGACTACATTAGCGAGACAAGATAGGTCTCTGATGGAGATTAAGAGAGATATGCTCAGGGAGTTTTAGAAGCCCAAGTCAGAATCATAGTGTATCACTGAGATGAAAGAGATCAAGCAATAGGCCGACAAAATCATATGGGACTATGACTAGTGGTTCAAAATATTGTTGGACATATTTACATTTTAGATCCAAGATGTCTAATATAGAGAATGCTTTATTGCAGGACTTCTACCCACATTCATGTTCTGCTTACCTAACATAATGTGGCGACTCGGGTAGAGGCCATGGAGATTGCGGTGCACCTAGAAGCTACACCAAAAGGTGGTGAGATATCAACAGGGTTGACGTAGGTACAATCTTAGGTCGCAAATCTCACTATGAAATTACAAGATATGACTAAGGCCAAGGTGGTGCATGAGCATGTGTGGTGTACTATGTATCGCAAGGTAATCATAGGAATGAATGTCATACGTTGGGGAGATACATGCTGACATGAAGGCTGAATCTATTTCCAACAGGACCTCTAATTGAGTGGTGCAATATTTTTAGACAATGGTGGCATATACCTCCCCATTTCCCAAGACTACAGAAACATTGAAAGACTACGCATACTCCATTTTGTGATTTCTGTAAGTCCATGGGGAATGATGTGAACAAATTCTAGTGGTCACTTCAGTTGATGAAGGAGCACACTGTAGAGGCCTTCTCTATCCAATAGGAACATAAAGGTGGCGACTGCAGAGGCGATGATAGAGGAAGATATCAAGGAGGTCTTAGAAGCATATATGGAAGAGGAAGAGGATACATAGGTGGTGGAGGAAGGAAACCCACCTAATTTAACCATGGATAAGTACACCATATATTGTGCTTCTGTACCAAGCCACACACACTTTGTGTATATTTCTATAGCACATAGCATGTCATAGAATATTTCCTAGATTTGTTGGCCAAGTGGGAAGAAAAGAAGGTGCATTGCAATATGGTGACGGTGGAGCCACGCTGAGATCAAAAACCACAAGGAGAAGCTAATGTATAGGTGTTAACCAGAGGAGGAATTCAGATGGGAATGGACTTAGAACATGAATAAATCTCGGGCTAGGACATTGAAGGGAAGATCAGAAAAGCGACACATGCACCTCCAAAATTTGACTTCCCACAACAAAAGAAATTCCTGCGTGGCACACAGAGGACTCTAGAGGAGGATATGGTATGCAAAGAATTAAAACGCGTGATGCAAAGATCACTGGAGGAAGCCTATGTGCATGAAGAGATACAATGCACTAGACAAATATCACTGGAGGAAGACCATATACGTGAAGAGTTACACCGTGCAACATAAAAATTATTCGAGGAAGGTCGTGTGTGTGAAGAGATACAATGTGCAACACAAAGGTTGTTGGAAGAAGCTCACAGATGTGAAGAGGTGCAGTGGGATGAAAAAAATACAAGGGAGGAAGAATGTGTGCACGAAGAGCTATGACACATGGTGCAAGAAGAAATGCAGTGCAACACTTGCCATGAGGAGGAATCAGAGGATTGCATAAGTAACTTCTTGCGTTGTTTCCTTAAAATGTTAAGGGACCTTGAGGCTGTAAATATGTTAACCCATAAGTAGAAAATATGTATGGGGGAATAAGAAAACACTATAGATATTTCTGGCTCACTGCCAAAACTAGATGTGTGCTAGGCGAGCAAGCAAAAGTGCATAGGAAGAGAGTTTAAAATGACAATTTAAATTGAAATCTATGAGATGGATGGTGTCATGTTGGACTTGGGCTCCGATATGAACATATTGTTGAAGAAATATTGGGAGTTGATGGGTAAGCTAAACTTAGTTTGGTCCCCCATTCAACTTAGGTTGGCTAACCAATACCGAATCTATCCCATCAGTTGATTGGAGCAAGTGGAGGTGAACATTGAAGGGGTGAAAATGAGAGTAGAATTTGAGGTGATTAAGATCATGGATGACTCAGATCCCTACCCCTCTCTTCTTGGTATTGATTTGGAATTTTACAACAATGCAGTATTGAATACGAAGAAATGACAGATGTCCTTTGAAAAATATACCTTGTGCATCATTGCGCCACTGGATCCAAATGAGGGTGATAGATATAATGAGGCTATCATTGAGGATGCACAAAGTTCCATCATTGAGAACATCTATAACACTATAGAGAGCATGTAATATTATGTCAAGCACACAGTGGATGGTGAGATGAGATGGAGAAGTATACGCTCATATGATACAGATTCTGAGGATGCCATGGAGAGATGGCATGACAGGCTATATGAGGTTTCAATAAGAAAATGCACATGGATCACTAAAACAATGCATGACATTGGAATAGGACCCTATAACCTCTTTCTTCTTGTTGAAATCCTTATAGCCCTTCAATAGAAAAGAATAAATAAACCTTGGTGGAGGTTGTAAGCCCTTTTAGTCCTCCTAGGGTTTACGATATTTTTCTTGATTTTAAATAAGAAAAACAACTATTAATTGCACAAATTACTTACCAAATCCAAGAGCGAGCATGAAATAAACCCTTACTACCAAGATATCATCCAAAAATTTCCAAAGAAAAACCACCAAGAGAAGTCGCTATCCTTTAATACTCCAAATAATAAGTGTTGCATCCATTATGACAAGAAAATAAAGATAGCAAATTGCCCAAGAGGGCTGAAATTTTAGTCCAAGAGTATTTTTCCAAGTGATGAGTTATGATGAAATGAAAATAACTTGCCTCATATTTATATGAGGAAACCCAAGTCATAGTTTTTCCACTTTACAAATAAATCCCTAATTTTAGGCTAAAACCTATGTTAGAATACTTAATTAGGAAATCAATTTGTTCTTTTTCCCACATGTTGGAACTTAGGTCTGCATCGCTTCCCTACCTCTTTGTTCACCTATAACATATTCTTAAAAGCCTGATTTTTTTTTTTTTGTGTTTGCTAAGTTATTATCCACATTTGAATGAGTCGGCTTCAATGGCCCCTACCCGTCTTTACTTATTTTGCACCATCTTTTTCTTTATTGAAAGGTTATTACATATTCTGGTTTGAGTTTGAAACATATGTCATCTTGGTTTACCACTAATTGAGCATGCAATAGGTCTATCGAGTCCTTTGCATGCATAAGAAACATCTAAAAGAAAGATGCAACAATGCAGAGTAGTGGATTTTGGGCTTAGGTTATAAGAAACAGACAGGTTAAATTTTCGACGGTTGGAGATCCAACAATAAATTAAGATCAACGACTCTTGTGCATTCAAAGCTTCAAAATCGTGAAGTTTTTAAACCACAAAGAAATATGTAGTCTTACTTCGGGACTTCGATGTTCGGGAGTCCAAGCTTGTTAGTTTTTCAATCGTAAAAATCCCCAAAGTGTCGGAGCCCCGAATTGTCGAAGTGGATCCTCACTGCCATGTCACTTCATGAGTTTGGTCATCCAAGATATTTTGATCCAGAAAAAACACAGGGCCCCAGAGCCCCAAAGTGTCGGAGTGCTAGAGTCTTTTTTCAGCTAATGTGTCATATGCCACCCATCGGTTGATTCTAGATGACAAGTGGCACTCATTTCTAGTACTTTGGCTACATCATCTGCGTTATTTCAGGTGACATGTGTCACTCTCTTTTTATGACACGCCATCAATTGTGACAACATATTTCCATATCACTCCCGAATATTGTCCTCCAGGAGATATTCATACTCTACAGTCAAAAGCTCCCAAACGCTGAAGTGCTGAAACGCCGGAGCTTCAAAGTGTCGAAGTGCCAAAGCACTAGAGCCTCTTTCTCATAAGTTCTTCTTCATATGACGTGTCATATGCCACCTGTCAGTTGATTCCAAATGATACATGGCACTCATTTCAAGCACTTTGGTTACGTCATCCGTGCTATTCCAGGTGACACGTGTCACTCTCTTTTTATGACACGTCACTGACTATGACATGATGTAGCCACGCCACTCCGAGAGATTGTCCTCTGGGATATTCTCAAACTGTACAGTCAAAAGCTACCGAACGCCAAAGAACTAGAGTCTTGAAGTCCCGAAATACGCAATGATAAGGATATCTTAATCTTAGGTTAATTATCAATAAGCGTTGGTTAAATATTTCATGAGTTTGGTCATTCGGGAGATATGTATACTCTGCATTGAAAATCTCTTGAACGACGAATTGATGAAGTGGATTATCCTCATTGATCGCCTACATTAAAGTATTCTTTAAAAAAATCAAGACAAGAAGAAAGGGTCGGTTACAACCAAGACAAAAAATCTTGATGACAGTCAACAGGTGCATAAACTGAAGCTGCAGGTCCAATCATTGCAACACCATAATCGAGAATTGGAGAAACTATACTCCAAGTTGCAGAAGAAGTATCAAAGACACCAGAAGACTTGTTGCTTTCTAAAGGAGATAATTTGAAGAAGTTGCTAACACACCCAATTATCTCCCAGTGGCCTCCAAAAACACACATGTACACCTGTACTCGACTCAGAATCAAGTTCTATCAGTCCTATTTAGTTCTGTCAAAGACTCTATTCGATTTAGCATATGCATTAGTTTGGTTTATGATTAACATCAATTTTAGTTATTTAAGTTCAAGACTCTTTTAGATTAAGGCATCATAAGTGGTCATTTGTGTGATATGAACCACTTATTTTTGATTAAGTCATGGTCGAAGTATACCTTAATATACTGCAACAATGTTTTTTAGCTAAGTTAATAAGTTGTTTTACAACTGGTAGTGTAGAGTTCAATTTCAGTCACAGATGGTCGAGAGCCTCTGCAACTTTGATAAATATGCAGTTTTTGTATGTTTTGAGGGTTCGGTTTTTGGTAAAAGGAGATAAATACATCAACTGGTTGAACCTATTCTATGCATGGATTAAATCTCTCTACCTGGTGAATATACTTTTGAAGAAAATGTTTTTGTCCAAATCTTCATGTGTCTTTTATCTTATCCTGAATGCAGTTTTTGATTTGTGTGAAGTACATTTCATTTCCTTCAACTATTGTATAACTTATCTTTACTAATATGAAACCTGTACAACAACTAATGCTTTGATGAAGATTTTTTTTTATTGCAACCTGTGGGAGCGATTACGTTTTTGATACATGTTTAATGTCTTGAAATGATATTTTAAGTATTAAACTTCTTGCAGTAGATTATTCATTGAGTGGTTTGTTGTTTCCCTTTGTTTTTACCTCTATTATTTCACTTGTTTGTCATTTGTGTGCCACTAGCCAAGGAGGACCCTCATCCATATCATTTTTCCAACCCCATCATTCTCTTGTCTCGGTAAAACTAACCCTCTAATTGACCAACAAAATAAAAAAACAACCATTCTAAACTTGAGGTGGCCTAGCTCTGCCCTTTAGCAGTCAGGTGTAGAATTTAGGACCAACAGATTCTGGTGCCATTGCTAGGGAACAAAGCAACGAAATATCTTTCCCTTTGAGAACGAAAACGATCAGATTTGACCTTTGATGGTGAAAAAAGATCAGACACTTTTAGAATTCCATCTTTCACCTAGCGACTCCACTGAGTAAACTTCAAAAAAGAAATACTGGCTCCCAGAAAAGGACTCAAGAGATTCAAATATGAGCACATCAAAGCCACTAAGGCTCATCCCAACCATGATAAGGACACAATAGTCTCCGATCCAGAAAGGAAACTAAAAAAATCCACCTTAGCTCAGAGATATACCTTATCCCTCAAGGGTAAAGCTGCACCCAAAGAGTCCGCTTTTCTTCATTATCACAAGCAACTTGAATTTTCTAGCCCCGAGAAAAAAATTTCCAAGGACTCTCAGATTATTTTAACCCCTGCCTCCACTTCATCATCTAGTCCAACATCCACCCCTGCATCTCCAATCAATCCTCAGATTCCTATTGCCAAAACAATGGCTGTTAACATGATGGATTCCATAATTGCTGCAAGACATGCACCCCTAGTTTTTCATGTAGGATTACATGCACTCCTAGCCACATATTACATGAAATATTTTCCAATATATAATGGGGAAGGGGATGTCACTGCTGAGGAACATCTGGTAGCCTTCTACAACTTTGCAGACAACTTCAACATTGACTATGCAGATGTGTGGATGAGGTTGTTTGTAAAACGCCTCGATGGGGAAGTTAGGAAATGGTTTTGGGACCTCCCTCCAGCCTCCATTATAGATATTTATGCACTAGATGAAGCCTTCATAAAGAAATCGAGAGATAAAAGAGATTATTTGTATTAAATCACTGAGTTTGGGTCCCTTAAGAGAAAGAATGGTGAGTCTATTTCATACTTTACCAAGAGATTCTATAAGATGTATGGTAGAATCCCAGATGAGATCAAACCAACTGAAGCCTTTGCCAAGATCACTTATGCCAATGCATTTGATACAGATTTCTCCCTTATGTTGAGAGAGAGAATATCCACCAGCTTGTTGTCCATGCAAGAAGCAACCATTGAGGTTGAATCTAACATCTTGGCATCAGACAAGTTAAAGACTAGATTTGATAAAGACAAGAAGAAATAGAGAGAGGATTCTCCTGCCTCCTCTAACCCAGCCACATCTGATCCTAAAATTGATGAAATGACCAAAACTTTGAAGGATTTGACATCTAAAATAGCTAAGCTAAAATGGGAATCTAAAAACCAAACATAGATTTTCATGGGGATGGGAAAAAAAATCCAAACCAGTTTAGAAGGCGAAATGATGCCCCTGAGATAATGCAGAGAGAGAGGAGGAATGTTGATGATCAAAGAGTAGTACCTCCTTTACAAAAAAATCATATTGAGGAGATGGATGTAGATAGTGATGCCATGGGTGATGCTGCTGTACTTTTCAATGAAACATATTTTTACACCAGTCACTTAATGTAGCAATATTATGAGGTAGCAAAACTATCAAATCAATTTGATATTGAGCTAGGGGAAGAGAGAGTTATTCAAGTCCATCCCCAAAATAAATATGACTTGAGGCGTAGAACATGCACTCCTAAATCCACCACCTCTGATCAGAACAGAAAAACATAGGTCCATACCAAGCCAAATCCAAGCAAGGGTGCATTGGCTAAAGCTCACTAGCCTCCTCCATTTAAAAATGTTTCCCCTGAAGTAAAGGAAGCTGATAGGACACAAGCATATTTCAACCTAGAGCATGAGTTGAGCAAGATAAATATCCCTATACCTCTATCAAAATTGTTGAAAAATGAGCCTTTCAAATAATCCATTATGAAGGTTTTGCAACCAACTACTTCTTTTGTAACTTATGATGTAATTCGTTTGTAGGATGAGAACCCAACCATTTCTATGGGAGCACACATTGAGGATGGCTATGATGCTTATACACCTTTATACATATATTTAAATGTCCATGGCAAGATCATACATAACTTTCTCATGGACTTAGGTTCCTCACACAATGTCATGCCTAAGGTTGTTATGGAGGAACTAGGCCTGGAGATCACCAATCCCTACCAAGACCTTTACTCCTTTGAATCCAAAAAAATCAAATGTTTGGGATTAATAAAATATTTGGTCGTTTCTTTGGCACAATTACCCATGAAGAGTGTAGTTATGGATATCGTTGTGGCTGAAATTCCCCCCAATTTTGGTATGCTTTTGTCTAGGATGTGGGCCAAGAAGGTTGGAGGATCA
Source organism: Picea mariana (assembly GCA_032191745.1). Classification (NCBI taxonomy): domain Eukaryota; kingdom Viridiplantae; phylum Streptophyta; class Pinopsida; order Pinales; family Pinaceae; genus Picea; species Picea mariana. Next base: position 13,856 of record JASDQU010737546.1, on the reverse strand, counting down.
TTATAAATGGACCTCATATATTCCATCATCCCTATTTTTGGGGGAGAACACAAGAGGCTATATAGGGAGGTCATATTGGCATACATCGTCAGTGACCATTATAATCCAAGCAACCTCCAATTTATGCTATTGAGGATGAGATCACATCATCTATTTTTCATTTAAATAATGAGAAACCAAAAATTACAGTCAGTAAATGCAAAGTCTTTAACAGATCAACAGAACAAAGTTTGGAATATGTATTTCGATGGCTCTTCATCAAGAGAAGGTTTTGGGGCTAGTATAGTCCTCATTTCCCCTATGTAGGGGATTATAATGCTCTCTTATAAGTTGGAATTCAAGACTACTAACAATATAACTGAGTATGAAGCTCCAGTGCTTGGATCGAGGGCTGCCAAAGACATGGCCATTGACAATTTGGAATTTTTTGGTGATTTTGAGTTAATCATCAATCAATTAATTTTTTTTTATCAAGCTAAGCAATAGAGGCTCAAGAAATACAAGAATGGGGTGTGGGACCTAGTTGACAACTTCTTTCTGGAATTTAATATCTCCTTCATTCCTAGAGAGGAAAATCAGAAGGCAAATTCTTTGACATTGGCTGCCACCACCTTCAGACATCCCATTGGCCCAAATATCAAGTATCAGGTGGAAGTCATACATAGGAAAACCATACCAGACAACATAAAGCACTGGAAAATCTTTAGCAATGATTTGGAGCTACAAATATTTCTACAGACCATTGAATAATTCTCCGGTATCTCAATAGATCAATAGGGTGAAGATGATGAATCAAAAAATTAGCAAACATCTCAGTTTTTGAACAAAGTGGTTGGCCACAACATTGTGGAACTTAAAAAAATCCACATCCCTAGGGTTCTAGTGCCACTGGAAAGGTTATTTGACAGTCATGATGTCTCCAGAGAAGCTTCCATCAAAAATCAAGAAGAAGAAGTGATGGAATGCAACATTGAGATTGTTGAAAAACCCAAAATAGTCAAACTGTCCAAGGCACTACCTCCAAAACAAAAAGATAGGTATGTCAGCCTCATGAAAAATTTGTTGATATTTGTGCATGGTCATATGAAGATTTGAAGACATTTGACACTGACATCATCCAACACAAGATCCCTCTGAAGGTTGGTTCTAAGCCATTCAAACATAATATCAGGAAATCTAATCCCACGATGATGTCCATAATTGAAAAAGAGATGAAAATAATGCTTGATGAAAAAATTATTGTGCCCTTGAGGTACTCATATTGGGTGGCCAACTTGGTACCTATGAGGAAAAAGAGTGGGGAAATACGCTTGTGTGTGGATTTTCAAAATCTCAACAAGTGTTCCTTAAAAGACAACTACCCCCTACCCAAGATGGACCATATTTTGCAAAGGGTAGTAGGTTCCCACATGATTTCTTTGTTGGATGGGTACTTTGGTTATAACCAGATAGTAGTATGTGATGAAGACAAAGAAAAACCAACATTCACCACACCATGGGGGACATTTATGTACGACAAAATGCCCTTTGGGTTGATGAACGTGGGGGCCACCTTTTAGAGGGCTATGGATGTAGCCTGCCTGGGGGAGAAATTAAAATTTATGGTTATATATTTGGATGACATCACCATTTTCTGCAAATCAGATGATGAGCATTTACAATACCTTGAGCAGATTTTCCGAAAATGTAGAAGGTATGAGATTTATTTGAATCCCAGGAAGTCCCACTTTGCTATGACAAAAGGTAAACGCCTATGTCACATCATATTAGCAAGAGGTATAAAAATAGACCCTAAGAGAGTGGAGGCCATTCATGAAATTGAAATCCCTAGAAATAAGCAGTTTATTCAGTCTTTTATAGGCAAAATAATTTTTTTAAGGTGTTTTGTGCCAAAATTTGCTAAAATCATAAATCCTATCACCAACATGATGAAGAAAGATGTTGTTATCAAGTGGTCATAGGAGGAAAAATCAACATTCCAAAGGATCAAACAAGATTTGGTTGAAGCCCCTATATTGGTTAGCCCTGACTATTCCAAATAATTATTTATCTTCTCTTTCACTTTTGAGTAAACCATTGTTGTTGTGCTACTGCAAAATAATGAAGAAGGGCATGAAAAACCCATAGAATTTTTCAAAAAATCCCTCCGAGATGTTGATTTGAAGTATGACATATTAGAAAAGCAGGCCTATGCATTGGTCAAAGCGTTGAAAGCCTTCAGGGTCTATGTGTTATAGTCTAGCATAACAACCTATGTTCCTAGCAGCAGTGTCAAAGAGATTCTGGTCCAGCCAAATAGTGAAGGGAAAAGAAGGAAGTGGATTATCAAACTATTGGAGTATGAACGACACATAAAACCCACCAAGTTGATCAAGGTATACGGAATTGCCAAGTTGTTATCGAAATCAAACTGTAAGGTGCTGGAATTGCATCAGACCTTCACCTAATCCGATGCACCCATGAAATAGTCTAAACAAGACAACATGCCTGTATTTGAAAACTAATCTTCTTCACCTTGGTACAAAGATGTTATTTACTTTCTGCAACACCTAGAATGTCCCCCAGATTTGAAGAAGATGAGGACCAAGTCTCTCAAATTAAAAGATATATAATTCTGCATTTTGAATCAGAACCTGTATTGGAGGGATCCTGATGGCATCCTATTAAAGTGTCTCGATGAAAATGAAGCTAAAAAAGTCACAAAAGATATGCATAGGGGAGCTTGTGTAGAACAACAATATTGGAAAGCTACAACCCTCAAGATCCTAAGGGAAGGGTACTACTGTCCCACTCTTTTCTCTGATGTATTCACCACAGTAAGGGCATGCAATGAATGTCAAAAGTTCGAAGAAAACAAAAATTACTCTCACTGCCCCTAAGACCTATCACTACCAGTGGCCCCTTTCAACAATTGGGATTATATTTCATAGGTGAGATAAATCCACCCTCCAGTGGGAAACATAAGTGGATCCTCACTACTACTGACTACTTTACCAAATGGATCGAGGTTGTGCCCACCAATAATGCCACTAATGAGATGATTATGGTTTTTTTGGAAACCAATATATTTTTCAGATTCGGCTGCCATAGAAAGATTATAACAGACAATGCCTAAGCATTCAAGTCCAAAGCCATGATTGACTTCTGTGGTAGCCATAACATTTCCTTAACACATTCCACGCCCTACTACTCTCAGGGGAATGGACTGGCTGAGTCATCAAGAAACACTCTCATTAGGATCATCAAGAAATTNTGTGGGATGATAGGATCAGCACCAAGAGATCCTTGGGAACCTCACCATTTCATCTAGTCTATGGGATAGACAATGTATTCCCTACTCAACTCGGTCTACCAGTTATAAAATTCCTAAAGGAAGAAAATGAGGAGCCAAATGACATCCATAGAAGAATCTTTAAAATTATAGAGGTTCAACAAAAGAGAGAAGCACTAAATCAGATAACTGAGGCGTACCAAAGCAATATCAAATCAACTTTTGACAAGAAAACCAAGAAGGAGATATTTCAAGAAGGTGACCTGGTCTTGAGGTGGGATTCTAGAAGGGAAGAAAATCTTAAGCATGGAAAGTTCAATAACCTCTGGTTTGGTCCTTTTAAGGTAGTTGAGGTTTTGGACAATAATACATTTGTTTTACACAATCTAGATGATATTGAAATTTTTGGAGGCCTAGTAAATGGGTGCTTCTTGAAACACTATTTTTATTGAAATATCGAGGGAAGGTCCCTCTTGTACCATATCTTCTTTCCTTTTACGTTTGCATTTTATTAGTTAGTTTGTGTGTGAATAAAGACTCCATATCCCAACAAAGGCACTGGGGTGTAGTTACAGTTTTGTATTCAATAAGATGCATGCCTGAGAGACAGTAGCAGATATACATGGATGACAGGCATAAACAAGGGTAAGAAAATGATGGTGGGAGAAATTTATTGAGAAGTAAGGCACCTGATATACTCTTCTTAACACCTCACATGGAAGTTCTATCCCCGGTTGGAGCCAATGTTGGAACCTAGGTCTACATCGCTTCCCTACCCCTTTGTTCACTTATAACATCTTCTTAAAAGCATGAATTTTGTTTTGTGTTTGCTAAGTTATTCTCCACATTTTAATGACTCAACTTGAATGTCCCCTACCAATCTTTACTTATTTTTCACCATCTTTTGATTTCTTGAAAGGTGATTACATGTTATGGTTTGAGTTTGAAACATATATCATCTTGGTTTACCACTAATTGAGCATGCAAAAGGTCTACCGAGTCCTTTGTATGCACAAGAAACATCCAATAGAAAGACACAACAATCTAGAGGAACAAATTTTGGGCTTAGGTTATAAGCAACATACAGGTTAAATTTTCGACGGTGGAGATCCAATAGTAAATTAAGATCAACAACTCTTATACATTCAGAGATTCAAAATCATGAGGGGTTTAAACCACAAAAAAATATGTAGTCTTACTCTGTGGCTTCGATGTTTGGGCATCCAAGCTTGTTAGTTTTTCAATCCTAAAAATCCCCAAAGTGTTGGAGCCCCGAATTGTCAAAGTGGATCCTTATTTCCACATCACTTTGCGAGTTCAATCATTCATGAGATTTTGATCCAGAACAAACAAAGAGTCCTGGAGCCCTGAAGTGCCAGAGTCTTTTTCAGCTGAAGTTTCATATGCCACCTGTTGGTTGATTCCAGATGACATGTGGCACTCATTTCTAGTACTTTGACTACGCAATCTGCACTATTTCAGGTGACATGTGTCACTCTATTTTTATGACACATCATCAATTGTGACAACATGCTACCACGTCACTCCAGGAGATCATCCTCTGGGAGATATTCATACTCTATAGTCAAAATCTCCCGAATGCCAAAGTGATGAAGCGCTAGAGCTCCAAAGTGCATAAGTGCCGAAGAACCAGAGCCCCTTTCTCATAAATTATTCTTCAGCTGACGTGTCATATGCCACCTGTTGGTTGATTCCAGATGATACATGGCACTCATTTCAGGCACCTTGGTTATGTCATCCACGCTATTTCAGGTGACATGTGTCACTCTCTTTTTATGACACGTCACTGACTATGACATCATTTGTCCATGTCACTCCGAGAGATTGTCCTCCAGGATATTCTCAAACTCTACAATCAAAATCTCCCAAACGCTAAAGAGCTGGAGTCCTAAAGTCCCAAAATATGTAATGATAAAGATATCTATTCCTGGGTGCTGTCCATCCTCTAAAATACTATACCTTGATCTAAAATAGTGTGTCCCAAGTAATGGATCCGTTCTTGGTAAAAATAACACTTACTAAGATTGTAATACAACTGATGTTCCCTCAACACTTGCAATACCAATCTTAGGTGATGTTCATGATATTCCTCTAACTTAGAATAGACAAGTATGTCGTCTAGGAATACTATGACAAACTTATCCAAATGATTTTTGAATATGCCATTCATTAAGAACATAAAGACAATTGGTGCATTGGACAGTCCAAATGGCACCACTGCAAATTCATAATGCCCATACCTAGTTCTAAAGGTTGTCTTATGGATGTCTTCTTCCTTGATTCTTACATGATGGTATCCCAATCTCAAGTCTATTTTTGAAAATATCTTTTCCCCTCTTAGCTGTTCAAAGAAGTCATCAATTCTAGGTAGAGGTTACTTGTTCTTCATAGTGGATTTATTTAGCTATTGAAAGTCAATACACAGTCTCAAAGTTCCATCCTTCTTTTTGACAAAGAGTACTGGTGCTCCCTAAGGTGAAACACTTGGACATATGTACCCTTTCTTCAACAATCCTTCCAACTGCATTTGTAATTCTTTTAATTATGGTGTACTCATTTTGTAAGGTGTTTTTGATACCAAGACAACTCCTAGAACTAAATCAATAGAGAAATATATCTTCCTCTTTGGTGGCAAGCCGAGTATTTCTTGGAATACATCTTCAAAAGCTTGTAGTACTGAAAATTCTTCAAGGCTTAGCCCCTTTGTATTTTCCAGCTCCTCCACATGGGTTGCATATAATTGACATCTCTTTTTGAAACATCTCTTCAACTTTAAGTCTGAAATCTCCCTTATAGAGATGGGTCTTGGAACTTCTTTCACATTGATTCGTTTTCCTTCTTCATCAAGACATGTAAATGTCTTGATATGATGATCTAGGACAACATGATTCTTTTCCAACCAATCCATTCCAATTAGAATATCATAAGACCCTGATGGTATAATATTTAGATCATCATTAGTATTCAAACTATTAAGACTTATGGAACAACCTTTGACCATATCATGGATTCTCCTTTTGGTTCCAGTGGCTAGATGAACCAAACTTGTTTTTTCAAGCTTACTTTTCTCCAAATGCAATCTATCCACTATTTTAGGATCAATGTAAAAATGAATTGCTCCCAAATCAGTTAAAAAAGAAACAAGATGATTAATGATCTTACCTTCCACCTCGATCATATTGGATTGGTACTCTGCTTGTTGATCATCTAAGGTTGCATATATTATTCCCATGTCTTCTACTATTGTAGTCTCTTGGATGTTGTTCATGGCCTTCATTGTGTCCTTTATGTGAAGGAAATCCTTGTACAAGTGATATTCTTTTCATCCCCAACATTGGATTGGTGGTCTTCCCCTTTTTCCCAAGGAGTCTTCTCTCTTGGATTCATCCTTAACATTCTGGTCGGGATGATTCCTAATTGGGATATTTCTATTCAAAGGAGGTTTGAATCCTTTCTTTCTCTGATCAAACTTCTCCTTCTTCTTATCCTTCCAAGATTTCTACAAAGATTCTTTGCCTTTTTCTTGCTCATATAGGTACTTAGCCTTCCTAATGGTCTCAGTGAAATTCCTAGGTTCATCATATTGAATATTCTCTTTATAAAAGGATGGCAGTCCACTCAAAAACCTATGTACTTTCACCTTCTCACCTTTTATAAACCCCACATACTTTAGCAGCCTCAATAACTTATTTTCATACTTTGCCATGGTCATGCTCCCCATCCCGAGTTCAAAGAACTCATACATTTTGTTTTCATATAAGTTCTCTGAAAGGTACTCCTTCTGATAATATTCTTGAACTGCTTCCGAGTGATCCTACTCTCATTAATGTGCTCAAATTGCTTCAACTGATCCCACCACATAAAAGCTTTCCCATGTAAATGGTATGTGGAAATTATGACTTCTAGGTTTGATGAGTAGTTATGAAATTTAAAATACCTCCTGAGTCCAAGCAACCATGCTTCAACATCATCTTCCCTTTCTCTTTCACCATCAAAGGATGGTGGCTTAAGCTTTCTCAGATCTCCTTGGAAACTGTACAATTCATGTATTATTCATTGGTGCCTAACAAGAGACACCTCTGGACTACTTATGAAATCTTTAGATGCATAAAATTTCCTTGCTGAGTAGGGAGGTGAGTGATGTCTATGATTTATGCTAGCACTTCTTGAATAACCATCTCTTCTGTGACCATCTCTTCTTTCATAAAATCTACCCTCTTCCTCCTGTTTTGAGTTTCATCCATTCTTTGTTTGACTTTGCAATTGATTTAAGCTTTGGGTCACTTGATAATTTATCTGATTTTTTTCTCTCATCAACCTCTCATTGTCTTCTCTGTAGCTCCGTACTTCTATTCTCAGGCTTCTCACAGTCTCTATCAATTCTTCTTGCTCTCCTTTTCCCTTGTGTCCATTGGATTCTATCTGTGCATTACCAACACTGATATTTTAACCTTTGGCCTCTTTATCATGGTTGTAGTCTCCCTATACTTCTTCCATTTTTTGAATATGAATTCTTGTACTGAACTGATATGTTTACACCCCCTAATTCTGCAAAATGTGCAAGCAACCATTTTGTTAGAATTATGCATATTATAAAAAAAAATTGCTATACAATGCTACAGGTCCATTTTATTCTCAATTCATGAATAAATATATTATCATTCTACAAATTATAACAATTTCATGTTACTCTCCTCTTAATCATATTTCCAATGACTGTGATCTTTCCCTAATTCGATATCTGAGTTGAAAGTTATGGCTTCTCAAAAAATCACTTTCAACCCCCGGTTTTTTTTTTGAAACATGATCTTGTCGAAATATTCCACAACTCCTTTAACTAGTATAGAATTCAAATTCTGCAAGGTGATTCCTTCAAACCAATTTCCATGTGACCACAACTCGAAACCACGAGCTTATTAACTCCTTAGCACCTTCCTCTATATTCTTCTACATAGGAGCTTGTTCGAACATACTGTTCGAGGGCTTGGTTACTTCTAAGCCCTTTGTGACTCTAATTGACCCCTTCAGATTATCTTTAGATCGATGCTGGGACCAAGTCCTCCAGAATTCAGCCTTCGACTATTCTCCCTTTTCAAAATTCCAACTTCTCTCGGAGTAAACTTCACTGAATCCTTCTATTAACTCCACTAGCAGATCAAACAGTCAAGATTTGATATCCCGTTGACTGGGTGGTTTTGCCCCATCTGGAGGCTTCAACGAGATCAATGATCATGAATTAATCATGTATTGGGATGGAGAATTATTAATTAGTTCGGGACTTCGGCATTTCGGGACTTCGGGACATTAAAATTCTCAAGTCGTTCAACTCCCCTGGAGTTTTACCCACCGAATCATTTACCCTATCCTTCCACTATTTAATTGGATGATCAAGAGGAATCCTGAAGGGTCTTAGATCAATGGCCTGTGTGATTTCGTTACTATGGGACCCTGAGACATTTCCACTCACAAGTTTCTCAACTCCTTTGGATTTATACCTGTCGAAGTGGTCATAAAGTGACGATGACCGCTTACCATCAGTTAACCCCTCTGATTATGCTATCCTTCCACTAGCTTAATCCGACAACTAAGACTTAATCAAGCATTGGGATGGATGGTCCTTAATAATTTCAGGACTTTGACGCTTTGGGACTCTAGGACATTTCAACTCTCAAGTCGTTCCACTTCCCTGGAGTGATATCTGCTGAAGTGCTTATGCCATCCTTCCACTACTTGATCTAATGATTGAGAAAGGTCCCGAAGAGATCTTAGATCGATGGTCTGCATGAATTCACGACTCAGGTCTTCGACACTTTCAATAGTAGAGATGTTGGACACCCCCAGAGTCCATATTCCTGGAGATGACATGGCATGTTGATGTCACCTATGGTGACGTGGACCCATGGAATGTGTGCCACATGTCACTAAAAAATGAATAGGATGGGGTCCAATAGGTACTGAATCTGGGTGACACGTGTCCCCACATGACTCCCTTGCCACATGGCCTATGACACATCATCAATAAAACATACGGTCCACATTCCTCTTCTCCAGATCTAATGGCCCGTGTGATTTCATGGACTATGGATTTTCACTTCGTGGCTTCGACACTTTGCAGTTTCGACACTTCAGGGCTTTGACACTTCGAGGCTTTTCCCATTCTCCAGTAATCACTGAAGTGGTGAAGTTTTGAAACTTTTCATCTCCTTCTTAGCTTCGACCAAAGGATGTGATCACTCCCAAAATCCAAAAGGGACGACCAAAATTCTATGATCCTTTACAAAGGATCACTTTCTACACGACGCTCTGGCTTTTGTGTGATCTCTGCAACATAATCTCTCATGAGCTTTAAGATAGAAATAACATATCCATTTTTAACCATAATACCCTGTCCACAGCTCCAACCCATACCAGCCTAGTGTTTCAACTTGAAGATATGATACCAATCTGCAACGTACCCAACCACCCCCAGGCCAGGCTACACTACTTCAAGCTCGAACATACCCAACCACCCATAGGCTAGACATGCTACCTCAAAACTCACATCTAAACTAATTTTGAATTTTGATAAATTTATAATTAATAAAGATGCATGAAATATTCACATGCAAAGATCATGATTCATGATACAACATAAAAGAAATGAACCATATGTCATGCACAACAATAACCAATAAACATGCATATTATAGATACAAACTTCATAGATAAATAAATACATAGTGGAAATAAATATACAGGTAAATGAAACCATGAAAGAGAGAACTTATCTTTAATGAAATGAATCACCAACTGGATGTAGACCAAGGACGTTCCACCTAACCGTAGACACTATTGTTCCAAGTCTCAACAACAATGTCACCTCGAGCCAGGGCTATGAATCCACAAGGATAGTTCCAGAGTGTCACTCAACTTCCCAAACCAATCAACACTCAAGTTCTCAAAAGATACTCAGCACACACAACAATCCAAAGTACACCATATCTCTTCTACCCATTCTGCACAACCCAAGATAATGGACCCCTTTCTCTGCCACACAATTCCTCAAGCTGTCCACCTCCTCCAAGGGCTCCAGTGCATCTGGTCAAGAATCTCCATGCAGGGACTCTCAGGATTCGTAGCTATGGGTAAAAATTAATGCATGCCAATGCATCTTAGATATGCAGACATTAATTCATGGATGGAATACACGAGCAATCATTACAACCAAAAAAACCATGACTCCTCTCCAAAAATTCATTTTTATTTCCCAATCCAAAACATGAATGACGAACAACCAGTGGGTGAAAGAATGAATGGAGAGAGAACAAAATGAAAGGTGTGAACAATGAACAATGAACCATGAACATTGAGTGAGTGAGTGAGTGAGTGAAGAAGAAGAAGAACCCTCAAACAAACCAGAAGATGGGTTTATATATTTACTTGCAAATCAAGAACCACGTGGCCTCCCCCAAGAAGCTCATGTAACCACTCCTCTCCATTAAAACAATTATGGGTACAAAAAATATGAATAAATACTTAGCCCCTCAAGCCCCCTCTCTTGTGGAATAATAGCCCCCTATAACTCTTGTTCTTGTCCGTCTAGTATCCAGTGATGTATTTATTATTAATAATGATCAAAACATTACATTTCCTAGGCACACTGGCCTCTTTTAATTGTTTGGGAACTCATACCTTTCATAGATTAACAAAATACATTATTTAATACGGGGCTCAAAACTGGGGTATTACAAGAGCTACCCACTCTCTGTTCATTATCCTCTGCATAGTCCTGGGAGGTTGTTCCTCCCTACTAGATCCTGAGGGTTGAATCCCTTTGAAATTCAGTTCCCTTTGAGCCAGTACTACTAGTGGGACCACTTTCCTCACCACTCCTGGAGCTACCTGCTCCCTTTGTAATTGTGTTGCTAGTGGGGCTACCTGCCTCACCATTGATGGAGATAATTGCTCCTCCTCATCTGTCTCTCTGCTCCTACTGGTGACAACTTGCATGGGCTATCCCTCTCTAACTTCAAGAACCACTATTGATCTAAAGCTAGATTCTCTGGGCATAAATAAAACCTGTCTAATTTAAAATAATATGCGGTACCCCTTTCTCTCAATATTTGAGACTGAGATGACACTCCTCCTAATTTTTGGCACCCATAACACATTTGACACCCTCAAAACATCTCCTAACTCCATTCAAAATGATACTGTACCAGATCCTGGTACTACATGCTTGACTCTCCTGCCAAGCTCCACACACAATTATGAGCCAGTCTCTATGAAAGTGTCAAAAAACTCTCTAGCTCTTGTCATATGGAAAGATGCTTCACTATCCACCAACTGATTCCCCCTATTGGAGATTGTACCTGAAAGGGCAGAGACCAACACGATCTCCCTCTAGAACCTATATGCAAGCTCATCAACCTCTATTGTCGATGCCTGCTGCCTTATTCCCCTCCCCCTCCGGTGTGGACATTGTGAAGCAAAATGACCATATTCATGACACTCAAGCCATATGTATTCTCCCTGGACACCAATTGAGTATCCTCCTCAATACAATCAATCCATATCCTCTCAAACCCTAGTAACATCTATCGTGCACAGATCCCCTACACAAAAGGTTCCCAAAACTTGGGAAGACCAACTCAACATCCAATAACACATTTCCATCTTGGAAAAACACTACATAGTCCTACTCATCAATCCCTAAGGATGAGAACACACTCATAACACCATATCACATTTTCCACTCACAACACACCTAATGAATCCATTCATAATGCCACTACTTTATATCATTGTACTACATACCTGGTCCTTCTACCAAGTTCCTCATACATACCCAAGCTAGAGACTACGAAACTCATAAAAAAATACTATGCCCCTATCATGTGTTGGTGGCTCTCACTATATAAGAACAATGCAATCCTCCAAGGAAAACATCCATTGATCTTGTGTCCTCCTCTGAACAATCCCTCAGTCTAGTCCAATCTAGACCACTACAATTTATCTCTACAAATTTCCTCATTCTCCTGGGTCAAATACCACATACATTGTCATACCTCGGCAATGTGAAACTCTATGACTCGATGAATACTATATATCGTCAACATGACATACACACAAGGCCATCTCATCTGTGCCAAAGCACCTGAGTTGCACCCATCATAACCCACCATGAAAAGTCACCAGAAGTCCATCCAAAGGGTTGACAATTTTCCATACAACATATTGTTGTGATCCGGTCTCTCCACCAATCTACCAAAACTCCCAACCTTCCACACCACCAAGTTTCAACATTCCACAATTCATCGCCTGGATTGTCTGCTCCATATCTCAAACTAGATACCATCTAACCTATTGCCAATTGCAATCGTCGCTGTAGCTCCCTATCAGATCTATCACCCGTGACTTTTTCGAAACATGAAAAAGAAAAAGAACAGCACTCCTCCAATGTTGTATCCAAAATGTGTCTCAAGATGATCCCCTTCTCTTCATATCCCAAGCTATGATACCATGTTAATTTTCACATGCAACTCTATGTAACTAATTTCAGATCTGAAAATTGCTTCTTAGTGATCTAACTATCAATGAACAACTTTACACTAAAATTATTGATTGAAAACATATGCAATGAAAACAACAAGATCAAAGATGAATCATCAATACACAATAGACAATAATTATGTTCTCTAACTTTATCCAATCCTTCGAATATGAGGACAAAACAAGTCCTCTCAATGTCACCAAGACCGAGGAAAAAACTAGTCCTCTCAGCCAATACAATGTCACCAAATATGAGGAAAAACTTGTCCTCCAATAACCATACAAATCAAAAGACCAAACCTCAACAATATTCTGGAAATATCCTCTTCCCACGAATCTGTTGTAGACCACCTATACAACTTGCTTATGTAACTTGTCATCCTGTGTGAATCTGTACCTGCCCAAAAAATCAGATATGTGATTCACCTTATTGAAACCCATGTCTATACATTGTTTTCTCCACTGCAATTCACGCATAACCTATACATGATTCATCCTTCTGCAACCCACGTATATATACGCTTTGTCCTCCTACAAACCACATGTTTTACGAAAAAATCGCTCCACACGTGCGACCTTCTTCGCTTCTCTCTTTAGGGTCAGATTCACCACCTTGCAAATTTTCCCTTTGCTGAGATCACCAATCCTCCTAGAACAAGTGCATACTTACTTATGATATCTCCATCATGTCTCCACACATGATCTAGATGATAATGCTACAATGACCTATCTTCTTTATATACAATCCTTAGGGGTCAACATAGAATCCCATCCACGATTCAACATCAAATTAGGATTTCCTTTTGGGTATGAAGCCCCAACAAAATACTACAAATCCCATCACCAAACCCATGAAGCCCCAACTTCATTACAAGAGTGTTTTCACCAAATCGAAAGTGTGATGTGGTGCTCACGACAATTCCTACATACCCATGATCCGGATTTTATGAGCAGAACGAAATGAATACAGATTATTAATAGGTGCTTAACATGAAAATAACAGAGATACAGTAAAACTGGTTTTCTATTAAAT
>JASDQU010737545.1:205204-218540 GCA_032191745.1 Picea mariana | reverse complement strand
TAGTATATTTGTTAGGGACTACCCCCCTTGGCTTCGCTAGGAGTTGGCCTAGACGGAGGAGTTGAGGATTAGGTGACAGCACCTTAACTCTCACTTGCCCCCAAGGACACACCGAGTGGATTGAAGATTTCTTCCACGTCTCCCAAAGGTGTGTATAAGGCGGCAACAGGCCTAAGTGTCCTAGGCATGCTAATGGACACATTAAATACCTAGATCAGCTTTATTTATTTTATCCTAAGTTTTAACTTAGGAAAAATTAGAAAGTCACTTAAATGAATTTTTTCTCAAATTTCTGAAAAAGTCACTTTTCAGAAATTAATAATTCATAAAAGTGTATTTCTGGAGACTTCTAGAAGTCTCTTGAAAAAGTGAATTAGAGAGATAAATAGAAGGGATGAGGGTGAGAGGGACACACATTCTCATTTATGAGCAGAGGAAGAGGGTGTTTGGGCAAGAGAAGGAGAGGGCAAGCAGCTAAGGAAGGGGTCGAGTTTTGGGCCAGACTTGGGCAGCCAGTGGAGGCCGAACCAGGGCCATAGTGGGCAGCAGAGAGAGGCCTAACTCAGGCCACTTACAGCATATTTTAGGAGGCCAAAAAAGCAGGCCAAATTCGCTGGGTTGTTTTTGCTGAGCGAGTGAGGAAACTTGCTAAGGAATTTCTGATTTTCTGCTGCTGTAAATTCTCTTGAAAGTCCATAATAACAGCCCCTCTTTGTTGGTTTTCCCCACACTGAAGTTTCTAGGGTATTTCTGGCATTGTCCATTTTATGTGTTTGGTTTTCTGTATGTGCCTCTGCTGCTATTTTGGTTAAATAACTCAGCTGTAATATTTATGCATAATTTTCTGAGTTTATATCAGCATGGATTAAATTCTGGTTAGATAAAATCATTGGCATAATATTCTGGTTGTTGAGTTATAGGAAATTAACATAGACATCCCCCACCCGTTCTCAAGTACTACTGGGCACAAGACCCCTAGGGATAGGTCTCCCATATGTGTGGACATGTTCCCGTGCTACATAGTTATATTGTATATGATCAATTTAGGAGTAATAATTGCTAACAGACAACAACCTGAATTATTACAAATTGAGAGCATTAAGCAGAAATAACTGAGTGGACAAGGGATAAGGTGGTTAACCCAACTAGACTAAATAAATGTTGGGAACTTATGGGTGTAACTTAATTTATTGGGTAATCCAAGGTGGTCCTTTGAATGATAGCATGAAACTTAAGCTTTGGAGTAATTTAAGCAAGCACCCTGTGCAGAACGGGGATCATTACATGCCTCAAAATATATCACAGTATTTTCAATTACTTCTCGTCGGAGCAATTTCCAGATGCAGCATGTAGAATTTCTATGTCTAGCAATAATTTTATGGATCGGTGTGCTAAGAAGAATCACCCACAAATGTCCCCTTTACCATAAGAATGACACTCTAAACAGTGTTGCCAAGGTCCTAAATTGATGAGTATCTGCTTCTCAAAAAACCTCTAGCATGTACTGAAATCTTTGTTAACAAGAAGTAGGACATCACCTGAGGAGCCCGCGTGATCACTTTGCCAAGAGATTCCTCTTTGACTCCTAACATCCTAAGGTATTTGATTTTTTCTTCGAGTGCTGCTATTCTGTATCCCAATAGCTGGGGTGATCTCAGTAGGACTTTCCCCAAGTGCTCGGGCTTCACTCCAAGTCTCAGAAGATAATCAACAATTGGTTCCATTTTCTTCTTTCGATCCAGAACCAGAACATCAGCAAACCGGGTTAATATTTTTGTCACGTCATTTCCTTTCGAGAATTGTCCAATATACTTGTAAGAACGAGTCATGCCCTCTAAATTGAAACCCAGCATACTGGGCCGCCGTGCAATGGCTTTTCCAAGAGCTCTTGGTTCTAGACCAATTCCAACCAAAAACTCTAAATGGATTTGAAGTTTCTCCTGTATCATGGGAGAAAAGAGTCCAGGTACCTTCTTTAAAATCCTACAGAGATCTTCCTTCAGAACACCTATCTCTATCAAGCAATTGACACTTAATTTAACCCGATCCTCTGGGTAGCTTAAAACCTGCGGTCTCGCGTGTAAAACACTCAAGACCTCCTCCTTTGTCAGACCAACCGACTGCAATAAAACAATCACTTTGTGGATTTGATCTGAATTGCATTCAAGTAATGCAGGATACTGAATACAAACGCCACAGAGTTGTTCCTTGCGACCACCAAGTCCTAGTAGCAAATGAAATACCTTCATGAGCTGCACAGCATCGCGTTTCAACAGAGATGGAAGTTTCGAAAAAACTAATCCAATTTCATCCTTGTTCAATCCTATCCTGCTAAGAATACTTATAACACTGATTACATTTGCACCAGTTGTAAACGATGCACATTCCAAGCATTTTGCATGTGCTGAGCCAGAAATGTTCATGCCTTCGATGAGCTGAACAACCTTTAGATGTTCATATTTGTCTATAAATTTGACACTGCCATTTAATGCATAACTTCTTTCCTTTTCCTGGTCTTGAGAAATCAAGGAACTCTCGGCGACTCTATTTTTCGCCACCCTCTTCCTCGGTGGAGTAACATCAGGGGTCTGTTTTTCGGTGACGAGGGCACTATTTTCACCACTTTTATTCTTGGAACCTAAACCAGTCTCAATTGGTGTAGTTGAAGACTCCTTCACGGCAGAACACTTTTGTAATATTTGGCATTGTAACTGAAAGAGCTTGCTCCCCGTGTTATTAGCATCCAATCCACACCCAACTAAAATCACATTTTTGACTGAACAGAGGGGTGAAGAGAATCCTAACTGTGGAAGATGCTCACTGTGTAGAGGCGATGACAATGCAGAATTCAATGCAGAACGAGCACTTCCGGCCTTTACAACCAATTTGGTACTCTGAAGAAAAAGTTGGCTATGGTTATAGTAATGGTAATTATAATAATCCTTCTCCCCTTGCTCCCTATATCTGGTGTATCCCCCCAATCCCCACACATCCAGGTGCCCAAAACCCACATGCTCCCTTGCTGTTGATGTCATCACAGAAGCCATGCCCACCTCCACTGACTAAAACGTAGCAAAATTATTATATCTAATATTCTCAATCAAAACTTGGCGCTGCCCATCAACCATCCGCCATGAAACATACATATATTAAATTCCAACGAATTAAATCCATTGAGGCCGTAGAGTAGAATGGATGTTAAGGTTTTAACATACTTGTAAGTTTGGATTGATCGGTGTTGAGCTTGCTCTCGGCCCCTTTCTTTTCTGTATATCAGAATCCTTCTGAAGACATTGGGAGCTGGGCATCTTCTTCGTCCTTGCCCTGTGTCGGAGGATAGTGGGGCAGCACCACAATACATTTGAATTGATTGGATGAAAATACAAATACAGATAAGATAGACGGAAATGATGAGATATGTGGATAGAATATTAACCCACGATTGCCTATGGTTTGTATTATCCGACCACGAGGATGAGTTACGTTTTCTGCGGTAACTATTGCACAGTCCCTCTCCTACTTCAGCAAGATTCCAACGCAAGTTTGGGGTCCGGTCGTATGAGCGCTCGTTTTGGGAGCTCTGAATAAATTACTCTAAAGCTGTTTTTTCTTAAATCTGAGGTGGGAAATCTCCCTCTCCTTGGATTTGTTTGGGCATTCATGGTGGTGAGGGCGAATTAAGACCGGCTTTAACCGGAACCGCCACTTTCCCGAAGGGAAACGTCTGGGAAGATGTGACGACGTTCATAAGAGGCGAGGCGTATATCGACACATATATAAAAGAAAGCTCATGGACATGGCTACTTAGGGGTGTTAGTTTTCTTGGCCTTATTCTCACACATGTCGAGGTTACTTTAAAAATAGATTATTATTATTATTGATTTATTTTATTTTATTTTATATATAGTTTTGTTTTTTTTAAAATAGGGATTGTTACATTTTATAATATTTTAAAAAGATTTAATGGTTGTAATTTAAATGTTTTAGGTTTTGGGTTTTTTTAGGGGATATCATCTGTTTAATTTTACTCGAAATTTGGCAAGAAATTGTTGGATCTGCAGATTTGAATGGTTAAGTCTGTATAATCAAAATGCCTCGGGAGTTTTTCATCACGTTGAATCCATTTATGCATTCAGAAATGCAATTTAAACAACAAAAAATTGTGATTTCACCCAAATTTGTATCACTGAATTTCAACCAAAAAGTCAAAACGTAGAACATTTAGACAACGTTGATTTAATGTATCCTTAAAAGTAATCATCTTTCCAAAAAGCATTATAATAAAAGCTTTGAATGCCAAGCATTAATCAGAGATTTTTTTAACTTCCAATAAGAATAATAAAACGAAACAAGGAGAAAGATCTAAATCTATTTATGAGGGAGAGGGGTCTCCTCTACTTATTTATGTTCTATCAAATTTAAACATCCTCGTGATTTCGTTGTTCCCCTGACTAGTACATCTACTATGGCATTGTTTTCTTTATGGATATGCTTGAAGGAGGATTTAGAGAAGGTGGTCTTGAGTTCTTTTACTTGAAAAATGGCATCCTTTAGGAGAGGGTTTTGATCTTTCTCTTGACTCCTTGTTTTTGTCCCAATTCTTCCTTATGCCACTTCGTGTTTAGCTTCTATTATTCCATTATTCTATGAACTCATTGACATCCTTTGCAATCTCCTCATTCATTCCATCCTGCTCTACCTAAATATTTATCTCAAAGTCCATCGAGTTCATGAAAATTTTCATCAACTTCCTCCTTCCTCCACAAAGCTTGATTTTCTTACATATTCAAACTATACTCAACCTCATCGCCAGCTTACAATCCTTCTGATTTAAGTGTCTAAATTTTATCATTGAGGATTTATGTCATAGTGGTGAATCCTTGGTGACCCTTATATTATATTCACCTCAAATCGTCCTCAACGTAGGCTATTCTTTGCCATCCAAGTTTTCCTTTCAAGCACTATTTAGTCAAAATATTGATAGGGTCATAATACTCCAATCTTAGCAAAATAAAATCAAGTTTTTGTTGTTATGCCTCCTTGCCCAATGCTTAGATCTCTCATTACATAAATATTCCCTTACCTAGGTTTAAGGGGATTTCCATGGGGTTATTTCATGCTTTTTGTAGGTGAAATGATTATTTGCTATCACCATTTATTTGAATCGTTGTCTTAGTGCTACACCACTTCCAACATATTTGGATAAAGCTCTGGGATGGCCCTTAAAACCCTAAATCCTAATGTAAAAATAATCCTCCATATCAAACTAGTCCTGAATGTCTTGCATCTTAAGTCCACCTTAAGTCTTCCTTGGGTTTGAAATATATGCACCTCCTTATTGGATTTTCCTTCTAGCATATTGCACCAATGTTGGTGGAAATTTGTAGCAAAGGTGGGAAAATTTTCAGATCTAAGGGTTGTGTAATGTCCCCACTTTGGGACATCATCACAGTGCAGAGGTTTATGATGACCAGAGTAGCTAGATGGATGTTATAGCAAGTACAAGGGTTATTGAGAGGCATTGTGGGGTCTAGCTTGCATTGCTCATCCTATTTCATCATTATGAGCCATTCCGCACAGATTGGCTTTGGTTCCGAGGCACTCCAATGATTTCCATGGTTTTGAGTATTTTTGGCTATAAGTCAATTAAATTCATTGAAGAGGTCATTTTGGGCACATTACTTGGAGGAACCTCTCAATGTAGTAGCTCATTGGAATCGGGAGAAGCAACACTACAGGATGGGATGTTGAGAAGTGACTTTCAGTGGCCAGGGAAGCCACAAGGAGAGATAAGGCGATTTTCAGAGGTAAAAAGGTTAATTAATTAATTAAAGTGATTTAATTAATTAATAAAATATTAATAAAATGAAAGTCACTTTGGAGGGACAAGGTGAGCAAAAAGTATAAAGGAAAGGCAAGGGCCTATACTCATTCATTCATGTATGTCTATCATTTTGATATCTGGCTTCTAGCTAGTGAGCCCAGCATTGGGGGTTTTGAGGGTTTTGACTTAACAAACCCTAGAGGATGATTTGGTGGTGAAAGATTCCACCTAGCTTGTCCCAAGCTTGGTCTCGAAGATGCAATACTCTCCCACGCCATTCTAGCTCGGTTCTACATCAGTGCAGGAGGGTTCTACACTAGCCACAGGCACAGGAAGAGAAGGAGGGTGCACCATTGGGGGTTTCCAGCAAGTGGGGCGCACCATTCTTGGAGAGAGATTCATTGCAGGTGATTGGCAGGGCTTTTGGAGATCCTATCACCTAGGTTTTCATTAGAGCCTTGGACATCAGATCTAGTCCATTCATGAGGAGTTTCAGGTGCCATTTGATTTATTAGATGCATGGGACGAATTGGAGGAGAGGAGCAAACTTCAGAAATTGGTTTCAGTCATTTGCTAGCTCAGATTTTCACCATTTCACTTAGGACTTCACCAGGGAGGTAACCAAGCCCCGATCTATCATTCTAGCGATTTTGTGGAGCATTTGGAGGCATTTAGGAGTGAGGCCGATTTATCTAGGGTTTCAGGCATCCAGGGGGGCACACCATATCTTGGAGGAGGTTCAGATCCATAGGGTTTGAGGGAGATCTTGGAGATTCGAGTACCTGGGTTGTTCTTTCCATCACCCGATCTATTGTTTGGCATCTTTCTTGAGGTGATTGGACACATTTGGCAGCAAGGCCGAATTGTTGAGGAGCTTCAACATTCCAGCAGGACGTGGCATCTTCCAGTGGGGGTTTGGCACTTCATACGGCCCAGATTTACCTTGGCATTAGTCTTCATCTCTTATCTAGCCTTGGAGGCCTATTTTGTATTATCGGGAGCTTTTTGTAGCATCTCTATTGTATATCTTCTTAGTCATCTGTTGAGCATTCTAGATCGACATCTTCATTGTAGCAAGTTCTTCTATTTCATGAATAAAAGCAGATTTGAGATGTTTTGGCTTGTCTATCATATTGCATATGGTTGAGGTATGCTCCATAGTTATATCTTCTTGTTTATTGTTGCAACACACATGTATAACACATCAATAAACCCTAAGGTCGAAATCAAGAGGCCATTCTGCAAGTAAACACATCTAAACAAGTAATTCAACAAAGTGTTTGACGAAATACCACAACCAGTAAAAGTTTAAAAAGACACCAAAACCGTGATGTTCCTAGCATCTTGGCTTGGGAACATTACAGGTTGTGACTTAGACACAAACAAATATAGAGTTGAAGCATGAAAACCATACCTAAAAAATGGATCCACATAAACCCTAGTCTACCATGTGAAAGTAACAAAAACAAAGAAACCATAGCTATGAAATGAAATAGATAAGTTTAAAGAATGAGAATTTTATTCCATATCCAATAGAAAGCAATACAATTCACCTATGGAAGAAATTGTTGAGGAAGATGGCTCCATGGTCTCCTCCTTGGGAGGGTCCTTTTGCTTCCCAAGTATGTGTTAATCCCCTCTCTTTGGTTGTAAGTAGCTTGGATGTGCAAAAAATCTATCAAGAGAAAGGAGTTATCTTGAATTCTAGGGAAATTTCCGCAACATGCACTTACAATGTATGGATGGATGATAGAAATGGAGAGAATTCTTGGTTTTTATAAGCAAAATAGTGGTTAAAGCCCCTTGAGATGGTCATAATAAACAATGATTAGTTGACCAAATCAAAGCTAAAAATATCAATTAGGGTTTAGATATGTCCACTTACGGTTATTTTACTTTTCTGGAAAATTTTGGCCAAAAGTCAAAATCAAGGTTTTTACAGGCTAGTGCGGGTTTTGGTGGTGTTTCCGCGCTGGCCAATGCACTTATTAGGGGAAAAAAACGCGCTACCCAAGTCAGGATTTTGGGCATGACTTTTAGAAAATCGGTTTCCAGAGGTCTAGTGGAGGTGGAATGAGATTAAATGAGTGGTAGATGTGTTGTTTAGTAGTGTATTTCAATGAAGTTGTGGATTTGTCTCAAGTGAGCCATTTTTAGGTGATAATGGACTGCCTCCTAATGTGTGAGGTTAGAAGCAAATCGTATGACCAAAATATCACATTTCTCTTTTACCAAGCTCAAAAAAGACCAAGGAGGGAGATGAGTGTCCTAGGAAGGAGGACAACCAGCGGAATAGGCCAAAGAGTACCACTTGTCTACAACATAGTCAAAAGGTGATGAGTGTACAAGATCTTAATAGGGATGAGGTAGGCATACCCATACTCGTCGAGATATCTCATAATAATGAATACAATGGTGTGTCTAACATAGAGAGACCAAGAAAGTGAGACAAAATGAGGTCTCAATATAGTACAACATGAGGTTGGCAAAAAGGTGTCAAAGTACTCGATACAATGAAATAATCAATCCCATATACATATGCATAGATCAAAAGGTCCAGGTCCAACATAGAAATATCATGACTGCAACGGATATGGGTACATAAGAACTGATGGTCGCTCTAGAGGGGGAGGGAGAAGGAAACGACCTAAGAGACCCTGTTGAACAAGAAATGGGCTCCAAAGATTGAAAATGAACTAGTTGAAAGGAAGCTCAAACTAATGGCTTTGAAAATGGTAGAATCAAACCAGTCCAATCAAAGGAACTGTGTTTGAGCTCAAGTCATGAATATATGTATGAATCTCAACGATTCGATGATGATATGGAGTTGACCACGTGAGATCCTACCAAGTCTGAGAGTGACAAGGATTCTCTCAAATTGGTCCAAGGTAACTCATCAAGAAGGTGGATAGGTACCAAAGTACATTGGACTAACTCCTAGAATAAAGGTGTTAATGTGAATACGAGGAAGTTTGTAAATGCGCAAGAATATGAGGCACTCCTTAGGCCTAGCATCCAAAATACAAGAAATGGAGCTCTGTCTTTGGAGGCAAATACTAAGCTCGGAACATGCAAGGGCTACTTGAAAGGAAACCCCCTCCTGAGTGTTGAGAATTATAGCTCGTACATGAACTTCCTCACATGTTTAGTGTGAACGTGTGAGAAGTAGTTCAAGATATTTTCAAAAATTAATTCCATTTTCAAAAAATGATTCTATTTTGTAATTCACTTTAGTAAAAAATTGAAAGTCTTATTTTTAACAATCGAGGCTAAAAAGTGTATTTCATGCATGCATGATTTAGACTAGGAGTAATCTCAGAAATAGAATAGGTTTTGGTCTCAGTTAAAAGTATAAAGATCGGACATGATAAAAGGTTTAGATACACATGAATAGTTGAGCAGTTTGAGCGACAAAGTAAGTGAGTGAGAGAGAGAGAGAGAGCAGAAAACTAGAAAAGAGGCGTTTTCGGATAGCAAGCAAGCTATATTTTCTTAGCAGTACGATACAAGTCATACAATATGGTAGCAGGTCGTGCAAATCCGTACATTCACGTGGATCAATACAATCTGTATAGCCATATGGATTTTGTACAGTCATACAGAATTCGTATGGCAAGGCCGCACAACAGCTATCCAATCCATACATTAGAGTTGTACCATCGTACAACAGTTTTATGTTGTTTTGTTGATTTTCCAGCAAACCATACATTTAGGCAAGTTGTATAACTCAACTTCAAAGTGATTTTGATAACCATGCAGTTATTGGTTTTAAGCGGCTTATGAAGGTTTCTTGTAAGTTTTTTTAAGGAATGAAAAGCTAGTTTTGAAGGAGTAATTACTTGTGTATGTGTGAAATTGATTTTATGCTTTCACTATTTAATTTCCAACTATTGTTTGATTATTGCTATGGTATAAAATTTAATTTCAACATTAATTGAATTCAACAATTGCTTGTTTAATTGAGATCATAAGGACTTTAGTTACCCAAGGCTTGGGATTTTCACAAGGATTCAGAGCTTATTTCTCTAATTGAGATTCTCTAGGATTTACAGCGGTAAATCAACTACAGGGAAGAAGAACCAACAGTGAGGGGGTTTCAAAACTAATTTTCAGATTTGGGAGTTTGTGCAGTAGATTTCAGATATGGCACCAACTAGCCTCATGTTTGAGGAAATATTGTATGGTGCCTCGAATTTCTTATCATGGAAGGTGAGGGTTACACTCTTAGTAAAAGAGAATTATCTTTAGGATATTGTCAGGGGCGTTTCTACTCCGCCTATAGATCCATGGCAATTGGTAGCTCATAACAAGAGGGAAGTGAAGGCCAAGTGGATGATCTTGGATGCCATAAAGGGTCATCTGATCCTTCATGTGTCTAAGAAGAAGAAATCGAAGGAGATGCCCGATGTCTTGGTTAGTCTCTACTACAGTCAAAACATAAACAAGAAAATGATATTATGGAACAAAATCATATCCATAGTGATGACCATATTAAACACAGTCACCAATTACCTTACGAAGATCACATAGATTCGTGATCAACTTACAGTAGTTGGGGAGAAGGTTGAAGATGCATAGTTAGTGAACATGGCACTGAATGGATTCCCAACTTCATGGGAACCATTTTTCAAATTTATTTGCACTCAGAAAAACCTTCCTAAGTTTGAGAGGCTTGGGGATGACTGTATCCATGAGGAGATTCAGATGGAGTCAAAGGAAAGCAATAAGGATGGTGATGAGAACCTATCTCTATTTGGATAATTAAATAAGGGCAGAGGTAAAGGACCCAACAAGGGTAAGGTAAAGAGTGAGGAGTCAACCACGCAGCTAAGAAAGAAGGACATGAGTAAAATCAAGTGCTTCAGTTGTCATAAGCACGGTCATTATGCATCATAGTGTCCATATAAGAAGAAAGGTAAAGGGAAGCAACAACAAAAGCAAGTTGTAGCCTCTGCAAAAACTTAAATGAATGAGTTTTCTACTAAGTTCAAGAAGGATTTATCATTGGTATCTTACCTTTCTACAAACACGATTCTAAGGAATGTGTGGTATGTGGACAATGGGCATATTAACACATGAAATCAACCCAACAATTATTTTATAGTTTGAATAAGTGGGACTCATGAGTACAGGTTGAGCTTTGTGATGATGCCAAGTACCAAGTAACAGGAGTTGGTATTGTTCCCTTCTATCTTGAATCAGGTAATTCTTTATATTTTGACCTTGTCTTATTTGTACAAGGTCTCTAGAAGAACTTGATTTTAGTTTTGGTTATGGAGGATAAGGGATCTGCAGTGGAGTTCAAGAACTAACAAGTCCTCATCAGATTCAAGGAATATATCCCAGATATAGCTCAAGTAATAAGGGTTAGAGAAGGTAATTTCAATTTGTATAGGTTGTAGAGTGAGCATGTTCAAGCCTTGGTGCATAACGGTTACAACTTGTGTGATTCTCTTGGGGAACCTACATCAAAGGGTGTTTCCTATTCTAAGGGAGATAGTCACAGGTCTTCTAGAATTTAGTGTTGAAAAACATGGTGTATGTAGAGGGTGCACGCTTGGAAAGCATGCCAAGGTTGTTTTCCCAAGCAACGAGCATGGGTATAAGGGGATTCTAGACCTAGTACATTTGGATGTTTGTGGACCAATGAAAGCGTGTATTATGTTTTCTTTATTGTCAATTTCTCTTGCAAGACTTGGGTCTAATTCTTAAAGACCAAGGATGAGGTATTTAGTAGGTTTCGATAGTTCAAGGCTCTAATTGAAAGCCATACAGGGAAGAAGATCAAAGTCTTAAGATCGGACAATGGGGGAAACTATACCTCCAATGAATTTGATGGTTTCTTCAAGGAGGAAATAATCAAGAAGGAGATACCATTTCTGTACAACCTAAAAGCAGAATGGGGTTGTAGAACATAAGAATTGATCCATCATAAGGGTTGCTAAGGCCATGATACATGACCAGGACTTGCCCATGTTTCTTTGGGTAGAGGCATGTAACACAACAGTCTACATCGAAAACTGATTTCCTCACACTATCTTGGAGGACAAGACTCCATAGGAGGCATTCACTAGTGTGAAGCCAATGGTGATTCATTTCCACATCTATGGTTGTCTAGTTTATATCCATGTACCGGTAGAGAAGAGGACCAAGTTGGAGCCCTCTAGTGGGAAGGATTTGTTTGTGGGTTATAGTGAGACTTCAAAGGCTTACAGGGTCTATGTTCTAGAGCAGAGGAAGATAGTAGTAAGTAGGGATGCAAATTTTGAGGAAGACTTTGCATCCTTGAAGTCTCATGAGCCTAGTCTAATAACAAAGGACGAGGAGCAAGAAGCTCCAAAGGTTGAGCTAGGGTCATCAATGATTTCTAGGGAAGTACAATAGCATTCATGTGAAGAGAGGGAGATGGTGAGATGCCATGTTGGAGGAGTACACCTCCATCATGAAGAATGATGCTTGGGACATAGTGCCAAGACTAGAGGGGAAATTGTGAGTTTCAAGTGGCTCTACAAGATCAAGCATGTTGTAGGTGGTAGCATTGAAAAATTCAAAGTGAGGTTTGTGGCGAGAGGGTTCTCCCAAAGAGAGGGAGTGAACTATAAGGAGACTTTTTCTCCAGTCACCAAATACACTTCCATTAGAGTGGTTATGTCCTTAATTTCATTTATGGGATGGAGGATACATCAAATGGGTGTGAAGACAACTTTCCTTAATGGGACCATTCAAGAAAAACTGTGCATAGAGTATCCTCAAGGCTTTGAAGTAAGTGGGAAGGAGTCCCATGTTTGTTTTGAAGTGAACGCCATGATTCAGTTCATGGTGTAGCCAAGGTGGGAGGATTGGGAAGTAGCAAAACATGTGCTCAAGTATTTGAGGGGCATAATGGAGTATGGTCTGAGATATATTCAATATGGTGAAGTTTAAGTTGTAGGTGTATACAGAATTATATTGGACATGCAATGCAGAAAAAAAGAGAGCACCTTAGGGTGTTTCTTTAGCTTGGGATCAACGATAGTATCCCGGTTTAATAGGAAGCATAATTTTGTGGCACTTAGCTTAGCAGAGAGAAAATATCACTTATACAAGATATGATTTAGATGGGAGCAGTGAATCTCCAGCATATTCCCGCAAATCAGCAGGTAGCTAATATTCTCACCAAGCCCGTGGAAAAAGGAAAGTTTAAGGCATTCATAGACAAACTTGGATTGGTGCATAATTACTTCCTTGCTAAGAGGGAGTGTTGATAATTATAGCTCAGACAAGAACTTTTGCACTATTTTACTGTGAATGTGTGAAAAGTAGTTCAAAATATTTTTGAAAAGTGATTCTATTTTGTAATTCACTTTAGTAAAAGAGTGAAAGTCTTGTTTTTAGCAATTCAGTCTAAAGAGTGTTTTTCATGCATGCAGAACTTAGACTAGGAGTAATCTCAGAAATATATTAGGGTTTTGGTCTTAGCTAAAACTACAAAGATAGGACAAGATAGAAGGTTGAGATACATATGAACAATTG
>JASDQU010737545.1:178719-197107 GCA_032191745.1 Picea mariana | reverse complement strand
CCCACTTGATGTTGTTGATGATGTTGTCCTCTCTCTCTCGCATGATGTTGTTGAAGAATACCCTTCTTGTTAAGGGGGAGTGTTGAAATAATGTAACTGCAAAGAGTATTCTTATTATTATTGATATATTATTCATAGGATCAATCCCCATTGTGGATTGATCATGTCGGTTATTATAATAGGACCAAATGCCCTTTTGCGGATTGGTCAAAAGACAATTGTAATAGGCAGAATAAGAAGTCGGCCTCAGCAGATATTAAAGAGGCCCAGAAATATAATAAAGGTGGGTTTACCCACCGAGTTTGAGAAGTTGGCCCTGCCATTGAAGAGACACTTCACATGTGCCAGTCTTGTATAAATAAGGAGGCTAGCGCCTCACTTAGACACACAACTCACTTGCTCATTTGAGAGACAAGTTCAGATCTGATGTTGGAGAAGAAGGAGAGAGAGAGTGGCGCATATCTAGGAGAGGACTTTATATATTAGTTTAAGAGATCTCTTGGCATTTTATTGGCTATCTATAATAAGGAAGTTTTGCTGGGTTTTCTTCCCCTAGAGGGTTTCCCAGGATACATGTCGTGTCTCTTGTGATTGTGTATTTCTAAGTGATCTTGGATTATGCTATTGTTATCTAATGAAATGCAAACATCTATAATAATGGATTAAACATTAACAAATGGTTGTAGGTTAAAGCTTTTAACAACAATTAGAATAGTGGGAGAGAGGGGATGCCCTAATGGGGGAAAACTCCTCTGAATGAGACAAATCAACTTCAAGCAAGAAACCTTTCAAAAGACCAAAAATTGTGTTTCCGAAGGCAATGATTTTATATCTCCAGTGCAAAAAAGTATGAATAGTGCCTTTACTATTGGGTTAATGGAGTCAAAAGGATCTTATAGAAGTTACCTCCTTGGGGGTGTAAGCCCTTTTACTTCCCAATGCAAGTTTCTCTAAGCTAAGGTTTAGGCTAAGAGGGTGTATGCCCTTATACTTCTCTTAGCAAACCCTTTTTAAAGCAATAAGATGAAGCATAAAGTGATGAAGAATAAGGTGGGATGTATGCCCTTATACTTCCTAGCTAGTTCCTAACACAATAACCTTGACTTGAAATAAATGATAGCAAGGAAGTAAAAAACCATAGCAATTCAAGGAAAAATGACAAGACAATCCACCACAATAGTAATAGAATAACCTTCCAAGGCTAGCACATCACTTCTTCCATCAACCATTCATAAGTATAGCCATACACAAGTGCACAAGAGATAAAAGAGCCAAGATATCCGGAAATTTCAGACCAAGTCCTCTCACAAGAGGGAGATTTATGTTTAAAATGAGATCTTATGATCTATATTTATACAAAATGTAGCGAACATAGTCTGTCCACAAATTAAGGAGTAAAACACGAGATTAGGGATCAACAACCCTACTCTTTCCCCCTTAACAAAGTAATATTAAACAATTCACTTAAAATTTCACTTTTTTGCACAAATAAAGCCCTAATTTAGGAGGATGTCATCCCTTTAGGGGATGTTTTTCCACTTTGAG
This sequence comes from Picea mariana, assembly GCA_032191745.1. Lineage (NCBI taxonomy): Eukaryota > Viridiplantae > Streptophyta > Pinopsida > Pinales > Pinaceae > Picea > Picea mariana. Next base: position 195,562 of record JASDQU010737545.1, on the reverse strand, counting down.
GAAGTCATTGGTGTTGGAGAAGCATGGATAGGCCTCCAAATGCCACATGTCAAGCATCTAAGCACTCTCATCATGGTGAAGACCCTTCTCCTCCTCAAACATCCATGTGTCAAAAGAGTGGCACCTCACCACCATTCCCTAGCCCCCAAGATCATGACATCAAACTCAAAGTGGAACATTTTTCCCCTCCTAGGAAAATCGTTTGGCAAGTAATGGGTGGGCTAGGTCATCCAAGTCATCATAAAGGCCATCCGAGTTTGATCTCTCTCATCTAGCATGCGGGCCCCTGACATCAAACCTGTGGGCTTGTAGCCCCTTGGAAGCCCAAGCTAGGCTTGTTCTCCCAAAACTGTCCACCAACTAGATCCTGCAAAGACAAATGAGCACACCCTCCAACGATCTCAAGCCATAACATCATGATAAGTGAATCCAATCAATAAATAAGCCATCTAAGCATGTGCATCAAAGATCACTATATAAAACAATTAACAGCTCGAAGACACTATGCGACTTGTCAAGCTTGAATATGGGAAGGTTGACGAGGTGTCCTGTTGGGTAGATCTTTCCCTAGGTCAAGGACAGCTTCCAAGAGGTCCCTCTCCAAGCCATGTAAAGTGTATGAAGTGGTAGGGGTCAAGACTCAATGGGCATAGGGCTCATGACATACAAGGGGTCGTAGTGTCTCATTCATGGGTGCCTTTGTAGAGGGTGTGTGGTACCTTCATCTGCAATGCACTTTTTTCATGCCCATCAATTGCCTTTTATATTTCTTTCTTTATTCTCTTTAAATATAGCATAAGTAGAGATTGAAGGTCATTGCCCTGGCATGGTAACCAGGTGGTGGAAATGTCACTCACAAACACCTAATGGAAATGTGAAGGTTGGCTCATGATGAGACCCCCTTTCTCTCAGCCATGAAACTAAGAGCCACTTCCTTGGTTTGGTGACCAGATGATGACAATGTCATACAACTAGATATCCATGGACGTGATAGGTCGGCTTGTGATGAGACCTCCTATCCTTCAACTAACCTTTTAAGCATTCTTTATTATATTGTGGGTCCCCTTTATTCAAAGATAAGCATTTCATTTCTTTCTTGGGTGATCCCTAGGTGAAGCATTTGGAAGGTTATACAAGGCTTTTATCTCTTACCCAACACCAACCCCTCTGGGCCTTTATCCCCTTCTTCCCATAGAATGAGGGACAACCCCTTCTTAGGTCAATACACCCTAAAATCCCAAGAGATAAGGAAATGGAGGGGAACAATGATGAAAATTGGTAAGCATGGTCGGGAATGGTACGGTGGCTCGTTAAGGGAGTTCCCAGTAGCAAACCCATCCCCAAGAAAAACCACTTACTAGGGCACAATGTCAACCACCAAGGTGAAGCAGGGAAAAAGGCATAATATCCAAGCAAATATAATGAAATCTAGAGAAATCTAAGATACAACATAATCAAATGGCTTAAATATTGAAATGATGCTCACCATAATACTGACTTGTACCTCATGGAACAAGGTCCATTTCCTTTCAGAAACTAGTTGGTGTGGTGGATGCAATCTGCAAAACTTTGACCATCTGTGGTGGTGAGTGGGTTTTCCATTTGTGCAAAAGGGTATTGTTGGTCATGTAGTCTCTCGACACTCCATATCTACAACTTAGGGGCCTCGAGACATAATCTCTTTAGTTATCCACAAAATGGGGTAATAGGTACCACTATTCCTTAAATGTGGTGGGGTATAACATGCTATAGGTAGTTGCACTTCTTCTTTTTGAACTATAGCCTTGTTAAAACCCCTTGATTCATCTTCCCTTTGATCTTGCTTAATACATGTGATTGATGTTAATGATACCCTTGGTGATTTTTCATCTTCATTGGACTCTAACATACCTTCCTCAACAAGAACCTCTACTTCCTTTTCATTTATAATTTTGCAATTGTATAGGTGTTTAGATGCACATTTGTGGTTTGGAAACCAATTTTTACCACATTTGCGACATTTGTTTTCCCTCCTTTGTTCCTCATCATCAGAGTTGCTTATAGAAGAGTTTGATTTTCTTTCATCTTCATATATGTATGGATTCCAATTGTTGCATTTGTGCGCTAGTGACCACTTGTCTCCACAATATTTTTATTTTCCTTCCCTTCGTCATTGGGCTTCCAAACGATAATTTTTCTCTTCTTGGGAATGCGATGAGGGATACCTTGAATTCCCAAAATCTGTGCTTTGGAGTGCTTTCCACCTTGAATAAACCAGGTCAAATGTTGTTGAGATGGCAAATGCAAAAATGTAATATCCCCTTCCAAGCGACGAATATTGGGAGACTTAGTAGTCTAGTTGTTCCCCTAGACTATAGTCTCACGGAAAAGGGAACTAAGGGGATAAATGGTCACTAAGGTGTTAAAGTTATATCATTAAAGTGGATTTGGCTAAAAAGAAAATAAAATCTATTTGGCTAAGATGAGAAATATAAAGTAATAGACCTTAGAATCCAATTAAATAATTTAAGTGAAAATTAGAAGCTGGAGTAGAAAAGGAGAGGAGGGCGCCTCACTCCTCATTCTTGACATTTCTCACTTTGCATCTTGAGCTCTACAACTTAGACATTTTGAGGGTTTTGAGTCAACAAACCCTAGAGATTAGAAAGGAGGTGAAATATTCCTCTATTCCTTATCCAAGCTTGGCCAAGGTTGTGAAATATCCCACCCTTGCCCTTTTATTCAAGTCAAAACAATTCAGAAGTGGATTGTGGAGTAAGGGCGCAAATCTGGAGTATTTCTGCAGGTTTGGGCTATACTGCTGAAGGAAGAGGACTTTGATTTGGCTTGGATATTGGGGATCTAAAATAGATCTTGTTACAGAGGTGTTTTCCATCACTAGGGAGACTTTTCTCATCAGTCATTTAGGGTTTATCTCTACATATTGATTAATTACATATTGATTTATTACTCAAGCTGAGCAAATTTTTGAAGGAGGGCGCACTTGTCCTAGGAGATACAGAGCTTAGGAAGGTCAGATATGTAGCTAAAGCCAACAAATTTCTTCTTATGAGTTTTTCATCTTCACATCTATAGATTGAAAACTATTTACAGGGGTGTGGAGGCCAGATATTTAGAGGTCGAATTTCCTTAGGTTTCTATATCTAGTGAAGGCACAACTTAGCTAGGAAATGCGCCAATCTTGGAGAAGGGAAAGAAAGTAATCTTATCAGATTTGCATGCAGCCATTGGAGGTCCAGGAGGGCCTATATCTCTCTCTAGAATTGTATTTTGGAGGCACCTTCAGCCACAACTTCCATGTTTTCCATATCTTTTCGAGATCTGTATATCTCTTGTACCGAGGACAACTTATATAATAAATAAAGGTCATATATGATTTTTTATGGCTATTTCCTTGTGTTGTTCTCTTTGTATCTTGTTATTTGTCTATTTTTGCTACATCTCAATCAATTATTTGATGCAAAACCTTTAAACTCAAAACCAACACAAGTTTGGAAGACAAACTGCAAACTATTTGACAATAATACCACAAACAGACAAGCAATGAACCCCAAGGTTCTTGGTAATTCTACTCTGGAACATTACAGTGGTATCAGAGCATAAATCCTCCCAGCCTATGAGGGTTGCTAATGGAATTATACAATAGAAGGAAAAAGGACAGAAAGGCATAGGAACCAGAGACAAATCCATAAAGGGAGGAAAGACAGGAAGTAGGGGATGGTAATGACAAAGAAGTTGATGTGGAAAATATGGTTCAGGAATTAAAGCGTTCTATTGAAATAACATAGTTTGACATGCAACATCACTTTCAAGAGTCACAAGAGCACTTGTCAAGGAGACAAAATGAGATGAAAACCACTTTTTCAAACATACATACCTCTTTAGAAGCAGGATGATGCAAGATTGTGTAGCTACTCATGCAGATGGTACATGGTAAAGAAGCACCTCACTATGGAGGGAACAATGGAACTAGTGGTTCCCATGGAGGAGAACAATAACTATTGAAATCTAATCATAGAAATCATACTGAAGGAAAAATCCTCTTTTGGGGCACAACTAACATGATACCAAGAAATAACATGGACACACCTAGGCCTTATATGCCTAGTTTCTTGGATACACAACAACATGATGTTCAGGGTCGTATGGAGGTAGAAGATAACTTGAAGAGTCTGCAAGAGAGTATGCAAGCTTGAGCACAGGTTTCAGGAGGCAGGTCACACTATCATAGTATTGTGAAATCAAGTACAAAGGTAGGCCTAGGGAGTTTCATAAGGGGAATTCTGAGCTAGGGTGTAAAGTAGGGAAGTTTAATATATCCCCATTTGATGGAGCAACTAAGTCTTCAACCAAGGCATGGGTACAAAAACTGGATGCATATTTACAGCTTAATTCCATGATGGAGTTGGATGCCATTAAATTTTCTATCCTATTCTTGGAGGGAAAGGCCCATGAATGGTAGTACCATGGGATGACCACCTTAGGACATGCACAAACCACTTCCTATAGGTATTTCACACAAATACTCATGGACATGTTTGATCAGGATGACCTAGGAATTCATTTCAGAGAGCTCACCCAACTTAGACAGACATGATCAACTAAAGCATACATAAAGGAATTTCAGAGGATAACAATGATGGACCCAGATGTGTAAGAGGATAGGCTAATTATGCTTTTTTTTCTGAGGGCCTAACAGAGCTCTTGTGTGGTTGGGTCAAGTATTTTAAGCCTACCAACTTACAGAATGCGATTTAGAAGACCATAGATTTGGTAGGAGCAACATAGAAAAACAAGTTCACTCCAAGACCACCTTTTGTCCCAAGAGGAAGGGAGTCAAAATTTGGAGACAAGGGAAAAGGAAGGTTAGATGAAGCCACCAGAAGGGAGTTGAGAAGGAAACAACTATGTTATACTTGTAAAGAACCTTGGGAGCCAGGGCACAAATGTATGGGAAAAGGAAAAATACACTACATTGAGGTACTCTCAGATTGCAAGGATGAGGAAGATGAGGTTGGACATATTCAAAATATGGAGGTGGCCCAAATAGATGAATAACAGATACAAGAGGATGGTGAAGAAGAGACAAGGCACAAGAAGCCAGGGATTCAGAAGGTCGTTATATTATCCATCATGGGGTGCAAAGGTTTAGTACCTTCAGAATAACAGGAGTCATCCAAGGACAAAGGGTTACAATGCTCATTGATGGTGGAGCTTCCCATAATTTTATTCATATGCCTTAGTGAATAAAAGACATCTACCCACTATGGAGTTTGATGGATTTTTGGTGGAGGTAGAAGGAGGGCGCACCATGCCTTGTGACAGGTATATTCCCCAGATGAGCCTTACCTTGGGCAGGTACAATTTAACTCATGAATTTTATGTGATGGGTCTTCCAGGCACAAATGTGATACTGAGAGTTCAATGGCTTAGCACCTTGGGACCCATCACTACTAAATACAAGACCATGTAGATGTCCTTCAACTCTGAAGAAGGAAAGAGGGTAACCTTGAAGGGAATGATAGAGAGTACACCCAGGGTTATTTCAACAAAATTCATGGAAGTTGTTTTCAGGCACGGGGACATGGCTTATGCAACAAAGTGTCTAGTTGTCACCCAAAACACTCAAGGAAAGCACAAATCTTATTCATATGACATACAAGGAATAATTAATAAGCATGCGAAGGTTTTTGGGAAAATTCCCCCGGGGAAACTACCAGATAGGGGATTTGAGCACATCATAGAGTTGAAGAAAGGAGCCAAACCAGTCATCACCACACCCTACAGGCACCAAAAAAAGTTAAAGGATGAAATAGAGAAATCTATCAAAGAATTATTAGACATGGTACATATTCAACCTAGTTCTAGCCCTTTTGCATCTTTAGTTGTATTGGTCAAGAAAAAAGATGGTACCATGCGCATGCGGAATGACTACAGTGCCTTGAACAAGAAAACCATCAAAAATAGGTATCCCATTCCCATGATAGATGAGTTATTGGATGAGATACATGGTGCAGTGTATTTCACCAATATTGATTTGCGCTTTGGATACCATAAAATCACGATGAGGGAACATGATATACACAAGACAACTTTCAGGTGCCACTATGGACATTTCTAGTCATGCCTTTTGGGTTGACCAATGCGCCAACCATCTTCCAATCTTACATGAGCCATATATTCAATAAACAATTAAGGATTTTTTTTTTAGTTTGATTTGATGATTTGTTGATATATATCAAGACATGGGAGGATCATCTCAAGCATGTGGATGAGATATTAAGTATTATGGAAGGAAAAACATTGTATGCCAAAGAATCCAAATGTGAATTAGGAATGAATGAAGTTCTATACTTGGGTCACCTCATTGGGGCAAAGGGGGTGCAAGTTCACTAGGAGAATATCCAAGCTATATTAGATTGTCCCACACCCAAAACACTGATAGAGCTCAAGGGATTCCTTGGAATTTGCAGCTATTACAGGAGGTTTGTTAAAGGTTTCTCTCAGCTATGTGCATCATTGACTGATTTGACCAAAAATGGCACATTTAAGTGGAGTAATGAAGCACAGATGACCTTTGAAAAAATGAATAAGGTAATGAGCACTTGCCCAGTTCTATCTTTACCAATTTTTCTCAACCATTCATATTAGAGTGTGATGCATCAGGGGAAGGAATTGGAGACATACTCATGCATAACAAGCATCCTATTGCATATGAAAGCTGAAAACTAAGAGGAATTGAGCTACTATATACTATTTATGACAAGGATATGCTAGTTATAATGCATGCTCTATCCAAATTCAGACAATACTTGGTGGGAGCGAAATTTGTAGTCAGAACATATCATAACAGGCTTAAGTACTTCTTAGAGTAGAAGGATCTCAATGAGAGGCAACAAAAGTGGGTGAGTAAGATTCAAGCTTATAACTTTGACATAGAGTTTATCAAGGGAAAAAATAATGTGGTAGCAGATGCCTTATCTATAAGACCCTCAGCTTATTCCATGACAAAGATATCAGTTGATTGGAAATCACATATTTTGGTTTGATTTTGAAAAATCAGTTTTCATGCGAAATGATGGATGGTCAAGTTCAAGATGATAGATACATGATTGTGGATGACATCATATATTATAAGGGAAGAATTTATTTGGTTCCTGAATCAAAATTTAAGGAAAAAGTATTGAAAGCATTCCATAACTCACTAGCAGCAGGGCATCAAGGATTCCTCAAGGCTTAGAGGCGGGTTAGAGAAAGGTTCTCTTGGAGCGAAAGGTTCTCTTGTAGCAGGGCGTCAGGGATTATTTTCGGCAAAAAATGAGAGCGGTGATATAATAAAGAAATGTACAGAGATATATCAGATATCCATTAATATAACAGAGATTGATCAGAGATATAACCATAAACACAAAGATACAGTAAATTGTAATACACAATTTCTATTAATGAGCAAAATGTATAAAATTGTAGAAATACAGAGTGAAAGACTCGCTAGAATGGTGGTAGCTTATCTTTGAGAAGATATGCGACGACTACTCACATTCACAAGAATATGGATTACAATGAGGCTCTAAAGGCCTTTTTAACATAAAGAAAATCCAAAACCCTAACCCCGGAAGATGAAAAGCTAACAATTTTGTGGACCCCATTTTGGGTAGTTCTCGTCCCCGGTGAAGCCACCCGATGTTGTATGGTTGCGGGTGTGGTGTTGTTGACAATCCCAATTGTTTGACAACCTCTACCGAGATGGGGTTCTTATGGCTTCCACTATCAACAATAAAATGCAGGGGTTCCCCTTCACCCACTTCTGTGAATGAAAAATGCACTCCCCCTCTTCAAGATATGTTGGTTCTTATGGTTGAATTGTTGCAGTCACGACAACAACATTGGGGTATGCATTGATGATCTGTCTTTTCTCGTTATTTTCTTAATCAGATTCTGAATCAGGGTTCAACTCCTTGTATTTGATCTCGACCACCAATGACTGTTTTGAGCGATATTCATCAATGTTGTGCTAGGGGATTTTATGGAAATCACACCACTTTGCAGATTTGCAGACCCAAACTCTCATTTGTTATAGTGCCTAATTTTCTTCTCGATTTTGACAGCATATCGATAGGAATCTCCCAAGGATGAGATGTCCAGGAAATCCATTTTGGTTTGGAAGTACCTATGGAGAGCCCCACGGTATTTCAAAACCAGATGTCGCTTGGAGTCTTTGATACCCAGCATGGTGTGCAAGGTATGGAAGTATTTGTGAACTTGTGTATTGGTCATCATAGTGTGGTCCATCTCGTGTATTGGTCGTCATAGTTACCAACATGGTAATATTGTTCCTTGACTGCATGCACACAAAAATCCAAAGTGGGCTCGGCCCCATATATTCTAGACTCCTCTGTGGAACTTTGCTCCCAGTAAGTTTTCCACCTGTTAACGCTGAGTAAATTGTTGGGTTGAAGAAACAATCTACAAAGGTAACCTACAAACCAACTTTAAGACTGGAAACTAGCCTTTCCCATTTAGAGAGGGCTCTCTCTGAGACTTCTCTAATAGACAAGTTGCTTTAAATTGATGGATAGATTTAGAATTTTGAGATAATTTTTCAAGGTTTGCTGACAAAAGATAGTATTTCTAGGGCTATGGAGTCAACCCCTGAAAACAAAGAAAACAATGCTTGGTAGATAGAACTCCTCAGAGGAACAAAGGCTAAATAAGGTGATGAAATTCATTGTTTAGTTTGATCATGTAGGATGAAAGAAGAAAATAAACACACAACAGGATCATAGCACCACAAAGGATGAATTCTAACCTTAGTTGAGAAGATAGACAAAATTTAAATCAGTTAAGTCTAGAGCACCGTTAGATGAATTTTGGACTTTTAATTTACCAATTTAAAGAGAAGAAAGGTGAATATAAAAATAAGTACACATGAAATACATACAAAGAAAGAGTACAATCTTCATATCCCCACCATTAGAATATTTTTCTTAAGGAATTCAAGACTTCTACAATTGTATTTCTTTAGATTCATAAAATTACATTGAGGATCAAAATGTCTATACTTCTGCCTGTGCGCCCCCCACTTTACATCAAAATAGTCCATATATATAGAAAACTAAAGCTACACTTAGCTGCTAGGAGTCGAACTACTACCTCCTAGAGTTATGGATCTAGTTGTTTTCAAATACAATGACAACTTCTACAAAATGGACCAAAAATAGGAAAGTCGATTTGCTAATCATAACCTATTTAAAATGTTATTTACAATCATAAATTCTTGAGCAAATTTCAACCATATGGTTGTGATGAATCATCATGTGGATCGCTAGATGACGTTGTCACCTTTGCACAGTAAATTATGGCTCCTGCTGTGCAAATACTGGCTGCGATATCTGCGCGACGATTTCGTGCAGTGGATCTTCATGCTGAGGTTGCTCGCGCGAATCCCTTTGGTAGAAAAGAACGGGATCATTCAGTTTGTCTGTATCTTCCTTATCCAATCTCACTTGTAGTTGTAAGGCCCTGTTTTCCTTTCTTAATGACAAATTTTGTTTCTTTAAACTCCTCACCTGTCTCAACAAAGCTGCATTCCTCTTCAGTTTTGATTGAGCATCAGAGAGGGTTGCACATGCATCGTCTATAGTTGAATTTACTTTCTTGTAATGTTTCATGATCCCTTCTTCTGATATTATTTTTTCCTCTATGAGCTCAATGATCTCATATTGATCTTCTCTCAACTGCTTTTTCAGCCATTTTATATTATTTTCTCCTCTTGTTGGTGAGGTAGGAGATCTCTGACCTGCTTTACTCTGTGATGATTGTGCTTCGGGAATTATTTTTGTTAGATTCCTCCTCAATTATTTGTTCTCTTGATAGAGTTGGGCTATAACATGTTGAGCTTTCTTTAGTTGTTGTTTCACCTCCTTGATATCTGCATCTTCCTCACTCGGTTCCACTTGCTTTTCATCAATCTCCTAGGTTTCATATTCAACAAATTCTGTCTGAATTTTGGGTATGGGAAACCTCCTGGCAGAGGACTTGGTGTGTTGTTTACTGGGAGCTTGTGTCTCCTCAGTTTCATCAGTGAATATTAGTTTGCTTATTTTCTTGGCTATTGGTCAACTGAGTGATGAATTCTCAATTTCTTTTTCTTTTCCCCTTTCAACAACACCTCCTCCTTTTACCCCTGAAATATGAAATGTTGATTTCTCAGCAGATAAGGGAGTATCTCCTTTAGGGTCCAGGGGAATGTTTGTTGAAATCAAGAAGGAATTCCAGTCCCTGCTTAACTTTCCAAGCTCCTCAACAACCAACATCTTAATCAAGGAAAAATGGAATAGGTTATCCTTTGGTTGGTAAACTTTGGCTTGGACACTGTTTGCCATCTTTCCCAGGCTTTTACATAGGAAGAAAAGTAAGTTTAAACAACTTCTCCCTGTGAAATGCATCAAAATCCTGATGTACCTTTTCAAATATTCCCTCACAAGTAAAGTAATTTAGGATTATCCCCAAAAGTTTCTCAAAAGGTTCCAAAATATAGTCACTGGAAATGTTGGCTCCAATCTTCTGATTTTTGTATTCATGTTTGATAAAATCAATATAACATGAAGTATCTAATGGCATACCTTTAAACTATTTTTCTCCCTGCATAGGAATCTCTGTCGCAGCTGATATGGTTTCCTCTGACACTTACATAGTGATCCCTACAATAGTTGCACTGACATTGGTAAAGTTAAATTGGTAAAGTTAAGGGTGAACTGTTTGGTTAGCTGCACATTATACCCTTGAAACTTTTCACAGAATCTTATGCATCCGGCTTGTACAAAGGACACTCTGATCGTCGGGTCTGCGTTTACTAACTTTAAATCCTATGGTTCAAACCTCACGACTTTCCTGCTTCTTGCATTCTTTCTTTTTCTTTGAGGAGTTGTCATTGATGTTGATATATGTCAATTTCAGGTGTGCAACAATATATTGTAATAGCCTATGCACAACGAATGCGAATAGTGACTTTTGCATGGTGTGCAGGAAAAGGTAGCAACAGGAAATTCGACGCAGCGATAAACAACAACAGAAAACTCCGGCGCAACGGTAAACAACAATGAAAAACTTTGGCGCAACGGTAAACAACAACAAAAAACTTCAGCGCAACGGAAAACTCGGCGCAACAATAAAAAGCAACGAAAACTCGACACATGAGTAGGTAATAAGAATTTAGCTCAAAAGAACGAAGGTCAACTATGTGAAAAAAAAACTCGTTCCAGAAGCTAATTTGCAATGGGTTGCAAGGAAATCTCTTGAACAATTATTTAAAGCAATGGAGGATGCGCAACAAAAAATAGAGTAGCAGATTTACGTAGCGACTGGCAGCACACAATATTTATGTAGCAAAGGGCTTCAGAGCTTACTAGAAAGGCTATGAACGATGCACAAGTCTTGAAGGTGATGGAGAAACATGAAACATGACCAATATTTATGCTTGAATGGATAAGGAACAAAATTATGAAAAGGGACGGAAAATCCATAGCGACAAGATGTTTCAAGGAAAGTTAAAGATTTGTGTAGCGAACTTGCGCAGAGGGTACACCTTTGAAGTTTGCAATGGTACAAAAGATATGGAGTGCCATGATGGTTCCCTTTTCTAACATCATGATTAGGTAATGATGAACCATAATATCTTTCAACACGACATTCATCCTAACCACTTGATCTGACCTTGGTACATAATTTCCCACTTTTCGACATGACTCGAGACTTAGGAAAGTAGACCTTTACAACTTAAACATGACGAACCTTACACTCTTTTTACCAACTTATTTCCAAACCCTTTAATTGAAAATTTTAAACCATTATTTATTTGGTCACTGACCTCATAAACTTTGGCACACTAACTATGACTCATCTAAGAAAGTCTTGATTTTTTCCAAGATCAAGGCATGACTCTGATTTTTTTTTTGGACAAAACTCTAAATCTATCTACAAAAATCATGGTTCTAACACTACCAATGTTTAACATGTGGTAGAGCCTTAAGGAGTGTGAAGGTGATCTTTTCCTTGTTGGAAAAATTGTGAAGAAAGAAATAACCTTCTAGCAGATTTAACCATTTTTCTAGGGCATCCACATCGACCTGACCTTCAAATAAGGGAATATCAAAATTCACTTGTACCTTGAAAGGCGAGGTGCCTCTAAAGTGGCTGCTTGATGAAGATGCGCCTATTATCGACAGGCATTGAAGGATCTAGGAAAAAAATCTCCATCATTTCGTCCCTCAGCTGCGTTAGAGCTTGCTCAAGCAACATATTAATATAATTGTTTGCTCTGTCGTTTTTATTTTCTTCCACCATGGAGGGTTTCTTGGGTGTGCAAGAGTGATTTTCCTCAAGAGAGACAAGCTCGAGATCCAATTTGTTATATTCGGACCTTATCAAGGACATGAACTAAAAAGAATGATCAAGAGCAACCTACTCTGATACCACTGATCCAGATTATTTTCGGCACGAAACGAGAGCGAAGATATAATAAATAAATGTATAGAGATATATCATACATCCAATAATATAATATATATTTATGAGAGATATAACCATAAACACAAAGATACAGTAATACACAATTTCTATTAATGAGTGAAATGTACAAAACTGTAGAAATATAGAGTGAAAGACTCGCTAGAATGGCGACAAGTTATCTTTGAGAAGAGATGTGACAGCTACTCACATTCGCAAGAAGATGGATTACAGTGAGTCTCTAAAGGCCTTTTTAACATAAAGAAAATCCAAAACCCTAACCCCGAAAGATGAAAATCCAACAATTTTGTGGACCCTGTTTTGGGTAGTTCTCATCCCTAGCGAAGCCACTTGATGTTGTGTGGTTGCGGGTGTGGTGTTGTCAACAATACCAACTATTTGATGACCTATACTGAGATGAGGTTCTTCTGGTTTCCACTATCAACAATAAAATGCAGTGGGGTCTCCTTCACCCACATCTGTGAATGAAAAAGGCGTTCCCTCTCTGCAGGATTTGTTGGTTCTTCTGGTTGAATTGTTGTGGTCATGACAGTAGAAGTGGGGTCTGCATTGATGATCTTTCTTTTCCCATTATTTTCTAAATCAGATTATGAATCAGAGTTCAAATCCTTGTCTTTGATCTTGGCTACCAATGATTGTTTTGAACGACATTCATCAGTGTTGTGCCATGGGCTTTTATGGAAATCACACCACTTTCCAGTGTCCTTCTTCGTCTTTTTGTGACCCTTCTTTTCTTGTGGCTTGGACTGGTTTTCGGGAAGTTGTTTGTTAGGGCCATCTTTATCGTACTTTGGTTGTTGCAGATTTGCAGACCCAAACTCCCGTTTGTTTTGGTGCCTAAATTTTTGCTCGATTTTGACACTATATCGATAGGTAGCTTCCAGGGATGAGATGTCTAGGAAATCCATTTTGGTTTGGATGTACCTATGCAAAGCCCCACGGTATTTCAGAACCATATGTTGCTTAGAGTCTTTGATACCCAACTTAGTGCGCAATGTATGGAAAGTATTTGTGAACTCTGGCACTGTTTGGCCCCTCTCTTGCCGCAGTGTGGTCCATCTCATGTATTGGTCATCATAGTTACCAACATGGTAAAATTGTTCCTTCACCGCATCCACACAAAAAATCCCAAGTGGACTCGACCCCATATATTCTAGACTCCTCTGTGGAACTTTGCTCCCAGTAAGTTTACCACCAATCTTTGACATGGGGGAGAGACTTAAGGAGTAGGAAGGTGATCTTTTCCTTGTTGGAAAAATTGTGAACATGGAAATAACCTTCTAGTAGATTTAACCATTTTTCTAGGGCATCTGCATCGATCTGACCTTCGAATAAGGGAATATAAAAAATCACTTGTACCTTGAAAGGTGAGGTGCCTCCAAAGTGGTCACTTGATGAATACGTGTCTGTTATCGACAGACGTTGAAGGATGTGGGAAAAATTCTCCATCATTTCGTCCCTTTGTCGCATGAGAGCTTTCTCAAGCAATATATTAATAGAATCGTTTGCTCTATCGTTTTTCTTTTCTTCTTCCATGGAGGGTTTCTTGGGCGTGCGATAACAATTGTCCTCAAGAGAGACAAGCTCGAGACCCAACTTGCTATACTCGAACCTTGTCGGGGACTTGAACTAAAAAAATGATCAAGAGCAACCTGCTCTGATACCACTGATCCAGATTATTTTTGGCACAAAATGAGAGTGGAGATATAATAAAGAAATGTACAGTGATATATCATATATCCAATAATATAACATATATTTATTAGAGATATAACCATAAACACAGAGATACAATAATACACAATTTCTATTAATGAGAGAAATGTACAAAACTGTAGAAATACAGAGTGAAAGACTTGCTAGAATGGTGGTAGCTTATATTTGAGAAGAGATGTGACGACTACTCACATTCGCAAGAAGATGGATTACAATGAGGCTCTAAAGGCCTTTTTAACATAAAGAAAATCCAAAACCCTAACTCCGGAAGATGAAAAGCCAACAGTTTTGTGGACCCCGTTTTAGGTAGTTCTCGTCCCTGGCGAAGCCACCCGATGTTGTATGGTTGCGGGTGTAGTGTTGTCAACAATCCCAACTTTTTGATGACCTCTATTGAGATGAGGTTATTTTGGCTTCCAATGTCAACAATAAAATGCAGCGGGGTCCCCTTCACCCACATATGTGAATGAAAAAGGCACTCCCCCTCTTCAGGATATGTTGGTTCTTCTGGTTGAATTGTTGGGGTCACGACAATAGCAATGGGGTCTGTGTTGATAACTTGTCATTTCCCATTATTTTCTGAATCAGGGTTCGACTCCTTGTCTTTTATCTCGGGCACCAATGCGTGTTTTCAACGACATTCATCATTGTTGTGCCAGGGGATTTTATAGAAATCAAAACACTTTCTAGTGTCCTCCTTCGTCTTCCCGTGACCCTTTTTTTCTTGTGGCTTGGACTGGTTTTCGGGAGGCTGTTTCTTAGGGTCATTTTTATCATACTTTGGTTGTTCCAGATTTGCAGACCTGAATGTTGGGTACGTGTTATATTCTTTGCATGTGTGTGTGTGGGCGCGTCAGATATGACAACTACGTCTGACGATCCCTCGTACTAGTGCTTTATTTGTGCCGTGTGCGCAGGGCACTTTCCTAGGGGGGTCCCAGGGGGGGCAGGTATGCCCCCCCCAGTTACGCGCAGCGCCCCGATGTTGGTCACTATAATTGCTTATTTAACTAAACAATCAAGTGCTACATAAATTGTCAACCCAGGGAAGTCTGTTTATTTCAAAGGTAACCATGCACTATATATGCTCAATCTCAAAAGCAACCTAGAGTTGTAGTAAAAACATATTAATCACACTTTGCCTTGAACAAACTGAATTTCTAACTTGAATTACAGGAAAACAATCTACCTATTGCAGAGTTCAATGTTTAAAGAAATAATTGTCCAAAGAATCCTGGATTACATTAAAGAAATAACAGACTGGAAAAGAAATTCTTCAAGACACTGCAAAAGGAAAGACCACTATTCTATAACCAGAGAACATGACCCTATTCCTAAAGCAGGAATCTTCAGCACATGTTTCTGATCATCAAACTTCATGAACTCATTGCTTAACTGAAACAATTGACACACACTGAAGGTTAACTATCTCTTAACAGAGAACATGACCCTATTTCCTAAGCATGAAACTTTAGCACCTGTTTCTGATTAGCACACTTTCATGAACTCATTAAAATAATTGACATGCACTGAAGGCTAACTATCTCTAACATAGAACAGGACCCTATTCCCGAAGCAGGAACCTTCAGCACCTGTCCCTGACTATCAAGCTTTCATAAATTCACCAAGCAGGATTGCTAACTAGAATGATTAACAGTTACCCAAGCATGAATCATATGAAAACAATGTAACAATTGGTAAAGCAAAGTTTCAACAAGACAGAGTTCAGTAAAGTAGTGTTTCAGCAAAACAGAGTTCAATAAAGTAGTGTTTCAGCAAAACAGAATTTAATCAAGGCATAAACAGAAATAACACTAACACTCTACAAAGCTAATGGGTGAATCTTGTGAAGAAGGTGGGCCCTCCCTTCTCACAAGATTCCCCTTAAATGAAAGGAACTAGAGAGAAGTGCTCAAAACAGTCGTTTATTCATCTGTCAACTGTATTACATTACAATCTGAAGTAAAACATGTCCCTCTCTGTAAATCCTTTCTTAGTACAAAAACAGGAGATCCTCTCTAATGGTGATTTCCTCTTATTTAAAGAGGAGAATCCCTTTGATACAATTTGATCAACAATTTACAGGTGTACATCGGAGTCCTATTCTTAGTCAGATCGACTTTCTAAACTGGAATAGGATATCCTAGTCTCCCGCAACATAATACTATTACAAATGCTGAGTGAGGTGTTGCTATTGCGGTTGGAGTAACAACTTCTTTATTTGTCTTCTTGTTACTGTTGTTGTATGTTGTTTCAGCATTGCAAATCATGGGTTGTTTCAGCCACGAGATTTGCGTTCTGACTGTTTCAACAACTGGTTAATGCTTAGCTCAAGGTGCAGCTATCGTGGTCAATGTAACAGTTTTGTGTTGTTGTTTCAGCATCGTAGACCGCGGGCTGTGTAACAGCTTCTTCTGTGTGAGTTGTTGTTTCAGCATCGTTGACCATGGACTATGTAACAACTTCTTCTGTGTGAGTTGTTGTTTCAGCATCGTTGACCACGGAGAGTGTAGCAGTTGTTGTTTCAGCATCATAGACCACAGAGAGTGTAGCAGTTGTTGTTTCAGCATCATAGACCACAGAGAGTGTAACAACTTCT
>JASDQU010737545.1:153839-170389 GCA_032191745.1 Picea mariana | reverse complement strand
ATAAGCTATTTATGATAAGGAAGTTTTTGCTGGGTTTTCTTCCCCTAGAGGGTTTCCCAAGATAAATGCTGTGTCTATTGTGGATGTGTATTTCTCAGTGATCTTGTGCTTATTATGCTCTTATCTTTATGAAATGCAAAGAACTATAATGATAGCATAAACATTAACAGGTAACACCAAGATCTAACAAGTTTCTTGCAAGTGTTGTGAAGTTTAGAGATCTCATTTGGAGGATTAGATGAGCTAGCTTGCTGCTACTTTCTCTCCAAAATCTTGAAGGACAGTAGCCCCTCTTTTCATGCCAAGAAGACTCCATTTTTCCTTCTCATCTCTTTCTCAATTAAAAGCTACCATTTTCTATTGAGTTATTTTCATTTGCAAAGTAAGATTTCAATTTAAAGAAGTACTACAAGTTATCTTTCATTTACAAACTAAAGGCAAGTAGATTAGATCTTCTATTCTAACTTGCAATCTACTATCTTTCATCTATCTTTCTTGTTGAAATTTTAAAGATAAAAATAGTTTATTTCTAAAGGGTTTAAATATCAAATTTGAGCAAGTCTTATTGTCTTTATTTTCTGTTTTAGGACAGCAAAGAATATCAGTAAGAAAAGGCTATTTATTAGCTAGTTTAGACTTAGAATTTTGCTAACTTATCATAGGATTTACTTGGAAAAATTGAGTTTTACATACTAATAACCAAAGACACTCTTAAAGTGTTTTTGGCCATCATTTGCTATCTTTTGTTTGTTGTTTTGTGCAGGTTGGTGCGAAAACGAGAGGATACTCTACCGAAAATTCGAAAATTTGAAGTTTCTAAGACCCCCAAAGTGACCCTATATTGTTGAGAACCATTGTAAAAGCATTTTTCTTCATTTTCGATACATATATAAGGGTCCACATCTCATTTTAAGAGATCTTAAGACTCTTCAAAGAACAATTGTAACCGAGATAATAAAATCAACGAGCCAAAGGAGGCCTCACTTTGTTTTCCCCCCCCGGGGGGGGTGTGTTGTGTTTTGGGATCTTCTGTCTTAGTTTGCTCGATTTGTCCTTTTGATTTAAGTGCTCAAACAAACTCACAATCAGCTCTAAAGGTTAAAATAAACCACAATCTAGATTAGATTTCAATTTTGCAAAGTAGAATACCAATTACTAGTTAGTTTCAATTTTATGCAATTTCAAAGTTGGAAATAAACAGTCTCCTCGGCTCCTCACAAGAGGTTGTTCGGTGAAGACTTTAGTAATTACAAAACATTTCCCTTTTAGTACTTTGATTTATTGTTTAAAATAAACACCTCCCCTCAGCTTCCAGTGCGGTTCCTGACCCTTCCAGTTGTGAGCTAGTCTCGATCTGCTTGGAGTAAGTTTCATACACGCTGGGCTGATCAGTGGTGATAGATTAATTAGGGAAATCCTAAAGAGAATTTCCCTTTAGTGGAAACGTAAGAGAGTCTATGAAGATATCTGGCGGGAACTTTGAGATCTAGGTTCTCCCTGTTGGATCTCCCACATTTTCTTGAGCTTGTGTGCAAAATCAGAGGGACCTCCCTGTTGGATATTTGGCAAGCTCAACCTCCACTTTAGGGACCTTTTCTAAAGGGCCAAATCTAGTTTAGACGAACACTTATTGTTTATGCAAATAAAATTTATCTCATTAACCTACCATCAATAAACCTTAATAAAACACACGATCTACATTGCCCAGGAATACCATTAAGGCACTGGTCTCATTTACATATTTGCAAAGCCATATGCTTCACACTTTTATTTCAGTCATTTACTTTGAAGCAAATTTCATTTCACTTGCATCTAACAATTGTGTCTCAAGTATCATTTTTATGCAAGTATATGTTTTATGTATCTTGTGGTGAGTAATTGATCTGTGTATGCTTTTGCTTTATGTTGGTTAATGAAAGTTTAAACTCCTAGATTCAATTCTTGTACTTAGATTAGTTTCAAGCCTTAGTATATTTGTTAGGGACTACCCCCCTTGGCTTCGCTAGGATTTGGCCTAGACGGAGGAGTTGAAGATTAGGTGACAGCACCTTAACTCTCACTTGCCCCCAAGGACACACCAAGTGGATTGAAGATTTCTTCCACATCTCTCAGGTGTGTATAAGGCGGCAACAGGCCATACAAAAGCCTCCACGCTGGCATAAATCCTTGTAAAATGATCTTAAATGAGAGCAACACTGATACTTACCATACATTTCCAAGCATCAACTGGAGTAACCCAATACGAGTAGTAAATCTCAAACAATTCAAGGTTGCTATGCTACCCAGGGCTCTAAGTTGCCTAACACGTCCAAACCCCCCGCCGTGTCGCGTATCCTATGTGTCGGACACGATACTATAGGACATGTGTCGGACACGTGTTTAGCACGTGTCCTGTCTATAGCACATGTGTCGAACACGTGTTTAGCACATGTCCTATGTGTCGGACACGATACTATAGGACATGTGTCGAACACGTGTTTAGCACATGTCCTATGTGTCGGACACGATACTATAGGACATGTGTCGAACACATGTTTAGCACGTGTCCTATAGTATCGTGTCTAACACGTAGGACACGTGTTTAGCACGTAGGACACGTGTTTAGCACGTATCCTATGTGTCGAACATGATACTATAAGACATGTGTCCAACACGTGCCCTCAGCATGTCCTAAAAATAGGACATGTGTCCTACACAGAAAAGGACCCAGGCTCATGTTTTCTCATGCAAGTTGCAGTTGTGAGGTATTTCGGTGTGCAGTTGAGGGTTATTTTTCCTTACTAATGCTATTTAAAGAGGTCCCCACCCCCTCTATTTCACCCACCCTGATAATTAATGGTAATATTAAAAGTGGCATTCTCCTTTATCTTTCATTTTCATCCTTTTACTTAAACTTTTAACATTACCATTAGTTGTTTCAAGATGTTTGAGAGTGGTTCCAACCTCATTGGACTTCATATGGAGAGAGTAGAATTTTATGTCCCATTCAAAATTCAGCAGACTTAACAGTTTTTAGGATTTCAAAATTGGCAGGATTGCAATGTTTCCACTGGATTCTAACATGTATGAGGGTATGGAACTGGCATTTAATCAAGGGCACCAAGCCTTTTATGTACCTTGATGTTGGTGGCACTAATTGTTGAAGTCTTCTGTCACGACCCCAGTAAAAATGTACCCTTCACTCAAGTATAAACTCTTCTGTTGAACTATTCTCTTTGTCATCGTGTCAGGGGACTTTAACTTAGTGGTGTATGTGCACACCAACCTCTGTCTTATTTGCAGGCAGAGAAAAGAGTGGTTGAAGGGAAAGACAAAGATTTGGGATGTGTTTCCTGATGATATGGGTTTGGACAACAATGTTGAGTTGGCATTAGCCGACTTGAATCTTAATTAACCAATGCAAGAGCCGATCACTTTTGATGATGGTGATCCTCTTGAGGGGTCATCCTCCACATCAACAGATGCACAAATTGCATTGGATATAGAGAGGATGGAGGAGAGAGCATTGGTAGTGATGCTAATCTTGATGATTATGGCATGGAGGACTACTAACGGTCGCGACTCATGAGCTATGAGAATCTTCCATCTACAGTTCTAGTATCTACCCTATGCATATTTTGTATTTTCCATTGGCATTCCCACCTATAGTATCAAACTTCAGTGACTCTAACTCAGTATCTATCTACATTGTAATACATTTTGATTTTGATGACTTAATGAGATTGAGAATATTGCACCTTATGGTTCTAATGTCTTGTGTGTTCAGTGTTTGTCATTTGATCATCATTGATGTTACAATGTTTTATGTTACATGTTTTGTATCATGTAAATCTTCTAGTTTCTAACAAAATATGAATCTTTGTCTATATTTCATTTTTGTGTGTAATTTTCAAAAAAAAATCATATGTATAATCTTTATATATATATATATATATATATATATATAAACTTGTCCTCCATGTCTTGTTTTTGGGGTCGTCGTGTCACGTGTCAGATACTCGTATTTCCATGTCCTCCAAATCCCATGTCATCCTGTCAGGTGACTTAGCATGCTATGTTTTGCCTTACAGTTCCTTGGCTGAAGTATTAAGTGGTTTCATCAAGTCATAGTTGATTTTGGACGGTGAAGGTTTTTCCATTTGAAGGTTTCCTTCTTGTAGCTTGAATCCATTGTTGATCTTAATTGGGTGATGGATTATTTAGTCTCTTGGTTCTAATCTCAAACCCTAATTCTTGAAGGAAATAAGCCAACTTGGAGGGTTTTCTTCTTGGCCTTATTTACCATTTGATTCACCTGGACTCCTTTGCCCTAGTTGGAATTGGCATTGATTTGAATATCCTTCCATCACTTTTGTAAAAACCCTTAAGGAACTCCAAACCCCATTTTACTAAGGTTACCCTCAACATCACCTTGTGCTTCATTGCTTGGTCTTAGTAGGTAATACCCCCTTTGAGCTGTGTTGAATTTTCAATTTCCAAATCTGATAATTATTTCCTTATGATTTCAAACTGAATTTTAAGCCATTGTTATCATAGAATAATTACACACTGAAAATCTCAACCAAAAATAACTGCAACGGAAACAACAAAATCATAGAAAGATAGCCATGCATAGTAGACACGAGATTTTACCCTGGGAAACCCAACCTTGGGAAAAAACCCAACAACTTTTCTTAAGAAGAATTCAATCCAAGTTTATCACCATTTACATGAAGAAACCCAACACAAGATAATTGTGCCCTTGTATGAGGGAGAACCCTCAAGGATAGCGCACCACAAAAGAATTGCTAAGATACTCCAAAAAAATAGCACACCTCAAAGATAGCACAACTGGCAACTGTGCACTACAACTAGCAACTGGGAACTGCACACTGCAACAGACAACTGGGAACTGCACTACAACAGACAACTGGGAACTGCGCACTACAACTGGCAACTGGGAACTGCGCACTGCAACAGACAACTAGGAACTGTGCACTACAACTGGCTAATGTGCACTTGATGAGAAGAGTTGTGTGATGTGTCAAGTGAAATGATCCAGCCTTTATTTATACAGTTCGAGTCACCTTCAATTTCCTTGTGAGGTCGACTTCTTCTTTTGTCTTCAATTTCTTTTTAATGCTTTTCGGGGTTTCTTCAATGGTTTTTCTTTTCTTCTTGGCATTTCTTCCTCACTAGAAAAATTGTCCATGAGCCTTGTTGATGTATCATCTCCTCACATGCATGTCTGATTAATATAGGGCTCTAATATTGAGTAGATTCATCGAGAAGTCCCTCATCACAAGGGGTCTCTAGAACCTACATCTTCAACATTAGACTAGACTAGTAAACAAGTCAAACTTGCCCTATAAAAATAGATCACTCCAACCTGGAGTAGGCAATGTGAGAGCATCTCGAATCTTTATCACTCCTCGTCAAATCGACATGACTACTAGGAGAAAGACTACACCTGGGCCACTCACCACTAGCCAAATCAACATGGCCTCATGAGTGAATGTATCATTCTCCCTTGGTCAAATCAGCATGACCAATCTAGGAGAATGTTTGCCCGATGTTGCTAACTGGAGAAACATCAACATCTTGGGCCATTCACCACTAGCCAAATCAGCATGGCCCCGTGAGCAAATGTATCATCCTCCCTTGGTCAAATCAACATGACCAATCTAGGAGAATGTCTGCCCGATGCTGAAACATCAACAAGCCAGAGGAGAGTCGGCCTAAAGTTGCACGGGATAGATTGTTGAGGTGACAATGATGACCTCATTAGAGGCTGCCCTCGGATTTTACCTTGTGGATTAGGGCTTTCATCGTTACATTCAATTTGGGCGGTAACATTTTTGGTGTCATTGTCGGGGATAAAGCCCATTCTGTGGGAAAGAAGACAACATATTTTGTGAGAGTGCTTTCATTGAAGATTTCCATCTCACATGGTGACTCCATGAAGGGACAAAACCCTTGTTCCTTATAGGTTTGAAGATGTTGTTGGATGTAGAGGTGAGCACATCCACCAATTTGTGAAGCCTCGTTGAAGCAAGCTCATTTTGGCAAATCCACGATGGCATTTTATAAGGTATGATCAACTTTCATTTCAGATTTTCAGTTTCAGCCTTATATTGAAGATTTAGAAGCAAAAAGAAGATGGAATTACCCCCATGGATAGCACAATGGTATGCTCCAATTGATTTCTCAAAAACTTGGGGTTTTCCTCACAAGCATCCTTATGTAGATTTAGAGGTAATTCCAGGGTTCCATTGATATGATAACTCAATTGTACAACATCTATATTCTTTTATGGAATTCAGCAAGAGCAATGGTCTTTTTCATGACGATGTTATGATGAAATTTTTCGAATTAAGCCTGAAAGGATATGCAAGGGACTAGTTCATGAGCCTTGGCAAGGGAATATTTGTGTCTTTTATAGAATTTCTTGAGGCATTATGTACATGTTGGGATTATGGTTCTGAACAATGGCTGCTCATGGTTCAAGAAACCAAGAAAGTTTATGATGCACAAAAAATTATTGAAGAAGGTCCTGGTCCTCCTCTTGAAAACGATGGAACCAACACCACAGAAAACATTTCCAATCCTATGTTCGAAGATAATGAAGACAAATCTACTTGTATAACAAATCTAGTTTTAGAAATGCCAACTGAAGGACTCTTCCCTCTGGCTACTGATATTGAGCCTGAAGATTGTCATTTTGATGAAGATGATCAATTTGCTAGTGAGAATAGGGAGGTTACAAAATGTGAACATCATTCTGAAGGCAAAGGAGAATGTCTGGTTCATCCCTCTTGGGTAGGAAATGAGCATGACAACAATCGAGGCACTCAGGGTGATGAAAATCTTGCGATCTAGAACATTGATCAGGCCACCTTC
This sequence comes from Picea mariana, assembly GCA_032191745.1. NCBI lineage: Eukaryota > Viridiplantae > Streptophyta > Pinopsida > Pinales > Pinaceae > Picea > Picea mariana. Next base: position 163,510 of record JASDQU010737545.1, on the reverse strand, counting down.
AACCTAAAATCTGAGGCATGTGTACAACCTCTCACTTGGAATGCAGTCTATCTATTGAACTCAATATGTGATAACATAGATATGTGACTTTTTTCTCAATTTGAAAAACACTCATATTTGCGTTTGGAATCTGAACAAAAAAGTGATGTAACGTTTTCTCTTATGCTCAATGTTGGTGACACAAATCAGAATAAGGTCTTTTTCATAGTGGATTGCAACGCTATAACCCACTCCAGTGAAGAAAAAAAATAATCGACCATTGAATTTGAACGGATCAAGAGAAAATCTTACATTCTATATCTTGACGCCCCCCCTGATTTTGATAATAATAATGATGCTTATGATCTTTATGATGAAGAGAAGCACTTGGTTGATCTAGTTACAGATATGGTCTCCGAACCCTATCAAACGTGAATAGACCAATGTCTCCCCTATATTCCTGATGTTCACTTTGGAAACAAAAGTTCACGTGACTCCCATACAACTGGCGTGTATCCATTCTTGGAGAATGAACAAAATGGCTTGTTGACCACCTATTTCGACTAGGTGTTGGTCACTATAATTGCTTATTTAACTAAACAATCAAGTGCTACATAAATTGTCAACCCAGGGAAGTCTATTTATTTCAAAGGTAGCCACGCACTATATATGCTCAATCTCAAAAGCAACCTAGAGTTGTAGTAAAAACATATTAATCACACTTTGCCTTGAACAAACTGAAGTTCCAACTTGAATTACAGGAAAGCAATCTACCTATTGCAGAGTTCAATGTTTAAAGAAATAATTGTCCAAAGAATCCTAGATTACATTAAAGAAATAACAGATTGGAAAAGAAATTATTCAAGACACTGCAAAAGGAAAGACCACTATTCTATAACCACAGAACAGGACCCTATTCCCAAAGCAGGAATCTTCAGCACCTGTTTCCGATCATCACACTCTCATGAACTCATTACTGATTGAAATGATTGACACACACCGAAGGTTAACTAACTCTTAACAGAGAACAGGACCCTATTTCCTAAGCAGGAAACTTCAGCACCTGTTTCTGATTAGCACACTTTCATGAACTCATTAAAATAATTGACATGCACTGAAGGCTAACTATTTCTAACAGAGAACAGGACCCTATTCCCGAAGCAGGAACCTTAAGCACCTGTCTCTGATTATCAAGCTCTCATAAATTCACCAAGCAGGATTGCTAACTAGAATGATTAACAGTTACCCAAGCATGAATCATATGAAAACAATGTAACAATCGGTAAAGCAGAGTTTCAACAAGACAGAGTTCAATAAAGTAGTGTTTCAGCAAAACAGAGTTCAGTAAAGTAGTGTTTCAGCAAAACAGAATTTAATCAAGGCATAAACAGAAATAACACTAACACTCTACAAAGCTAATGAGTGAATCTTATAAAGAAGGTGGGCCCTCCCTTCTCACAAGATTCCCCTGGAACGAAAGGAACTAGAAAGAAATGCTCAGAACAATCTTTTATTCATCTGTCAACTGTGTTACATTACAATCTGAAGTAAAACACGTCCCTCTCTGTAAATCCTTTCTTTGTAAAAACAGCAGGTCCTCTCTAAAGATGATTTCCTCTTATTTAAAGAGGAGAATCCCCTCGATGTAATTTGATCATCAAATTACATTTGCACATCTGAATCATATTCTTAGTCAGATCCGATTTCTATACCAGAATAAGGTATCCTAGTCTCTCGTAACAGAATGCTATTACAAGTGTTGAGTGAGGTGTTGCTGTTGCGGCTGGAGTAACAGCTTCTTTATTTGTCTTCTTGTTACTGTTGTTGTATGTTGTTTCAGCATCGCAAATCACGGGCTGTTTCAGCCACGGGATTTGCGTCCTGACTGTTTCAGCAACTTGGTCTCAGGCAACAGCGATGGTCAATGCTAGCTCAAGGTGCGGCTGTCATGGTCAATGTAACAGTTTTGTGTTGTTGTTTCAGCATCGTAGACCGCGGACTGTGTAACAGCTTCTTCTGTGTGAGTTGTTGTTTCAGCATCGCTGCCCATGGACTGTGTAACAGCTTCTTCTGTGTGAGTTGTTGTTTCAGCATCGCTGACCACAGAGAGTGTAGCAGTTGTTGTTTCAGCATTGTAGACCACGGAGGGTGTAACAGCTTCTTCTTGTTTCAGCATTGTAGACCACGGAGGGTGTAACAGCTTCTTCTGTGTGAGTTGTTGTTTCAGCATCGTAGTCCACAGACTGTTTCAGCTACAGAGGTTGCGTGCTTTAACTGTTTCAGCAACAGGCCTTGATGCTAACCTGCAGTTCGAACTGTTTCAGCACTTATACATTTCTGATCAATGGTTAAGTACGAGAGTAATGTAAAATTATATGCAAAACAGATTAAACATATAGTAAAGAGAAGAGACGTTGTATACCTTTGGAAAGATAGGGTAAAGTGATAATATGAGTTTAAATGTGAGTGAAACAAGAGTGTAATGGTGGCAAAAAGTGTGGGCAAAAAGGTACATTGTATGGTCCTAACATCCCCCCCAACTTAAAATGTTGCATGTCCTCAAGCAACTTCACTCTGAATCAGAATCTGAATACCGACTCTGAGCGTGCAAGTTACTCAAGCAATAGCTGTGGAAGGTGATGTCTGTTGGAGCTCTAAACCCTTGAACGCGTTGTAACCTTTGGCAAGCTGTTGTTTCGGCCTTCTTGAGCAACTTATAATGGACTTGATATTTCTCTGCTGGTAACCAGAGGATAAGAAAATGAAACTGGTACCCTATCCAGCTTTCAGCACATTGTTGAACACACTTGATGTAGTTAGGTACCCTGGAGATTGCTATCTCGAGATTAGTGGGGCTAAAAGGATTGTGTTCCTGTCTTTTCTCAGTAGATTGCTGCCAAAGCATGTTATTTGCATGTAGGGCAGCAATCTCTGTTGATTTAATGAAGTGTTGACAATCTTGAAGCACTGTTGTTTGTAGTTGTTGAATGTGTTTAGTCATCCCTGATTTCTTTAAAAACTAATAATACTCTGTAACAAAGGTGGCAGCATTTTGTGGTTCTTGCCTTATCCAGAGAAGGCGATTATCCTCATTGTGCTTGGCAGCTAGGAAGTCATCCTGCCATATAATCTGATCGTTGAGGAAGGAGGTGAGTGCCATGATCTGGATGTCACCGACAAGAGGGTTAAAGTTAAGCTGTCGGTTTTCAGGGATGGCCTCATTATGAAAATATGTCTCACAGAGGAGATGTTGATCCATAGCAGAGGCTTATGCAAAGGTTTTGACAAAATCTGCTAGATGTAACACTGCATGGGGTCTGTCTTCTGTGATTGATTTGATCTAAAACCATGTAAGTCGTTCCATGAGGAACAAGGAGTAATTGCAGGATGGTTTCCTTGCAGCCAATAGCTTTTGTGCCAAGTCAAATATCAGGAGCACTCTGCCTTTTAGCTCTTTGTTCTGTTTCTTAAGGGCACGAGCTTCCTGGCGTGTTTGCTCCAAAGCTTCCCAATTTGAGTAAGTATGATTTATCCAAATTTGTCTTTGTTCCTGCAGGCTTTTGGCCTGTGTAACAAGAGACTCTTTCTTCCATTTTTCTATTATTGCCTGCTCATCCCATGGCTGAGTTTGTGTTTCAGCGTTGCAAGTAATAGGTTGAGGTAGGGTCTGAGTGGCCTGTTCCACAAAGGTGTGGGTATTAATCTGGCTGGGAGGGACAAATTCATCAATAGGCAATGTTTGTACAGCTTTATTAACAAAAGCATGTGTTTCAGATTTGACATTTGTTGCAAGCCAGGGTTCAATCTTAATTTTGGAAGGTCCTGCTAGTTCTTGTGTTTCAGCTGTAGCTGGTTCTTGTGTGACAGCTATAGCTGGTTCTTGTGTAACAGCAGGTTTTTCTTCTTTGACTGCAAAAGTTGAAGGAGCAGGGGGAGCTCCTGGCACTGGGATTTGAATTACTTTGTAGTCTGCTTGATAGTAGATGTCCCCACATTGACAGCACATATATTCTCTACACGGATTCTCTGTTGTAGTTCCTTCTGACATGGTCGTTGTGCAAGCTAGGGTGTACAAATTAAGTTCCTTCTCATAGGCTTCCTTTGCTGCAGCTAGCTCTTGCTTGTAGGCTTCCAGTTCAGATTTTAGGAACTCATTTTCTTGTAAGACAGAGGCCATTGTTGGTTTTGGTTGAGGAGTGACTGGTTCTTGTGTAGCAGTCACAGCCGCACTAGCTGGTTCTTGTGGAGCAGCTACAGGATCGGCAGCTGCTTCTTGTGTTTCAGCTTCTTGATGTAAGGAAAGTAATGTTGCAGCACCCTGAACCTCTGATTCCTGTATCTCAGTATCAATATCAGCAGTTGGTTCTTGTGTTTCAGTTGTAGCTGGTTCTTGTGTGGCAGCTATGGCTGGTTCTTGTGTTTCAGCCATTGAATGAGTAGCTGGTTCTTGTGTTTCAGCTACTGAATGAGTAGCTAGTTCTTGTGTTTCAGCTACTGAATGGATAGCTGGTTCTTGTGGTTTAGCTACTTGATGAGTAGTTGGTTCTTGTGTTTCAGCTACTTGATTTGAAACAGATGATGTCGCAACACCCTGGGCATCTGGTTCTTGTGTTTCAGTGCCCGTGGGTGGAATAGGCAAAGATTCCGGCATTTGGGAGGTCGGAGGTGTACGGGGTATTAGTCGGATGGGTTGGGGGTTTAGGGCAGTGGCAATAGTGGTTGCCCTTGTTGAGGCCCTTGTTGAGGCCCTTGTTCGTTTTCTTTGTAAAAAGGGCGGAAAGAAATGAATTGGCTTTTGTTTACGTGGGGGTTTTTCCTCAATGATGGGACAAGGAGAATTGTCTGGCTCAGAATCATCGCTAAGAATATGAAGGGCAAGAGTGGATGATTCTGGTAAAGTGTGGGGCGGGCTTGGTATGGTAGGGGGGTTAATTGGACTGATTGGGTCTGTAGGCGGACTGTTAGGTATTTCTGGAGAGTCTGGAGGGTTTTGTGGTTGTTGTTCCTGAAGATTTTCAGGAATTTCAGCGGCTTCTTAGGAATCTATAGGTGGGTTGTTTAGTGGAAGGTTTTGTTGGGAAAAACCCTTTTGGATAAGCAGTGGAACGAGACGGTGATGGATGAATGAAAGGGCGGGATCTTTAGCCTTTTTACAGTAGTGCGACATATTTTTAAGACAACCGAGCAAATAATAAGGAATGTTCACCAATCTATTATGCCGTAAATGAGACAACAGGACAAAATCGTGCTGGTAGACTACCTGGTATTGGCCTTCGCAGGTAAGGTAGTGTTTGACGAATTTTGCAACTTCTGGCCATGGAGGCAGCAACGAGTTGAGTCGGACACCCCGGCCTTTAGGTTCAATTTGTTCCCCTGGCAAGAGGAAATCCTGCTAGGCATTCAGGATGACATGTTTGCGACTGAACAAGCGAAGGCCATTGGTAGGGAGACCCGAAACCTGCGCTATATCCTCTTCTGTAACTGAAATCCGAACCCCTTGAACAATGGAATGGTCTTCCTGGAGATTTTGAGCAAATTGGAGAACCTGTTGTTGATCATAACCCTGGAGTCTCTGAAAATAACCGAGCCATCCTGCCTGCAGAAAAATTTGATAGGCTTCTGGATACAGTTCTAACAGGGCTGTCGTGGCGGGTTCGTACCGTATAACAGAGCCTCCCATAGCTAACAACTCAGTAAAATACACCGTCGAAGAGTCGAGTAACAACTTCTGTGCAAAGTAAGTTTTTCGAGTGAAGGCATGCAAATGGTGGTGAAACAAACAAAAGGATGGTAAATAGGAATGGCGGTGGTTAATTCGTGTGAAGTGATGGTATAAAAGTTTGATATTTCCTCCCCCCCCGTTCAAGTGCGGCTAATAATGATTTTACACGAGTGGTAATAATGATTTGGAATCTTCTCATAACTATAGCTTAACTGTATTTACATAGAATTTACATACCTCGCCTTTACCTTTTGATTCGTACTTAAACAAAATATAATGCCTGTCCGTAATAGTTCTGCAGTGGCCGTGGCGGAGACTTTTGATTTGTTAAATGAATTGTATCAAGGATTTGTTGACTGGAAGGACAAAATGTAGTATGAGAGCGCAAAAGATTATTGACAGAAAATGTCGAAAAGTTGGTGCTTCAGCCGTAGGAAGAACAGAGAAATGTTTGTCGAAGAGTGATGTTGCAGAATACTGCTGAGGAAGTGGTGTTTCAGCAATAAAAAGAAGGGCGAAACAATTGTTGGATGGTGTTGTTTCGTCAATGGGGAAATGTGAAGAATTGTTGAACAGTAGTGTTTCGGCAATGGGCAAATGTGAAGAATTGCGGAACCGTGGCAATGGGAAAATGACGAAAGGTTGCTGACAGTGGTGTTTCAGCAATGGGAGAAAATGGCGAGAAGTTGCTGACAATGGTGTTTCAGCAATGGGGAGAATGGTGAAAGGTTGCTGACAATGGTGTTTCAGCAATGGGAGGATGGTGAAAGGTTGTTGACAGTGGTGTTTCAGCAATGGGGAAAATGGTGAAAGGTTGCTGACAGTGGTGTTTCAGCAATGGGAAGATGGTGAAAGGTTGCTGACAGTGGTGGGGGAAAATGGTGTGAAAGATTGTTGAACAGTGGTGTTTCAGCAGCGGGGAAAGTCAAAAAGTTGTTGAACAGTGGTGTTTCAGCAATGAAGAAAGAGCAAAGAGTTGTTGAACAGTGGTGTTTCAGCAATGGGGAAGCTTGCCTCTTCTTGAAGTAGGATCGTCCTTTCTTAGTGGGCCTGTGCTTTGATCGGGAATCTACAAAATCGATTGTAACATGGTATTTCTTGACAGGGATTATTAGTAAATGAAATCTAATCTAATACTAAAAAAATTGACTTAAAAAGAATTAATTGCAATGAGGGGTAGGAGCCCCCTCTAAAAAGAGGTAATGAGAGTCTGCCACACATGTGATCTTAAAATCTTCTTTGGAAATAGGGCGCTGATACAGACGGAGCCGATGACCATTTACAAGTAACAGTGTTTTAGAGTCATCAATTGTGAGGAGCCTTACTGTTCCATTGGGGAAAACAGTGCCTACTTCGTAGGGTCCAAGCCATCTTGTACGTAGTTTCCCTTGAAATTCTTTGAACCGAGAGTCATACAGTAGGGCCCAATTACCTTTTTGGAACTGCTTATGCTTGATAGTTTTGTCGTGCCATTTTGATCTTTGTTGTTGAATCATAGTTGTCTAATGAATGGCATCTAGTCTTTTTTCATCCAATTCATTAAACGCTGCAACCTGGCTGTCTGTGCATCGGTCAAATCAAGGTTGACGGCTAAAGCAGTCCTTAAGGTTTTGATTTCAAATTCCACACGAAAGACAACACTCTTTCCATAGACTAATTCATAGGGAGAGAATCCTATAGTATTTCTCCAGGAAGTTCTGTAGGCCCATAATGCTTCCGGGAGTCTGTGAGACCAATCCTTTCTGTTTTCCTTCACTGTTTTTGTGAGAATGGCTTCTATTACTTTATTTGTGCTTTCCACCTGTCCATTGGCTTGGGGGTAGTATGCTGTAGTCATTCTATTAGTCATTCTATGCTAAATATGATATTTTTAAAAGGTGGCTTTAAAACCATGAGAAGTGAAAGGAGGTCCTCCATCTGTAACTAATTCTCTTGGCACTTCAAATCTGATGAAGATGTCTTCAAATAAGAAATCTATAACTGCTTCTTCGGTCACTCTATGGAGTGTTTTAGCTTCCACCCATTTGGTCATATAGTCTGTGCAGACCACTATGTAAACTTTTTGATTGGATGGGGGCTTAATGGGTCCGACAAAGTCTAAGGCCCATCTTTCAAATGGTTCAAGTACTATCTGGGGGTTTAATGGCATTTCATCTCTATGATTAGGTTGGCCCATTATTTGGCAGCGATCACAGGCCCGGACATATTTCTTTGCATCTTTAAAAGTGAGGGCCAATAATACTCCATCCTGAGAATTTTATGTATTGTTCTCTTATCAGCAAAATGCCCTCCACAAGGGCCATCATGACAAGCTTTTAGTTGGTCATAAACCTCATCTTCTCTGATGCACCTTCGGATTTCTTGATCAGGTCCTGTATGGAAAAGACACCCACTTATCCAACTATACCGAGCACTTTGTTGAATGATTCTTCTTTTCTCTCGGTAGGATAGGTGTGGTGGTAACTTCCCTGCAACCAAGTAGTTAACGATGTCTGCATACCAAGGTGAGTGAGCAGAAACTGCAAATAGATATTCATCAGGAAAGGAATCATCTACTGGAGTATCATCATCAGGTGTCAACCGAGAAAGGAAATCAGCAACTACATTTTCTTTTCCTGATCTATCTACAATTGTAATATCAAATTCTTGCAATAATAGTAACCATCTGGTTACTCGAGCATTTGTGATAGGTTTGTTCATTAGATATTTGATAGCTGAGTGATCAGTATGGACAAGAGTAGAATAGACAGTGATGTAATGTCTAAATATATTAATAACATAGATAACTGCTAAGAATTCCTTTTCGGTAACTGTATAATTGAGTTCAGCAGGAGTCATATTCTTGCTGATGAAATAAATAGCATAAGGGAGATGATTTTCTTCTTGTCCCAAGACAGCTCCTATTGCAGTATCTGAAGCATCAGAGGATATATGAAAGGGAAGTGTCCAATCAGGTCCTCTAAGAATAGGAGCTGTAGATAACTGATGTTTAAGTGTATTAAATGCTTCCTGGCAAGAATTAGTCCATTTGAATTCAGTATTTTTCATCAGTAACACAAACAGGGGAGAAGCTATTTTGGAAAAAAATTTGATAAATCTTCTATAGTATCCAGCATGTCCTAGAAAACTTCTTACCTCTGTTTGGGTTTTGGGAGTAGGAAGATCCTTAATGACTTGTATCTTGGATGGGTCTACCTGAATTCCTTGAGATGAGATAAAATGTCCAAGCACTATTCCTTCACTCATCATCATATGACATTTTTCTGTACTTAAGGAGAGTTGTGCTTGTATGCATCGTTTAAGCACTTTCTCAAGGTTTTGTAGTGCTTCCTAAAAAGAAACACCATAAGGAGTAAAGTCATCCATAAAAATTTCCATAGAGTCATTAAGCATATCAAAAAAGATTCCTATAACTGCTCTTTGGAAGGTTGTTGGTGCATTACATAGTCCAAATGGGAGAACTCTATAAGCAAAGGTTCCCCAAGGACTAGTAAAAGTGGTTTTATCTTGATCTTGAGGTGCAATTTTGCTCTGATTATACCCACTGAAACCATCTAAAAATGAGAAAAATTTCTTCCCTGACAAACTGTCTAACACCTGATCAATGAATGGTAATGGAAAGTGATCTTTTTGAGTAGCTTTATTTAAGGCTCTATAATCCACACATACTCTCCATTTCCCGTTTTTCTTAGGAACTATTACCAACGGGTAAACCCATTCACTGTCTGATATAGGATAGATAAACCCTGCATCAAGCAATTTTTGAAGTTCTTCTTTAAGGATTTCTCTCAAATAAGGGTTCATTCGTCGTTGAGATTGGCAGATCGGTCGACAATCTTCCTTAATATATATTCTATGAGTACATAATTCGGGAGAGATTCCTTTCATATCTGTATAGTCCCATGCGAATGCTTCTTTATTTTCCAGAAGTAACTTCATTAATTGTTGTGTTTCAGCATCTGTCAGGTTA
>JASDQU010737545.1:124826-143239 GCA_032191745.1 Picea mariana | reverse complement strand
TTGTGAAGAAGGTGGGCCCTCCCTTCTCACAAGATTCCCCTGGAACGAAAGGAACTAGAGAGAAATGCTCAGAACAATCTTTTATTCATCTGTCAACTGTGTTACATTACAATCTGAAGTAAAACACGTCCCTCTCTGTAAATCCTTTCTTTGTAAAAACACCAGGTCCTCTCTAAAGATGATTTCCTCTTATTTAAAGAGGAGAATCCCCTCGATACAATTTGATCATCAAATTACATTTGCACATCTGAATCCTATTCTTAGTCAGATCCGATTTCTATACCAGAATAGGGTATCCTAGTCTCTCGTAACAGAATGCTATTACAAGTGCTGAGTGAGCTGTTGTTGTTGCGCCTGGAGTAACAGCTTCTTTATTTGTCTTCTTGTTACTGCTGTTGTATGCTGTGTCAGCGTCGCAAATCGCGGGCTGTTTCAGCCACGGGATTTGCATCCTGACTGTTTCAGCAACTTGGTCTCAGGCAGCAACGATGGTCAATGCTAGCTCAAGGTGCGGCTGTCGTGGTCAATGTAACAGTTTTGTGTTGTTGTTTCAGCATCGTAGACCGTGGACTGTGTAACAGCTTCTTCTGTGTGAATTGTTGTTTCAGCATCGCTGCCCACGGACTGTGTAACAGCTTCTTCTGTGTGAGTTGTTGTTTCAGCATCGTTGACCACAGAGAGTGTAGCAGTTGCTGTTTCAGCATTGTAGACCACGGAGGGTGTAACAGCTTCTTCTTGTTTCAGCGTTGTAGACCACGGAGGGTGTAACAGCTTCTTCTGTGTGAGTTGTTGTTTCAACATCGTAGTCCACAGACTGTTTCAGCTACAGAGGTTGCGTGCTTTAACTGTTTCAGCAACAGGCCTTGATGCTAACCTGCAGTTCGAACTGTTTCAGCACTTATACATTTCTGATCAATGGTTAAGTACGAGAGTAATGTAAAATTATATGCAAAACAGATTAAACATATAGTAAAGAGAAGAGACGTTGTATACCTTTGGAAAGATAGGGTAAAGTGATAATATGAGTTTAAATGTGAGTGAAACAAGAGTGTAATGGTGGCAAAAAGTGTGGGCAAAAAGGTACATTGTATGGTCCTAACACTAGGGGTCAACGCCATGTATTATGAAGATATCTACCTTATGGTACAACAAGTTTGAAGACCTTTGGCTCAGCAAGACAATTCTACCCCCAGAATTTATTTCTCTCTCCACGAAATGTCCGCTCCCCTGCGTGGGATATTTTTGTAATGTAACTTGTTAGCATGGGTCAAATCTTGTAATTTAGTTGCCTAGGACTTTATCATTAGGGAAGTCCTTTCATCGAGTGTTTTTTTCCTTGGGTAATTAATTTTGTTTTTCCAGGGATTTTAATTACTAGAGTTTTTCACTCAAATTTTCTCCAAAGTGGTGAAAGGCGTTCTAATGATCAAGCTTAGTAGATAGCTAAGGGTTGAAAGTGTTGTATATGACCATGCTAGACATCTCCTAGAGTCTTGCGGAATTTCGTTAAGTTTTGATAGAATCTTTTAATAATTAAAATTTCTGTAAATTGGAAATTTTTAATTATTTTTTATGTAAAATGTAAAAATTTGGTCCTTGGGGATTTTATATAGGGGTATGGGTACTCAAATCAAATGGATTATGACCCCCTACACCCTTGGACCAAGTTTCAACTCAATTGAACAAGTTTTGTTAGGTCAATGTCCATGAAAAGTATAAATCAGTAAAAAATCAGCAAATAATTAGCTAAATTAAAAATGTCAAATTTTGCCTAAAGTTGTAAAACATGAGAAAAGAGGGAAAAGTTGTTTCCTAAGTCATTTCTATGTAATAGAGGGTCAAATAAATCAAATTCCCCCTTTTCCACCCCTCATACAATTTAACTTTAGAGAGAGGGCCGAATTTGTCTCTTGTGGGGCTCGCCATCTCCATTGGATTAGCCATTTGGTGATGGGGACCACATGAGGGGAGCATTCCACACCTTGGGTGATCCCTTGGGGCATTAGAGAGAGGTTTAAACTTAGGAGAGGGGGTTTCTTCCCCCATTGTTTGAGTTTCCTCTCCTAATGGGAGTTCCCCTCTCTCATGGTGTGCCATCCCCCCCCACCCTTTGAGTGAGCTTCCCTCTTTTGGAGTGACACTTGGAGAGCATGCAAGGGGGGTCTCCTCTCCCTCTCTCCCTTAAAAGAAGGCCTCCTCTCCTCATTTTCACATCTAATTTCATAGCAACTCCATGCTGCCTAATTTTCTCTTCACTCTCTCTTGCTCTCCCACCATTTCTCTCTTGTAATATTGTTGTCATATTGCAAACATTCTTTTCAATAATAGAAGTGAAGTTTTGGAGGAACTGTTGGTGTTCTATTGGTGTTTTATTGGAGTACTCTTGCTATTCTTGTTTGGTGTTCTTGTGAGGTAATATTTCTGCAGTTTGTAGTTATTTTGCACACATTATTTTACTTGAAAAACCCCAAGCAAAGTATTTTGTTGGGGATAGATCTATAGTAGTATTGTTGTAGATCTATGTGAGTTGTTTGTCTTTAAGTTTGCAAAGTAGTTTGTAGACCATTTTAAAGGACTCACTTTCTTGCCTCATTGTGTAGCAAGTATTTACAACTTTGCAGGTTACCAAAGTTTGGAAAGGAGGACTCCAATAGCTTCATTTCTCCACACTAATATTTCTGATATTATTTCAGCATTCTTTTACATCATTTCTGCACTTATTTCTCTTATAAATCTTGCAATTTAATCAAGTTTCATGTTGAGATTTTTAGTATAAAATTTTATGTTTTAGATACTAACAACTACTAACATATTTGAAGTGATTTCTAGCAATTTCCAACACACTATACTTGCTGTTTGTTTTGCAGGTTTTCGTCAGCCCAAGGGGAGGTGCTGCCCAATTTTGGCCACAAGGAGCTCAAGGAAGCATCCAAAGGCCTTGGTGCAAAATCCTCTCCCTCTTCTTGCTTTCCAAATCATTGTAAGCAACCCAAGAGAGTCTCTTGGGCTTGCATTATTTTATCATTTTCATAAGTTGTAAATTGTAAATTATTTTCAAGCTTTGTTTATGCCTACACCTTGCATGTGAGTGGCTTTGCCACCCTTGCAAAATCGTGCTGGTTAGTCAGGAATTTAATTTTTTGTTTTGCTTAATTTGTTTGCCCCACTTCTCCCACAAAGAGAAGATTGAGTGGCTAGTGTTAGTTTGCTCTATTTTATTTCCAAATTATTTACCCACCTTGGCACAAAATCGGTAGGCTTGCCCTCCAAATTGTGCCATAGTTGTGAGGTTTGCAAATTCATTTTATTTTTTCTAGATTGTTCATTTAATTTATTGCAAGTTATTTCAATTATTCATTTGTGCCCACACCTTGCATGTGAGTGGCTTTTCCACCCTTGCAATATCATGACGGCTAATTAGAATTTCATTTCTTTGGCAAAGTAATCAAACTTGTGCCCCGCCTTTTGCCCCGTATTCCCTCCCCTTGCCACTTTGTGGATCTTGGGTAACAAGAAAGGGCAAAGGATTGTGTGGCTAGTATAATTAGGCACCTAATTCTATTATTACTAAAACCATTAAAAAGGGGTGACTTGGGAGGCTAAATGGGGTTGAAGCCGAGGACGGTTTCACAGCACTACGTGTCCTCCTTGTTGAGCGGCCAAGCATCTTGGATTTGACCTGCGGAGCTAGAGGGAAACCTTGTTGTTCCCTTGTTGAGCACCCAACAGTTCCTCTTGGTTGAAGTGATAAGGATTTGGGGTAGCAACATAGTGTAGGCTTGCAACTTTCACATCTAATTGCCCCTAATTCAAAGAGAGACCTAAAAATATATTAAAAGTAACCTACACACATTGCAACACTTTCAACTCATATTTTCTACATTTCAAGTTTTGCCATTCCTTTACTTTTCAAGCAATTTACTTTTCAAGTGAATAACTATTTTCCAAAGTATCTTTCATTTCAAGTATTCTTTATTCATTTGAGCATAATTCTTTAAAGTGTAAAGTTGTTTTTCAATTCATTGTGTGGATATCTCATAAATTTGTTTCATTCTTGTAGAAGTATCTTGCTTTGTGTATATATATTTCTTTTGTGTATATTGGAATAGTTGAAATTGGATAATCTTTGGGCACTAGTCTAACTTTTGTTTTATGAAATAAAAGGTTTGCTTGTCATTGAAAGACTGCATTTGAATGATTGTTTGTCATTGGGTTGGGTCTCCCTAATCAGTAAATCAATTAACTCCTAGAACTTTAATAAAAACTTCACATAGTTTAATAGGGTCTACCCCCCTTGGCTTCCCTAAGAGTGAGTCTAGACGGAAGGAGTCTAGATTGAGGTGACAGTGGGTCTAGAAGGACACACCAAGTGGGTTGGAGACTTCTCCACGCTTGTAGGTGTGTATTAGGACGGCAACACGGCTCTTGCAAATGGTTTTCCAAATTGGTAATGGAGAATGATGGTTTTCTTAACAAAACCCTCGCTTTCAAGCAGCGGCAGACCCCATGCCCTAGTGCGAACTTAACTATGGACGATCAAGCTACAGACTAGCGACTGGAAAAGAGAAATCCTCGGTTATGTAGATTGGGTTTGGATAACACTCCTTGTTACTGTATCGATGGTATCTATGGGCAAAATAAGCATCGGGTCTCTTCAACGATTGATTGATGAATCAAACGTGCCAAAATGTGAGAGCTCTCGGGGGCATTGCAAGATCATAACACCCAGAGACCATGGTACCACACACCCAAATTTCGTTAATACAGGCATGGAATCGAGTTGTGCGCAAAGCTTGAAGCCCGTGACAAATTTATACGCTATCATGTTAACCCCTAGATTTTCATCCTTGAAAATATTGAGGGTTAAGAGCCAACACGCACTATTTTGGCTGGCATTCTGAGATTCTCCCAGAGTTTAGCACTTGTGTTGAGCAGAAGGTTGGTTCCCACATGAGACAAATTTATGATCAGTACATGGTTGTTTGGTTCATAGTTAGAGTTGACTTAGTTTCCATGCATATTTGAGAGAGATGTATACATACAACAAGTGTTGCTATTTTTTAGGAGACACGGTTTGAGTGGGTCTCTTGATAGTTTGGAGCAGTTATGAGCATACTATATGAGTCCTTGCATGAATCTAGGCCCGATGACACTTTTTCAAGCGATGTGCAAGAGCTTTCTATTTTTAGCAGGTTTTGCTTCAGTCCCTGGATTCAGATTCTGAGCGTGCAGTATTGGTCCTTGAGACATCCAGAGTCTTTTGGATCTTTTCCGGGATGATGTGGCACAGTTTACTATTTTTAGCAGGTTGAGCACCAAGCCTCGCATGTCAGTTCTGATCACATATTTGGATCCCTTGCGAAAAGAAGAGATCAATAAGTATAAAGTCAAGGGCATTCAGACGACTTTCTATTTTTAGCAATGTATTTTTAGACAGTGACATGTGGCGGTGTTCTCCCAGTCATCCTGAGTGATGTGAATAGTTTCCTAAAATTTAGGAATTTGATTCTATTTTTAGAAATGTCTATATTTAGCAGGTACAGTCATCGTCCATGCAGTGCCAAGTGGCACCCTCAGAGATCAACATGTGGCAGAACTACATAGTGATGCGACATCCACCTCGGCATGGGCCACATTTTCCCATGACATGAGCATTTAATAATTAATTAATTGAGCTAAATGGAGTCGCATAACTAGGCCTAAATTTAGCCGTATATTCCTCCGTATAATCACCCCTCCACCTGCCATGCATCAGCTCCTTAAAATTCGCCTCCAATTGAGTTTAAACTGTAATTTCCTAAAAATTAGGAGATTCCCTCAAATTTAGGGCGAATTTGACTAGGCCACTCTCATGCACTCATGCGCATTAAGTTTTGTCTAACTCACTCTTAAACCTTTGCATGTGCCACTTAACTCTTACTCCTAAATATGCTACTTCACTTCACTCACACTCAAGCTTTTCATCTACTCTCATGCGCATATATCTTTCACTAAACCCTCACTTCTCCTCATTCATGTGCATTCCTCCTTGGCTTAATGTGCATCTCACTTGATATATCATTCCAACTCTACCACTTGTTCTTTTCTCACAAGTGTGCATGCTTAACTCACTCATACTCCTCCTCCCATGCACATACACTTGTCTTTTTTGACCATTCATGCGACCTCTTCTTCCTCCCTTGGGATATGCGCCCTCATTGTGCTATATACTGGATGTTTGGCATTGGTTCTTGGTGGGATCATTGCAGTAGTAGCATAGTCTCTCCCATCCTTCTCTCTCTCTTTCTCTAGTCTAGTGGCTCCTCTTTGAGCAAAGTAGTCATTATACCAGTTGTAGGCTTTCCAAATGTGGCGCAAACAGTCCTCTTATAAGCTTCATCAACAAAGAAGTGTGTGTTTGTCTTCAAACCTCTTTCTTGTTGATATTATGGTAAATTTGGGATCTGATATGTCATTTTATGAACTGTTCATTATGAATAATTATGATCTTCTTGAACAGTTTTCTTCTTCTTTTCCAGTCTATTATCATTGTCCTAACCCTACAGGTTCCCTCCAAGCATAGAATATTACTTTTCCTCGTCATTTTGGACTGCTTTTACACGTTGTCCAAGACGAACAACGTGTTGTTTTGTAGGTTTTATATGCAGAAATCAGACTTAAAGGCAGCAGCAAGGCGTTCATTGTGCCTAGGGACTCCCCCCAGAGGCTAGCAAGCACTAGCCCAAATGGAGAGGGGTTTGGTCAGTGACAATTGGGGCCCTACTCCTTGAATTAGCCAAGTTTTCATCGCGGTAATAACAGGTTATATCAGCTCAATTGTCTTAAAATATTCGATGTGCACAATTAACCATAGACAATATCACAATATTGTCACCCAATCATAGGCACGCAGCCACCCCCGAGCACCGTAACCTTTGACAGATAGAATGATTTCGGAAGCAGCACTAGAACCAACAGATAACCAAGATAGCACACCTTTCTCCAAAGATAGCGTACCAAGTAGAAAGTCCCAAACCATAGACCAAAAACTAGTCACCACTACAGTAGCTGCAGCTCTCCTCCAAACTTGCGCATTACTTGTCTTATATGAGATTGTGAGTGAGTGTGTGTACAAATGAACTCAAGCGCCCTCTATTTATAGTGCTCTTTGTCACCTGTCTAGGTCGACTTCTCTTTCTAGAGGGTTTAATATTATTTATTTTATTGAGCCGACTTGTCTTCTAGGGTTCTCACACATCTGTTTAGGGTTTCTCTAGCTTCTAAAATATTCTATTCTAGTCAAAGGTTACACATGGAGGTTGATACCTCCCGCAACTACCATAATATCAACACTCCCTCCTAGCTAGAGAGGTATTAACTATAATGGTCTCAAACACATCCATCCATTTCACACGGTATGGACAAGGGTCACATAGTCTTCTAGAACATTCTACATGTAGCATCATCATAGCCACAAAGGCTATCTCATGATCACGCGGATCAAGTCACGACCATCATCAACACTATCAATATCATCTGATAGCATCCTGGCATCAAAATATATCATCGTCTACATCATCTCTAGAGGCCATACTCCACCTGAGTAATCGGGCATGATGTTGAATAAGTCATGTGTTGGACTCAGCGCACTCAATAGAGTCTCTCGCATAAGTCACTCACTCAACATAGTGATATAGGGACCATTCATCTAATCCGAACATACGTCCTAGAAGAATGACTATCCCAACAGATGTTGAAAGCCCTGCAATGGGCTACAAGGACCATTCTTCTAATCCGGACATATGTCCTAGAAGAATGAATGTCTTCCCAGATGTTGAAAGCCATGCAATGGGCTACAAGGATCATTCTTCTAATCTGGACATACATCCTAGAAGAATGATTGTCCTGGACCATTTTCCCCCTTCTGGCCAGTACTGTGAACTCAGGGAAAATGTTTGTCCTGTACCAATCTCCCCACTCTGGTCACTACTGTGAACTCGGGGAGACAAGCCATTCTTCTAATCCGTACATACGTCCTAAAAGAATAGTTGTCTTGGACCATTCTACCTATCCGGGCAATGCCCCAAGAGAATAGTTGTCCATGGTACATCAGCAATTTGTCAACCTGGACCATTCTCCACAGGGAGAATGTCTATCCACCAACAATCTATCAACCTGGACCATCCTCCACAGGGAGAATGTTTGTCCACCAACAATATGTTCTGCCTGGACCATTCTCCATCTAGAGAATGCATGTCCACCAGCACACTAACTATCCATGATGCCATATATCAGCACTCACTCCCAACCGAGGAGGTCAGCACCTCCCTCTCAATCAAGGGAGTTATCTCCACAAGTCCCAGCTTGTCTCTCAAGTATGCAAACTTTATCTTGGACAGAGGCTTCGTCAAAATATCAGTTGTCTGCTCATCGATGGAGATGTACTGGAGAATGAATCACTTCTCCCCTCTGGACTTTATCATGGATAAAATAGTACTTGATCTCAATGTGCTTCGACCTGTCATGGAACACGGGGTTCTCTGAAAGCTTTACACAGCTCTGATTATCACAATATATCACAGTCGAATCCAACACTTGATCAAATAGTCCAAAAACCAGCTTACGGAGCCATACTACTTCCGTACAAGCATCACAAGCTGCAATATACTCTGCTTCTACAATGTTGAGTGCAACAGACTTATGTTTCCTGCTAGCCCATGATATCATAGCAGATCCCAAATTGAAACATATACCAGAAGTACTCTTTTTGTCATCTGCACTCCCTGCCCAATCTGAATCAGTAAATCCATGCAGTTGTACGTCATGGTTCATCCCACGAAGATATCTCAAAATGTGCTTTGTAGCTATCCAATGCTCATGGCTAGGTTCCACCTGGAACTGGCTCAACGTGTTCACAACAAAGCAAATGTTTGGTCGGGTATTAACCAAATACATCAATGCGCCAATCAACTGCCGGTACAAGGACAAGTCTACTAGATCAGAATCAGAGTCTCTCAACTTCTTCAGATCTGTCACCATGAGAGTTGCCATGGATTTGCAATCCATCACACCAAACTTCTAAAGGATCTTTACAACATACTTCCCTTGCCCTAGGAAGATTTCACCACGCTTATGCCATACTTCTAGTCCCAAATAATAATGCATGAGACCAAGATCCTTCACATCGAATTCAGAGGCTAGCTCCCTCTTACACTGAATAATGAGAGGTTCTGCACCTGTCAGAAACAAATCATCAACATATAGTAGTAGGATCACAGGTACATCATTCACAACCTTGTTATAAAGGTTTGGATCAGCATAGCTCTTGGAAAATCCAAGTCTCGTCAAGTAACTGACAATTTGTGCATACCAAGCTCTTAGAGCTTGCTTGAGTCCATACAAGGCCTTTTTAATCTGCATACATGGGTTTCTCTCGGGTGTACCTCAAAACCTTGAGATTTCTCTATGTATACTTCTTCCTCAATTACTCCATTGAGAAAAGTTATCTTTACATCCCTCTGATGTAAACTCCAACCCATGGATGTTGCAAGAGATATGATGGTTCTAATAGAGGTATATCTGGCAACTGGAGCAAACGTCTCATCATAGTCTTCTCCCTCCTGCTGGGAGAACCCTCTAGCCATGAATCTTGCCTTGTATTTATCGATACTCCCATCTACTGCATGCTTTATCTTGTAAACCCATTTTGAAGTGACTACAGACTTTCCTTCAAGTCTAGGCACAATTTCCCATACATCATTTTTCATGATGGTATGATATTCTTCCATCATAGCTTCCTTCCATTCTTTCTTCTTAACTGCTTCTTCAAAGGTGGAAGGTTCTGCATTGACAAGACTTGTCATGAATGTTGCATAACTAGAGAACCTTTTGGGCCTCTTGCTTTCCCTGAAGGTGCCACTAGGAGCTTTATGTCTTTCTACTTCCTATAAGGTGGATTCTAGCCATGCTGGTCATTTTTTGTTCTTGGGTACAACAACTGGTTCTATAGGTTCAAGTGGTTGGTCTAGTTCTTCGCTGGGATGTTCTGGAGAACATGTACTTTCTTCCTTGGGATCTTCATGTTCTTCTTCATCATTTGAGTCCATGGAATCTTCTATAGATTTCTTGAAAGCAATCTTCTCATCAAAATTTATGCCCCTGCTGATTTCAATTTTCTGTTGACCTGGGACATAGATTCTATAAGCTTTTGATGTATCACTATATCCAACGAATATGCCCTTCTTTCCTGAAGGTTCCAACTTCTTCCTTTTGTCCTTGGGAACATGGATATAGATAGGACAACCAAAGATCCTTAAGTGTTCCACACTTGGCTTCTTTCCGGAGAAGGCTTCTTCTGGAGTCATGTTCTTCAATATACAATGAGGACTTCTATTCTGAATATATACGGTTGTCATAGCTACTTCTCCCCATAGAAACATGGATAGATTTTAGTCATTCATCATTGCCTTAACAGATTCTTCAATAGATCGGTTCTTTCTTTCTGCCACACCATTCTGTTGAGGATTATGTGGGACAATTAGCTCCCTCCTAATCCCGGGTTCTTTACAAAAGGCAACGAGCTCCTTGGAGGTGTATTCTCCTCCATTATCAGATCTTAGCGTCTTGATCTTCTTATTTGTTAAGTTTTCCACTTCAACTTTGAATTCTTGGAACTTGCCAAATACTTCATCTTCCGTCTTTATCAGGTACATCCAAGTTTTTCTTGAGAAGTCATCTATGAACGTCACATAGTAAAGAGAGCTTCCTAGAGACTTCACTAGCATAGGACCACATACATCTGAGTGTATCAGATCCAAGATCTCCTTGGATCTATTCTCACTGCTTGGGAATGGCTTCTTAATATTTTTCCCAAGTGCACATCCTCTGAAAATACCTTTGTGTATAGATTGTAGTTCCGGTATGCCTACAACCATCTGCTTTAGAGATAGCAATGCTTGATAATGAAGATGAGCATACCTTCTATGCCATAACTCACTAGGATTGAGTTCATCATGTACAAGAGCTTGAACATTCTGACTTAAGAATTTATACAATCTTCCTTCACGAATCCCAATGACTAGCATCTTCTATTTTTTAATCTTTAGACCATACAAGAACTTTTCCATCGACAAAGGCTATTATTCTATCTCCTTTGTCTTCTAAGCAAGAAATAGATACTAAATTCTTTTTCAAACCAGGAACAGATGAAACATTGCTAATATGAACATTGGTACCTGATTCCATTTTGATAGAAACTTTTCCAATTCCCTTGACTGCAAAAGAGTTATTGTCTCCAAGTTCCACTTTATGAGAGGTTTTTTTTTCCTTCATGCTTGAGAGATTTTCACGATCACCGGTCATATGTCTTGAAGCTCCACTATCGATCAACCACATGTCGTCTTCAAAGGATCCTGTAAGATCTTAGTAATAGAAGAAATCGGTTTCTTCATGCTTGGCTTTCTTTGAAGATTCTTCATCATTGGCAGCTGACACATGGTGTCTTTCCTTTCTCTTCTTTGCTAGTTTAGGACACTGCTTTTTGTAGTGGCCATATTCATGCCATCCAAAACATTGTACCTTTGACATATCTCTCTTATGATTGAATTTCTTTCTTGAACCAAATATTTTCTTACCTTCATGTCTCTTGAACTTTGTTGCATAGGCTTGAGCATCCTCTTCCTTTTGAGATCTTCCTTTTGAGTTTATCCTTGTCTCTTCTTGTGCGCAACAGGTCCAAAGTTCTTCCAGCGTTGGAAACTCCTTTCTTGTATTCATGCTTGCAGCAAATGCATCCCATGATCTAGAAAGACCATTAAGTGCGATATTCACAATTTCTTTTTCTGGAATAACTTCTTCAATAGCTTGTCGTTGATCTCTCAACTGAGAAATCCTCACAAAGTATGAGCTAAAGTGTCATCCTTAGTCATCTTTGTGTCACGAAGCTCATTCTTCAAACTCATCACTTGTCCAATATTTTTGACTGCAAAAAGGTTAGTTAGGGCATCATACATCTTCTTGGATGAGACAAGATTGGATATGTAGGGTATCAAGTGATCTTTGATGGAGTCCACAATGATACTCGTAGCGTTGATGTCATTGTCCTTGAACTTCTCCATTGCTGCAACATTCTGAGGTTCCTTCTCTTTTCCTGCTTTAAACTGTGGTTCCATGATCTTGCCCTTCACAATATCTAGAACTTTGTTCTTGGCAAGGATGAAATCAATCCTTGTTTTCCATGCTCTGAAGTTTGAAGCTCCTTCTAGCTTGTTCTCTAACTTCATGGAGTAAGCCATGACTGCCTTTGATTTTGACTTTGACTTTGACCCAAAAATTCAACCTTGATGTTTTTGCTAGCTAGAGGTACCAAGAGGTACGCTAGGCTAAGGCGCACTAGAATGTCCAAGAATTATGCCAAACATCTCACTTGAAGTGCCCAAATAGTTAGGTTAGGGTTTGTTGCAGCTGCAAAATCTGAAACCCTAGTTGCAGCTGCAACTGGTGCTACAAGGAATTGTCGATCTACCTTCCAGCGGCTAGATTGTCTGAAAGTAGTGTGGGCCCATAACCTGTTAAAATATTCGATGTGTTCATTTAACCATAGACAATATCACAATATTGTCACCCAACCATAGGCACACAACACCGTAACCTTTGACAGATAGAATGATTCCGGAAGCAGCACAAGAACCAACAGATAACCAAGATAGCACACCTTTCTCCAAAGATAGCGCACCAAGCAAAAAGTCCCAAACCATAGACCAAAAACCAGTCACCACTGCAGTAGTTGCAGCTCTCCTCCAGACTTGCCCACTACTTGTCTTGTATGAGATTGTGAGTGAGTGTGTGTACAAATGAACTCAAGCGCCCTCTATTTATAGTGCTCTTTGTCACCTGTCTAGGCCAAATTTTCTTTCTAGAGGGTAATACTTTAATATTATTTATTTTATTGAGCCGACTTGTCTTCTAGGGTTCTCACACATCTGTTTAGGGTCTCTCTAGCTTCCGGAATATTCTATTCTAGTCATAGGTAACACATGGAGGTTGATACCTCCCGCAGCTACCATAATATCAACAAATTGGAGGGTGGAAATTTGTGCTAACACATCGAAAGTCCAGATATGAAACAAATTGGGTCACCACAATATGCTGATGAGTGCGAAGTTCCCTTGTTGAGAATTTTATTGCTAGTGCAATTACAATGAGATTGTGCCACAAGCTGGATGGGAGAGTGATGCTCATGCAGCGGCTATCTTGGCGAGATTTTATCTCTATGCCAACGCGAAATCCATTAATCTATGGGCAAGCAATCCATAACTATCCCACAGTGGAAACAGCATTCAGTACAGATCGTGTATCTTTGGCTACAAAAGAAAATGACATGGCATTCTTGGGTAGCAAAGGGAAACCCCACATTGAACTGAAATACATGAGAACTAAGCTTGATAAATTTCGCCTCGATACAAGCCCCATCAACAACATCTTCACATTTAATAAGAAGGAAGAGGTAAGAGGAAATTCTGCCTATCCATTACTATTGTTGGGGAATGCTCAGTTTTCTGCTCTTTTCACACAGCACCACAACCTCGATGTCAGGGATTCCTTTCCATGCTCAGAAACAGTCCAGAAGGGACAACTACAGCTCAGGAAGATACCGAATGATATAACAAATACTCAAACAGGCTCACTGATCAGCACTGCTGAGAGTTATATTGTCTCTGTAAAAGGAAGGACTCAGCAGCATGCATTCAAAAGGATATGGATGATAGAACCAATGTATGGTCTATGGATTTACAATAATAATAGTAACCTTTGGAGCAGAAGTTTTATCAGGAACAGAGCTACAGATCTCAAGACAAATCTTCTACAGCGAGATTGTATACAGCCCAGTACACTCTCATGTGACAACAAAGAAAATGCTCCAAAACTGGAAACAGAACAGCAGGTAGATATTTTATGGTTTGATAGTGAATGCAGCAATCCCATTCATAAGTGCATTGAGGCATGCAGCAGATCATCTCCATTACTGTGCACGATGGAAGACATCCTTGATTTGCAGGTGCCCAGTTTCAGGTTTCCACCAGCACTGAGCAGTGATAGAGAGTCCGGCAAACAGTCATTCAGGTTTTAATATCTCCCCGTTTTATATGATCACCAAGCACAGGGGAAGAGGTCATTGTGCTGATGAAATGTTGAGGCGGCTGCATTGGTTGACTGACTTCACCTAGCAGCTCATTTGAAACTTGCTACAGTAGGGTAGGAAGAATAAGTTCACTTGAACAGTAGCATAGTAGTTTTTCTTTTAATGTTTGACGTGGCGCTGATGCGTACAATGATGAGATTCTGAGGTTCTTATGTACTTCCAAGAAGAGCATGTCCCCCAATTGGAGCCAGTTGTTACCGCTCTTTCTGGCAGAGGTTTTCACATGCATTTTTTATGAGCAGGACAGTCTTGATGACATGGAAGGACACTTCTTGGGCAGTCGGATTCATTCTGATTTTTGGGCATTTTCACATTTTTTGAGGCAGCTCACATACCCCAAGGCACAGGTTACACTCTCTGAGGCACTTCATGGACCTCTTCTTGACATGCCACGAGGAAGATGATGGGGCACTATCTTCATTGGTCACATTATGAAGCTGATTCTCATTTATTTAGAGGGCCGATCCACATATGGGAGCTTTATGACAATCATGGAGATTATTTGGAGCATGTAGTGACTTGGAAAGGGTCACTTGAGTGACTAGTACCTTGAAGAAATGATGTGGCACTCACTTAAAGGAAGCATGATGATGTGGATACAATTTGAAGCCACAACTTGAAGACAAATGAGATGAACTTGAGGGCCGACCCCATGAATTTGGACGTCAATATGGCTGTTTGGGGTTTTATAACTAGTTTTTGACTTGGAAAGCCACTCCCATGCTTCATGGAGGTGCCTTAACTTGTGGTATGGGTATGGCCACTCATTTTAGACCTATTTTGAAGGTTATGGAGCATCATACAATACATTTTATGGAGCTGTTTTGAAGGAGCCGCCCCCTTTGGAAGGTTTTATTCATGACTTGGAGGTCGTTTTTTACCCTGGAGCCCCATTCAACCACTTTGGAGGAATCTTAGGAGGATCGATTTGCACTTTGGAGAGGTTCATGGATCATTTACAGATGTTGGAGAGCCTTTGGAGGCTAGATGGGCATCATTCACCCTTCTTTGGAGGAGAGGACCTCTCTTTGGGGCTTTCATTCATCTTGTTCATTGTACATGTGGCTTGACCACTTTTATTTTTGTTGAAGTTTGAGTAGCTTCAGAAGATATTCTTATTGTATCTGTATTGTATTAGACCAAGTCAAAACCCTAAAGAATAATATTATGTTGTATTTGTAAAGTCGGCCCTATTGTGCCTTTGTAAAAGTCAACTATAAATTAGAAAGTGTCAATTGTACAAGTCGGCCCTGACCTAATTACTATTAAATTATCCAGTTTGATTTAATATGTGGATTATTTCTTTAATCTCTGCAACACTTTGATTCCAGCTTAATACATTTCAACCATGCAGAATCATAACTGAATAGCAATAACCATGTAGATCCACAAGCATACACATCAACAACACATATACCCTGGGGAAACCCTATACAGGGAGAAAAACCCCAGCAAATAATCTTCCTTTATTACAAATAATATGCAAGATCATATACAATAAGCCACCATGAAAAATACCACTGTATGACCAGCAAAAAGCGAAATACTTGCTGTCCTTTACTGCTATATAAATCAGCACTAATACAAAACTTTGTTGTCCTTTTACTACTGTTATAAATCAGCACTAATACTAAAACTTTGTTGTCCTTTTACACAGTCACCAAATTATACTTCGCTGCCTTTGCAACTATGTATATCAGCAGCGATAAATTAACTCCAGCGCTTCCCTTTCTTCACCTGCAAACCGTCTCCTTCCCTCCACCCTTGCACTGCATAACAAGTGAATGAGGAGGAGGGATCGAACTCTGTATATATAAGGCGCAGGAGAGTGAACTCGAATTAGAAAGGGCTTGCATGTCTTTACAACTCGAATTGTAACTTGACTTGACTAAACTTTGCATGACAACTCGCCCTTGAGAATTGGCTTATGCATGGTATGACAATTCGACCTCGACATGCATGCAATGCAACTCAACATGAAACATGCATGCAACTCCGACATGCAACTTGACATGCATGCAACTCGACATTTACAACTTGAGTTAGGAAACTCGAATTAGACATTCAACTCGACTTTCTTTTCATGGTGGATAAGGTTGCACGTGCCAACGCACTAGATCAATACATTTACATTATTTGCATAAGGAAGATTGTTTGTTTATAGCTCATAAGAATTGTACATTCAACCTAACTTTTGCTAGATGCCTTGACTTTTGCTCATGGCTCACAAGGCTTGACTAGGCTCACTGAGGTTGTACGTTCCCCCAGACTTTTGCACTAGTTTGTCTATGCTCACAGAGGTTGTACGTTCCCTCTGACTTTTGCACTAGACTGTTTATGCCTGTTATCGCTCAGTTTGTAGGAAATGTTTTAGGTAGCTTGAAGTCAAGGCTCAAACTAGCGTAACAGGAGCTTCCCCACCCACTATCACCTCGATGGGAAGCTCTTTCTATTTAGGGTGGCTAATCCCAAGGGAGACGTCCTGAGTAATCTGGGGTTCTGAAGGAAAAGGGTCAAGGTTTTAAGGCTTCAAAGATGAAGGTAAGCTTTCCTTTCACAGATTACTGCCAAATGGATAGTCAGAGAGAAGGTATTCCACTGAATGGCACCTGTTTGCGAGACAAGGCAAATGATACTAAAAATGTGCTGCAGTGGTTAGCACTTAATGACTATCTTAAATACATATGTGAGCAATATTGAATGTAATTATTGACGAAGTCAATGATTGCCAAACAAAGACAAAGGCTTATAATACTTCTTCAATAAATACAAAGTGATGCTTGCATTCAATGTATAAAATCAACTCTTATTATATCACAATGCAATAAATATCATAAATCTGCTCATATATAAATATTGTTGCTGCGTCACTATTGCAGATTTGGTGACGTCAGCCCTATTTCTGAATTAGTTTTTTGGAAGGCAAAAAGTGAACGTTTTGCACACCAAGCCAAAAAAAGTAATCTATACTTCAATGCCAACCAAAACACAACGTCTTACACTTAAACAATGGTTAAAAGAGGCTTGACGTCATCAATATTGTTGCTGCTACAAAGGTGACGTCAGCCCTAAATCAGGTTAGTTTGAGAGACAAAGAAGTGGCCGTTTTACAAAATAGAACAATGAAAATGCTCAACACGTCAATGCCAATCAAAGGATGACCAAGCCGCAAATTTTATACCAATCAAAAGTTCAATATAGGCATGACGTCATCTTAGGGTTAGGGTTAGTAAAGAAAACGCTAGGGTTAGTTAGGGTTTTAAATTAAGAATTAGAAAAAAGGTTGTTTTAGGTTTAGACTAGTGCCTTAGGGTAAATGGAGTCAAGGAGTAAGGCTAATGGCTTGGGAGAATCTAAATCTAAGGACGGGAGAGTTAGGCTTTGTAGTGTTGCAAAGGCAGGGCCACAAAGTCAAAACCCTAAGGGGAGGAGGCTTATTCTGGTGTTGCAAAAGCAAGGCCTCATGCTCCTCCCTCTTTCCTTAGAACTCTTTGGCAAAACGGCTAGCTTAAAACTATAAGTCTAGGGCTGAAAAGTGTTGCTTGGGGACAAGGCTTTTCAAACCCTAAGGTCAAAACCCTAGGTGTAAACTAAATTAGGCCTAGGACATCTTCCTCCTTCAACTTATAATTCAAATCTAACTCAGAAAAAAGAATGGCTAGTGTAGCTATGGCTAGGCTAAACCTTCTTTAATCAATGGCTAAATAAGTTTTTATCATGGGGACATGAAGCCACGACCTACTTGTGTGTTGGCTCCCTAGGGTTTCAATGATTAAGCATAATAATAACAATGTAACTATACATGTAAGATATTTAATCAAGAAGTTTTGATGAGAAAAACACTTACAAATTCATGAAAGAGCTTATCAAACCCTAGTTGTAACACCTTCCAATGATAAAAACACCCTATGCATGCCAAAGATGATCCTTCCAAGTGTAGCGCCTCACTCCAAGAACAAATATCCAAGACAAAAGATAAAAAGTGTCACTCTCACAAGAGAGCAAGTTGTTATGTCCAAATGAGGCTAAAACGTCCTCAATTTATATCATCCTCATGATCTTTAATTACAAAATAGGTCATTAAAAACAGCCAACAAGGCTGACTTATCATTATTCAATCATTTGTCACATTAAATGCTAAAAATGTCAAAAATGAGCTAAAAATGGAGACGTCAGGCCCCTATGAGGGAGACGTTGGCCCCTTCAGGGCATAATCATCATCCAGCAAGCAAGA
>JASDQU010737545.1:73756-124726 GCA_032191745.1 Picea mariana | reverse complement strand
ATCTTTTGGAGGTCTATCTTGGTCTAGTGGTGCGCTACCCTATTTTGGTTAGGGTTTCTGGTCTATCTTCTGGTTATCTTTTGTTTTGTGAGATCTCTCTTGTTGAGAGATGTTGTACTTGTTGACAAATATATATTGAAGAAGCTTTGTAGGGTTTTCTCCCCCAAGAGGATTTCCCCAGACGAATCTTGTGTATACTGTGGATGTCTTTCTTTGATCTTTATGTATGCAGTGATTGTTCTAATTGTTAAAAGTTAAAGAATACTGAATACACTTAACTGCTTAAGCGAAATTTTAACATGGAATCAGAGGGGGCCTGAAAGAAGCCATTTTCACTGTCTAGAGGAACTCATTGGGGAAATAAAGACCATAAGAAGACTCTCCCTAGCGCATCTCTTCCCTGGACCAGTTTTGCAATTTTTACAGTTTCTGAAAATTAGGGTTTCTGCATAAAACCCCAGGTGATGACGTCACCCACCTTCTGAAGGACGTTGGTCAAAATAAAACCATCAAGGAGTTTGCCTAAGGAGGGCGCATCTTTCCCTTGGATCAGAATTCCAAAATTCTCAAGTTGAAAAATTAGAGTTTCCTCGTGAAACCCTAAGTCAAGACGTCCAGGCAGCTGCAGACTGAAATTGGAGCATATCACCTTGGCATAGCACACTCTCTGGTAAGTTCAAAACCTTTCTTTGAGAAGTTTTTATTTTCTTGTATTTTCGTCCAAGGGCAAGATGACTTCCAGCACTAAGCTTGATGAGAAGCTTGAGGGTGTTGATAACTTCTGAGCATGGAAGTATAGAGTAATGCTCATTCTAGGAGAGAATGATCTAGAAGGTTTCGTCAAAGAAGAAGTTCCAGAACTAGAGGAAGATGAGGCCAAGGCAAAGTACAAAAAGAACCTGGTTAGGGAAAAGAGGATTATCGCAGATTCTATCAAGGATCACTTGATCCCTCATGTCTCATCGTTGAAGACTCCAAAGCAAATGTTTGATGCCCTATCCCAATTATATGAAGGAAAGAATATCAACCAAAAGATGACATTGAGGACTGTTAAGGCTAAATTTGACACCCTAGGCTTTAGGTCGATTGTAGATTGAGGGAATCAAACTAGGCTTCATTTAGGGGTGGATCCTAAGATCACAATTGATATCACCCCTCTCGTTTTGGGCTGGAGCGTGCCAACCACAAGGAGGCTACCCTAGGGTGTGTTGCTTGATGGATGAGATTTAACCTGCAAAACACAAATCAAACAAGCACAAGATGGTTTTGGGATGAGGGTTAGATAACCTCACCCAAAACTTGCATAAAATTTAATTTTAGATGAATTTTGGTGGAAAACCCTAAGCAGAGCGAACCATTAGAATGCAAAAAGACAGTAAATCAAGAAGAAAGAGCGCTTCAAAGGTGCCAAATCGACCCCTAATGAAGAATGAGCTTCAAACACCTGCAATTAGTTAGAAATCCAATGCAACAACAAGAATCTAGGCCAAAATCAACACATAAGACTCTTTATTCATGTCAAATCAGAAGAATGGCTCCATCACAGAGAAAAGCCAAGAACTCTTACAATGATCTCCAAGAAACTGAGAATCTGAAGCTAGAATGAGATGTAGACTATAATGAGAGAGTAGTAATCCTCCTACAATAGAGTGATCAACCTGTCAACTGTAGAAGAATGTTGCATATATAGCTAATGCATGAAGAATTTGCCTTGATGTTTCCAAACTGGGCAAAAAGCTAGCCAATATTCCTCGCCCAAGTGTCAATCTGTCCATCTGCCATGTGTCACTGAATGAATGCCTACTAAAACTGGCTGAGCAAACCTTTCCCAAGCCTTCTGGTCAAATCTGGGGGTTATCTGGAGAAGAATGGAGGTCGAATGGGTCAAAATTGGTTAGGTATGAATAAGTTATGGCCAAAAAGGTCGGAAGGGCAAACCTCATGGAGAGAAATAGATCGCTTAGGTTAGTGGAATGAGGGAAAGTTAGGTCGCATGAGTGAGAGGGGAAGGAAAAAGTGGAAAACTAAAGCAAAAGCTAAAGCAGGAAAAGGGAAAAGTTGGGAAAAGGAAAAAGGATAAAGCTAAAAGCTAAAAGCAGAAAGCTAAAAGCTAAAGCAGAAAGCAGACAACTTGCCCAGTTTGACTTTTCACTGGCTTTAAGGTGCTTTATGACTTTGGGAAACTTCTTTATTTTGTCCAGTTTTTATTTAGCAAGTGTTGGGCGCCTTAGTGGGCCCAGTTTTAGGAGGAAAAAGGCCCAAATTTAAGTGTGTGGGCCCCACATGGGTCGCCACCTCACCCTGCCACATCATCACCTGTGCCACCTCATCACCAAAAAGCAAGGTTGTCCAAATACCATCAAGTTTACACTCATTGGAAGCAGAATTGGACAAGGAGTAAGAATATGTTGTCAAATAAGTGATGCGAGGGGTCAATAAGATCCTTATGGGCAAGAAGTGTCCCATAATGTTGCAAGTCTCTCATTCTCAAACCTGGAACTGAAACCTCATCCTGTAATACCTCGGAAATCACTAAAACAAGCTCTGAACTCAACTCATGTAAGAAACCATCCTCTAACTGACCAGGACAAGAATCAATGTGCCCGGAAAACCTTTGAATGATGGTCATGTGCTATCAAGAATAACCTTTGAATGCCAGCTTGAAAGGATAGACTAGCCCTTTGACCATCCAAATCTCAAGGGTGAGATTTTGGGGTCAACAAGGACACAGCTCAAGAATGTGAAGATGCAGAGTTCAGAAACCATTCAATCCTACTTCACAAGGGTGTCTCAAATCAAAGAACAGCTTGAAGCCATTGGAGACACAGTTGAAGAAGCGGAGCTAGTAATAACCACATTGAATGGTCTCCCAAAATCTTGGGAATCATTTATTCAAGGAATCTATTCGAGAAGAAAGCTAACAAAGTTTAGCAGACTATTGGAGGATTGCACTCAGGAAGAAGCTAGATTGGCAGCAAGAGAAGAGAAACTAGGCGATGATGAAAATCAAGCTCTAGCAGCACATGCAAGAAAAGGAGAGAGAAAGAAAGAGGTTCACTCACACAAAAAGTCTCAAGGGTCACAAAAGACACAAAAGTTTCAAAAGGATTACTCAAATTACAGATCCTACATCTGCCAGAAGATGGGACACATTGCAATAAACTGTCCCCACTCAAAAGATCAGGTCAGAAAAGGAAAGTAATAACCACATTGAATGGTCTCCCAAAATCTTGGTGTTGCGCCTCTTTTGTCACCTAAATGAGCAATATAGAGGTGCTTACAAGCTTAGTTGGGTTAGCTAAGCAAGACAGCAGTAAAGAAAAGGGTTAGAAGAATAAACATAAAAGACTAAGATAAGAATTAAACTAGGAAGGGAAAAAACAATTAAACTATTGTGCATAAGGACATAAGAACAAGAAACAAACAAGACTCATGTCACCAATGGAAAGGATTGTATTAGTGAAAAGAAAACACCAAAGAGAAAGAGGACTTTGGGTCCCTTCTTCCTCCAAGGGAGGACTCTTGGACCCCCAAGATTGAGCTCTTCTTACAACTTGAAAACTTGAAAGAAATGGTGAAAGAATCCCAAGCTAACCCACTCAAAAGGTGGTGTGGATTGCCCAAATGGAATGGTGCTAGTATGCTCTTGATGAGAAAAGAGGTTTCCCCAAGAGAATAGCAGCAACATAACCTTGCAAATGAATTCCTTGAAGATGTAGTGCACCCATGGCCTTGTTTTATAGCAACACTTTGAGGTATTGTGCAACCAGATTTTAGTGTGAAAAGGGGTTGCTTAGGGCACCTTTAGGTCTTTGACCAGCCACCCAGCCGGATCCAGCCAAGATTTGGATGTCAAATCGACTTGGAAGCTGAACCAGAAGTGGGTGGGAGGCCGACCAACATCATAAATGCGTCGTTCTCAGGTGTGCGCGGCTTTTAGCGTCCACAGTCACGCATGTGCGTTTTTCCTATGTTTCTTGATGGCGCATGTGCACGCGCGCCCTGTATAGTCATAGCGCATCTTGATTTTATAACTGGTTGGATAGTTTTGGACCTTTTGGAAATGTTTTTTTGGTAATTTTAGTCCATGGGTGAACTAATAGTTGTTTGAAGATGCTAGATTCCTGTAACCATTTGCGAATGAAATTTCAGTGATAACACTTGGGAATCATTCATTCAAGGAATCTGTTCGAGAAGAAAGCTAACAAAGTTTAGCAGACTATGGGAGGATTGCACTCGAGAAGAAGCTAGATTGGCAACAAGAGAAGAGAAACTAGGCAATGATGAAAATCAAGCTCTAGCAGCACATGCAAGAAAAGGAAAGAGCAAGAAAGAGGTTCACTCGCACAAAAAGTCTCAAGGGTCACAAAAAACACAAAAGTTTCAAAAAGATTACTCAAATTACAGATGCTACATCTGCCAGAAGATGGGACACATTGCAATAAACTGTCCCCACTCAAAAGATCAGGTCAGAAAAGGAAAGTATAAAAGACATCATGCTCATGCCGCAGAAGATGATGAACCTGATTAGAAGGGAACCAAAGAAGATGATTCAAGCGAAGAATATGTATTGATATCAGCTCTTACAAGAACATTTACTCATGGAAGTGACACATGGCTTATTGATAGTGGTGCTTCTAAGCACATGATAGGTTACAATTATTCTTTCTCAGAATTAGTTCAGAAGGATTCACCTCACAAGGTGAAGCTCAGTGATGACTATCAGTGTCCCATTAAAGGAGTAGGAGAAGCTTCTTACAGATTGGATTCCAAAAAGCCTGTGAAGATGAAGGATGTTTTGTATGTACCTAGTTTGAAGAAGAATCTCCTTTCTATCTCAGCTTTGGATGAGAAAGGATTCAGAGTTGCTTTCATTGATGGTGAAGTTTTCATGTGGCCAAGAGGAAAGTCTATTGATGATGTTGTGGTGATTGGTGTTCAAGAAAGAGGTCTATACAAATTGAAGGGACATTTAAATTCAACATTAGTGCACAGCACAATTACTCTGAGTGAGTTATGGCATAGAAGATTTGCTCACATACATTACAAAGCATTACCGATCGTGAGCAAGATGGTGACAGGTTTGCCAGAGATCCAAGTGAATCATGAAGGCATTTGCAAGGGATGTGCACCAGGCAAGAATGTGAAGAACCCATTTCCAAGCAGCAACAACAAAACCAAAGAAGCCTTGGACATCGTGCACTCAAACGTGTATGGAACAATGTCGTCCACTTCACTTAGCGGGTATGTATATTATTTTTCATTTATTGATGATTTCTCACGTAAAACTTGGATTTATTTTTTGAAAGCTAAAAGTGAAGTATTCAACAAATTCAAAGAATTCAAATTACTTGTTGAAAACCTTTCTGAAAAGAAGATAAAGATCTTAAGGTTAGTTAATGGAGGAAAATTCAAATCAGAGGAATTCAAGGCATTCTACAAAGAAGTTGGGATTAAGAGGGAGCTCTCTGCTCCCTACAATCCTCAGCAGAATGGTGTGGCAAAAAGAAAGAACCGAACAATCATGGAAGCGGTAAAGGCCATGATTCATGATCAAGATTTACGGATGCATCTGTGGGAAGAAGTTGCCAGGACCGTTGTATATGTGCAGAACAGAAGTCCCCACTGTGTACTTGAGAACAAGTCACCAGAAGAAATGTTTACAGGTGAAAAGCCAAAGGTCAGCCACCTAAGGACATTTGGTTGTCCAATGTATGTGCATGTCCCCAAGGACTAGAGATCGAAGTTGGACCCTTCAAGCAAGAAGGGTATATTTGTTGGATATAGTGATACATCAAAGTCATACAGAGTCTACATCCCTGGTCACCATCAGATTGAGACTAGCAGAGATGTCACCTTTGATGAGGATGCATCTTTCAGTAGATCAAGACAGAATCATTCAGATGAGGTCCATGATGAGGAACCTAAAGCTCCCAGAGTTGCAGATATGGATGCAGGCGATGATGTTGTACTAGAATATCATAATATGGAAGAACCACAAAGACCTGCAGATTCATTCCGAAAGATGAATACAAAGAAGAGAAGACCAGCTTATGCTCAAGAAATTATTTAGGATGCAGAGAAGTATGGTGCTCCAGATGAATCCTTTAGAGAAAGCAAGAGACCACAACCATACTCTAGTTACGTGGCATTACTAAGTGACATTATTGATGTTGAGCCTACCTGTTATGAAGAGGCTGCAAAGAAGAAAGAATGGAAGGATGCCATGATTGATTGAAGAGTACCAGTCCATTGTAAAAAATTATGTTTGGGATGTGGTCCTGAGACCAAAAGAGAAGACAATGGTAAGTTCCAAGTGGATTTACAAGACGAAGCATTCAACAGATGGCAGTATCGAGAAGTACAAGGCAAGGTTCGTGGCGTGTGGTTTCTCCCAGATAGAAGGAATAGATTATGAGGAGATATTTGCTCCTATGGCGAGATACACTTCAATTAGAGTTATACTTGCGATAGATGCAGTAATGAAGTGGAAGGTACACCAGATGGACGTGAAGACAGATTTTCTAAATGCTGTAATAGAAGAGGAAGTGTATGTGGAGCAGCCACAAGGTTTCAAGACACATGATAGTCAGACACATGTGTGCAAATTGAAGAAATCCTTGTATGGATTATAGCAAGCACCCAGGGCATGGTACGGTAGAATTGACAGCAGATTCCAACCTTTACTACAAGGTTGTAGATGGTGGACTAATGATATTACTGTTATATGTGGATGACCTGTTTCTAACAAGAGACGAGAAGCTCATCACTAAAAGTAAGAGGAAACTTGATATAGAATTCGAGATGAAAGACCTAGGTATGATGTATTATTTCTTAGGTCTAGAGGTATGGCAGAGACCGAGTCAGATTTTTCTTAACCAAGGAAAATATACTGTAGAGATTCTGAAGAGATTCGGAATGATGGATTGTAAATCCATGCCTACACCGATGGTGACGAATCTGAAGTTATTGACTGATACATCTTCAGAGACAGTGGATGCCACCATGTATAGAAAGACGATTGTTTCGTTGATGTACTTAACGAACAAAAGGCCAGATATATGTTTTGCAGTGAACACATTGAGTCAGTATATGGTCGAAACTAGAGGTGTTCACTTGATTGCAGCAAAACATGTGATGAGGTACCTGAAAGGTACAATTGACTATGGACTCGGATATGTTTCGGATCATGAGATAAGCCTAAAAGGCTATACTGATTCAAATTAGGCCGATAGTGTCGCAGACCGAAAGAGTACATCTTGATGTTGCTTCAGTTTGGGATCAGCTATGATCTCATGGTTTAGCAGGAAGCAGACTAGTGTGGCGCTCAGTACAGTTGAGGCAGAGTATATAGCAGCGTGTTCAGCTAGCAGCGAAACAATGTGGCTTTGGAAGTTGCTTATAGGATTGTTTGATCTCGAGTTAGAGGCGACTTGTATCTGGCGTGACAACCGGAGTTGTGTGAAGTTGTCAGAGAACCCGGTGTTTCATGACAAGTCCAAGCATATCGAGATCAGGTACCATTATATCAGACATATGGTGCAGAAAGGAGTAGTGAAGCTCCAGTATGTCGCTACAGATGAGCAGATAGCAGACGTGTTGACCAAGCCTCTGTCAAGAGTGAAGTTTGTGTACTTCAAGGACAAGCTAGGTGTGGTCCAGAAGGACTTCCCTAGTAAGAGGGAGTGATGAGTTACAGATGTGATTCCAGGGCAGCAGCATTAGAGTGTGGCAGTAGCAGCGGGTAGTCATTCACGGGCACATTATTAACCGTGGCACCAGTCAGCATGACCTCGCACAAGGTCAACAGATGCCGAGCCTTCAGGGCTGGTGAGTTTCCCATCTTTTCAAGCTAGAGGGCCAACCTGTGTGGTTGGAGGTGTTTCCTAGACCTGGGCTAGATGGGTAGTGTGTGCGCACTACATCACCTAATCCTTATGATTAGATGCCTGGTCACTATGGACCGATTTCCTGGTGTGCCAACCAGAGGTTACTAGTTATGTATGAACTAGATGCCAGATTCTGTGTGAGCTGGCGAGTTTACTAGTTCTATATGAACTAGATGCCAGATTCTGTGTGAGCTGGCGAGTTTACTAGTTTTGTATGAACTAGATGCCAGATTCTGTGTGAGCTGGTGAGGTTACTAGTTCTGTATGAACTAGATGCCAGATTTTGTGTGAGTTGGCGAGTTGCCTAGTTCTGTATGAAATAGTTGAAGCCCCGTGATGACATAAAGCCCAGAAGGTTGATGAGACCCTGGATGCATGACATGGTTACAAAACTTCTTCAATATAGATTCGTGGAAAGTCAACAGGTCAATGGTCAAGTGTACAAAAGTGCAGAAGCAGTCGTGACGATAGTGCCAGAAGAATACCTTCCTTTCTAAGATGGAGTGTTGAAGTTTGAGTAGCTTCGGAAGATATTCTTATTGTCTATGTACTGTATTAGACCAAGTCAAAACCCTAAAGAATAATATTATGTTGTATTAATAAATTCAGCTATATTGTGCCTTTATAAAAGTCAAATGTAAATTAGAAAGTGTCAATTGTACAAGTCGGCCCTAACCTAATTACAAGGTGACTCAACTTGTATTTATAAGAGGCTAGGCACCTCACACACAACACAAGTTCTCTCTCTCAAGGAAAAGTGCGCAAGTCTTAGGAGGAGACAGCTACAGAGTAAGGTTGTTTCCGTGGAGGGTTTTGGTTATCTTTTGGAGGTCTATTATGGTGCGCTACCCTATTCTGGTTAGGATTTCTGGTCTATCTTCAGGTTATCTTCTGTTTTATGAGATCTCTCTTGGAGACAGACGTTGTACTTGTTGACGAATCTATATTGAAGAAGCTTTGTTGGGTTTTCTCCCCCAAGAGGATTTCCCAAGATAAATCTTGTGTACAATCTGGATGTCTTTCTTTCAGTGATCTTTATGTATGCAGTTATTGTTCTAATTGTTAAAAGTTAAAGAATACTGAATACACTTAAATTCTTAAGCGAAATTTTAACAATTTTTTTGTTGTTTTAGATTACTAATTGTAGTTTTGTTTTTCTTATCCTAGATCTAAGGAAGCACATGAGATATTATTATTTTATTGTAAAGAAAGTTTAGCATCATCTATATAAAGAGATGCACTTCCTCATCTATACTCATGGTTGGATACTTTGGAGCTCTCTCTTTTTGGAGCCTAATCGATATATCTTTCTTGGAGCATTTATGGTATTAAGGGTTTTTTTTTTGTGGATGAGTGTTGTCAACTCTTGATTCTTTTCCTACTTGGTTTTATTTTGGTGCATGAAGATTAATGGTGGAATTGTACAAGTATTCTACAAGCCTTTCAAAATTGATCCATAGACAGATAACATTATCATGTGGAGGAAGAAGTTTAGGGTTTGTCCTCATTCTTCCTTGTTGATTTGGTGAGTTGTTGATACCATGCTATGTTTTTCCTTATGGTACCTTGGCTGAAGTATTAAGTGATTTCATCAAGTCATAGTTGATTTTGGACGGTGAAGATTTTTCCATTTGAAGGTTCCCTTCTTGTAGACCTTGAATCCATTGTTGATCTTAATTGGGTGAGGGGTTATTTAGCCTCTTGGTTCTAATCGCAAACCCTAATTCTTGAAGGAAATAAGCCAACTCCTTGGAGGGTTTTCTTCTTGGTCTCATTTACCATTTGATTCACCTTGACTCCTTTTCCCTAGTTGGATTTGGCACTGATCTTAATATCCTTCCATCACTTTCATAAAAACCCTAAAAAACTCCAAACCCTGTTTTACTAAGGCTACTCTCAACGTCACCTTGAGCTTTATTGCTTGGTCTCAGTAATCCTAGTAGGGAATACCCCCCTTGAGACGGAGGAGAGCCGGCCTAAAGCTGCAGAGGATAGGTTGCTGAGGTAACAGTGGCGACCTTCATAGAGGTTGCCCTCGGATTGTACCTTGTGGATTAGGGCTTTCATCATTACGTACAATTGACTACAATTACATGTGCCAGCACTCTTCCACTTGCTCCTATTTCCTCATACGATGAGACAACCAGTTGTAGTGAACACTTGATGTTGATGGAAGATTTATTTCCTCTCCTCCCCATGGAGCATGTGATGAATGAGTTTTCGATGCAGTTACTTTACCTGAACCTTCACAAAAATGCTTTGAGATGGTGGGGTACCCTCATGCCCTATCCTACCTCCTTCTAGGAGTTGCACGACCTGCTTTTCAAGGAATTTGCTGACACAACCAGTGCACCCCACAGCATCCTCTGCACACCATCATGGAAGGTATGAATATTCTTAATCAGTTTCCATTTTTTATACCTCTTGACCCTAGTGTTCATGCAACTCTCCACCAGCTCCGAGTGTAAATTTCTTATGTCCACAAACTTGTGCTTGAAATTCAGGATCAGTTGGATGATTTGCAATTGTAAATGTACACAGATCTCTTATGAATAAAGTTATTGTAAGCAGGTCTTCTCGGAGATACCACTATTGTACACATTGTTCTTATGAATAGAGTTATTGTGTTTCACTGCGACATTGTTTGTATTTCCTTTGCATAATTTCTGTTTTAGTCCATTCTCTCTGCTATAACACATTAAGTCCTGCAAATTAATGTGTTGTCCACCAGATTGCTCCTAAAATCTGGATCAAATCAACTGGCAGGTTAGAAAGAATAGTTCATAAAAAAAATTACAAAACATAAAAGGATAAAGAGGCTCACAAAGTATATTACTGTATTATAAAACGGGTGGCTGGTGCATGTCCTTTTCTTGTCCCTTCTACAACATTCCTCAAAGTTGGATTTCACATAAAGACAGAAAATAGATCCTCATTCTTTAGCATAAAAGGATGAAAATAAAATGGTTGCATTCATGCGTTCTTGCAAGAAAGACATTATGAGCTACCTTGTGAGAAAAACATGGCTTTTTACTTCATAACTAACGAATCTAAAAGGGAAGAGCTTTTAATCATTGTTAGGCATATCTATATGGACACACTGGGCGTGCCCTGCGTATATAATGCATGGGTTGACAGAAACAACTTACCAAGGTAGATTGGCATCCAAGTTGTTAAGTCCATGTAGACAAAGGCATCGCCAGGATGAGGTATCTCCAGCTTTCCATTGAATCTGCAGATATGCATTAAGACTCTTCATCAGAAAGCGTATGCTATCCATGTCTTTCCAGCTGAAAAAACTATTTAAAAAAACACATTTCTTTGCAGACAGAAAAAATCAACTATATACACTATCCGGTGGCTAAAACATTTTCTTTGCATACAGGAAATATCAGCTATATACAGTGTCGGGTAGCTAAAATATTTTCTTTGCAGAGAGGAAATAACAACTATATACACTTTCGGGTAGCTAGTTCCTATAGAAGAAATAGGTGAAAAAACATTACCAGGAGTTTCTCAATTGGAAATGGCAAACTGCACTCAATTCAAATGATTGAAAACTATCCACGTAACAACTTATGTTGTAGGGAACTTCCTTTTCAAGTTTGGATGAACTGTGCTCGGGCTTTAATCACTTTTATAAACTGGCGTGCAGTTTTCACAATGTTCTCCTGATGATCCTCGCAAGTTTTGTAGTCGCCTGCTCCTAGAAGCTGCTTAGAATTCTTACCAGCTATCAGTCTTTGAGAAATTTCTTGGGCTTTATTTAGTATCGTGTCTGTAATTTCCTGTTTCTCATCATCATTGTCGTCCCTTTTGTATTTATTGGGTAACCGCTTGTAATGCGGAGTTGCCACCATCATCTCCGAAAGAATTTGAGCCCTATCAGGCTGATTTGCTTTCCTCAACCCATCCATGAGTATTTCATAAGTGACATATTGTGGCGAAATGCCCTTCTGGATCATTTTCTCAAAGTGCTCACAAGCTTCTTCTAGTCTTTTTGACCTGCAAAGCCGATGAATTAACATAGTACAAGTTGCAAGATCAGGGTCACAGCCTCCAGCATCCATCTCCTTCTTAACCTGCAATGCCAACTCCACTCGGCCCCTCTCGCATAGCATCTTTATCAACAACTGATAAATGAGCCGATCCGGAACATAACCAGACTCCGCCATCTTCATGTACAGGTTCATTCCCTCCTTAATTTTACCATACTTACAGAAAAACCTAAAGAAATAGCTGTAAGTTGTGACAGTGGGAAGGCAGCCTCTTTCCATCATCAATTTAAGTATGGCACTCGCACCAGGCAAATCTTCCTGTTTGCAGAGGCCCTTGACCAGCGAGTTATAAGTTGAAATATTAGGTGTGCAACCAGTGGCATTCATTTCATCCAACATTGAAAGGGCGTCTTGGGGTTTTCCAGCTTCACCGAGGGCATCTACAATGGAGTTGTATGTGATAACATTTGGCTGACAACCCTTTTCTTTCATGGTGCCCAACAGTTTAAGGGCGTCTTCTAAACTGCCCGCCCTACAATATCCATCTATAAGAGTAGTATAACTCACAACACTGGGAAGGATTCTGTCACCTACCATTTGATCGAAAAGCTTATGGGCCTTTGCAACTCTCCGGAGCCTGCACCATCCATTGATGAGAATATTGTAAGTGACCGGAGTGGACTCGAATCCGGACCTCCGCTGCTCAAAAAACACAGTTGCAGGATGCGCTTTGTCTTCTTTGCAGAGAGCATCGAGAAGAATATGGAAGGCATCGGAGTCAGCTTTGCAGCCAAAGTAGTCCATTAAATCGAAGGTGCGGACTGCAGCTTCGGGCATTCCGGCCCTGGCATATCTCCTCATCAGAATTGCGAAGGTTTGGGACGTAATGAGGCCCTGTTCTCTCATGTGGCCAACTAGAACCCAAGCGGAATCGAACTCGCGCATCTTGGTCATCATGTTGATCATCAAATTGAAAGAATTAGTGGTATGCATGAAGCCTGATTGGTTGGCTGCCCATGAGAAGCAACTCAACATGGGTTTCCATGAATACTCGGCCCTCTCCAGAAGCTTCTCCATGAGCTGTGGGTATATCTTAACTCCACTGTTGTCCAATGCACTCTCCATGTCATCGCCATTCTCCCTCACAATTCTGCTGATTGTTGCGAGGATGGATTCTTCTTCGTCTTCGGTAAATTGTTTTCTTCCGTCCGCAATTGGTGGTTTCGGAGTGAGGGTCTGATCGTGGGGGAGTTTGGGAGGCCAATCCCATTTGATCAAGGGATTATTGGGATCCGAAAGCCAGGGGCGATCAGAGCCGGCTACTCTACTTAAATTCCTTTTCTTTGAAAAAATGCGATACAGAGAAGACGAAATCCGGTGGAGGGTGTGAATAGCCATTGCCATTGCCATTGTCAAGGATGGGAGCCGAGCTGCCGTTCACTTCATTTGTTTCCTACAAGGCTCAGCATACCTCGTATTTGCATCGACATCCCAAATGCTTTCCGCTACCAAGGGGACTCTCAGCATACCTCGTATTTGCATCGACATCCCAAATGCTTTCCGCTACCAAGGGGACTAGATGTGATCCCCCTGATTTCAGAGATTAAAAATTGCTTTCAAGCCATGAATTTTGGTGTAAAAGTTGAAGGTTGGTTCATCTCCATTACAATTACAATTAAATGTTGAATTCGCTAGTTATGTTTTTAATGTAAAAATAGATTTAGCACTCTCGAATAACTCTATTGTAATTGATTCTGGAATAGGATGAGAGGTCCACGCGACACTCGAAAGCACAAGTTTGTGGGCTCAAACATGCAATACGCAGTGTTTTGAGTGATGGTAAGTGGTTTTGAGTGATGGTAAGTGGTGCTTTAGGTGATGGTAAGGATAGGGATACTCATTGCAAAGCCCTCACGTCTGATCAATTCGACCATTAATCTCATCATGTGTAACATCATGTCTGAAGTAGGGATGAAGGTTCAAATGGTTCACTCGTAGAGTAGGAAATGGAGAAATGTTGGGGAAATAGAGGAAGTTGTGCTTCATGGCAGCGTTAGTCTTGTTTTTAGGTTTGATCCTTTTGGTTTGATTTTAAGTTTCATTTTTTGTTTAGCAGTTTGATTCTTTTTGTCCTCTGGATCGGCTCCCTATCATCCCCACACAAGGAAAGCTCTATGTTCATAGTTGGGTGGAATTCTATGGGTTGATTTGGAGGGTCCCTCTCTAGTTTTCCACTTTAGGTGGATGGTTGACATCATGGTTTTGGAACCTTCCCCTAATTCTCAATGTTTTCTTGTTGTCCCTTACTACACCTTGCCCTCTTCACTCCTGTCGTTGGGCCAAGATGTTGAATTCCAAGGGAAAACCTTGACCGGAATCCAGTAACCGTAGGGTTAAAAGGGGAATCAAGAAGTATGCCAGGGAAACCTTGTACCCTTAACCCCCTCGTCATATCACTCGCACCTAGGTTGATGCCATGAATGTGTCATCCAACTATCAATGTTGCTTTCCCATCATTGTCAAGGAGGAGGTTGTCCACATTGAGAATTTGGTTAGGTAGAAATGGGGAAATGACAAATGAACAAGTTGAGGCAGAATTGTAGGACTAGGTTCTAGATATAAGGTTATCTTGCTCCATAAACACCAAGATTTTCAATCTAATAGAGCTTTACTAGTTGGACAAATATTTCATAGCATAGGATGTGGAAGAGAGGGATCAGCAACAAGTAATTCTCCACAAGCTAGAATTTGATGGATAAAAAGTTTGAGACAGTGTGCAAAGTAGTTTATGACATTGACATCATAGTGATAAACGTAGAGGATTTCAAGCACAATTTAGTGGCAATGGCAAAACTTGCGTAGGAGTTTGAAGGTACCCCTTCCAACCCATCTTGATTGATGAATATCTTGAGGGAAAGGAGGACACTCAACAGTGGCAGAGAAATTACTCTTAGGCTAGCAACACTTGTTCTCTTTTGTTAGATTTACATATGGGAACTATGCTTCCCGATTTTGTTTTGTCAGTATCTTTTTTGTTACATTTAGCAGTTATAGAGGTCATGCTACTACTAGGGATTTAGATTTAAAGAACTTTGTTATCACATATAAATTTTGGTTTTTACAGAGTTATGGCACTTTTGCAGCGCCCTGTAAAATTTCGTAGCGAGGGAGATTTTGCAATGCTTCTAGTTCTATGATTTCATAGCGCCTGTGTGCTAGTTGCTAGCACCAATGTTGTCAAAGACAAAAATTTGGCATTTAGGCAAAAAAAAATGGTAGGTTTTGGCATATAAAAATTTGTTTATAATGGTTTTTGTGTTCTCGGGCTGCAGGATTAAAGTTATTTTTTATAAAAAAATTGTTAGTTGCTAGCACCAGTGTTGTCAAAGACAAAAATTTGGCATTTAGGCAAAAAAAAATTGGTATGTTTTGGCATATAAAAATTTGTTTATAGTGGTTTTTGTGTTCTCGGGCTGTAGGATTATTTTTTTGGCATTTAGGCAAAAAAAAATTGGTATGTTTTGGCATATAAAAATATAAAATTTCGTAGCGAGGGAGATTTTGCAACACTTCTAGTTCTATGATTTCATAGCGCCTGTGTGCTAGTTTCTAGCACCAATGTTGTGAAAGACAAAAATTTGGCATTTAAGCAAAAAAAATGGTAGGTTTTGACCTATAAAAATTTGTTTATAGTGGTTTTTGTGTTCTAGGCTGCAGGATTAAAGTTATTTTTGATAAAAAAATTGTTAGTTGCTAGCACCAGTGTTGTCGAAGACAAAAATTTGGCATTTAGGCAAAAAAATAAATTGGTATGTTTTGGTGTATAAAAATTTGTTT
The DNA here is from genome assembly GCA_032191745.1 of Picea mariana. Lineage (NCBI taxonomy): Eukaryota > Viridiplantae > Streptophyta > Pinopsida > Pinales > Pinaceae > Picea > Picea mariana. The sequence continues at coordinate 109,002 of JASDQU010737545.1, read as the reverse complement.
ATAGTGGTTTTTGTGTTCTCGGGTTGCAGGATTAAAGTTATATTTTTGGCATTTAGGCAAAAAAAAATTGGTATGTTTTGGCATATAAAAATTTGTTTATAGTGGTTTTTGTGCTCTCGGACTGCAGGATTATTTTTTTGGCATTTAGGCAAAAAACGAATTGGTATGTTTTGGCATATAAAAAATTGTTTATAGTGGTTTTTGTGTTCTCGGGCTGCAGGATTAAAGTTATTTTTGATATAAACAAAAATTAGATATAGAAAATATCTTGGAACTGCAGTGATATTGAATGCATCAGAGAAATTTTTGACTAAGTCCCACACTTGATTTATGTATGTTGTCATTCTGGGATGCTTAGTCTGTTATATACCCCTGATTTGTTGTACTATCAACTCTGAATCCCCAAACACTGAAAGCTCTGTCATTTTCATTCTCCTAGCAACCTCTAGCCCAATTATCAGAGTTTCATATTCAGCAACATTGTTAGTAGATTCAAATTCCAGTTTATAAGATAAAGAAATAGAATCACCTGAAGGGGGGATTAAAAGAACACCAGCCCTTGCACCCTCTCTGGAAGCAACAGTCATAGTGCCTACGTGCTAGTTGCTAGCACCAGTGTTGTCAAAGGCAAAAATTTGGCATTTAGGCAAAAAAATATGGTAGGTTTTGGCAAACAAAAATTTGTTTATAGTGGTTTTTGTGTTCTAGGCTACAGGATTAAAGTTATTTTTGATAAAAAAAAAATTGTTAGTTGCTAGCACCAGTGTTGTCAAAGACAAATTTGGCATTTAGGCAAAAAACAAATTGGTATGTTTTGGCGTATAAAAATTTGTTTATAGTGGTTTTTGTGTTCTCGGGTTGTAGGATTAAAGTTATTTCTTTGGCATTTAGGCGAAAAAAAATTGGTATGTTTTAGCATATAAAATTTGTTTATAGTGTTTTTTGTGTTCTAGGTCTACAGGATTATTTTTTTGGCATTTAGGCTAAAAAAGAATTGGTATGTTTTGGCATATAAAAATTTGATTAAAGTGTTTTTTGTGTTCTCGGGCTGCAGGATTAAAGTGGTTTTTGTGTTCTCGAGCTACAAACATCAAAGCTCGACCACGGTCCACAAGTTAGCTACACAAACACAATTCGCAACAGACATCAAAGCTCAGCTACCAAGATCCAAGCCACCGAGGAAGGAAATATTATGGTGCACTACACGTCGTTATGACTTGCAACCATCGGCGTATATGAACAAGTTTTTTTCAGTTCTCTTTATCAATGTGGGATTTGTTTTATATATGCATAAATAAACAAAACGCCATTGTCACCGTTGAATAACAAACATCGACAAACATTTTACGCAAATGTCAAAACAACAATTCAACACCAAGACAAGCGCCAAGTCGAGGAAGAAGTTCATGGGTCACCAGTTGTGCACAACGCGTCAATTTAGTGCTATGTCCACGAGTAAATGAGGGTTTGAAGAAAATGCAGCCACGAGGAATATCAGGTCGTGAGGAGGATATATAGATGCCAATAGCTTGAAGGGTCATTGTCTGAGCATTCACATAAATTAAAAGGACGTCGAGATCGCAATTATTCATAGAGCAGCAATAGGAGTGCTTTGTGACATTGTTGCAGCGATGATGACATAGTAGATTAAGGAATGTAGATTTTTTCTGTGACAGAAAATGCAACAAGTCTAGCCACTAGGACTGATGGTGCCAGCACTTCATATTACAGAGCAACGGGTCGTGATATCACTTGTGATGCATGGAATACTTCTCCATATCTTGCTCGAGATTTTCCATGCGACTTCGTGCAATTTTTTGAGTGGTCTCCAATATCCTATCTACATGCCTTGTTAATTGCCAATTTTAATGGCAGGGTGAATATCTAGCATTAGCCTATTCAAAGTCTAGTTAATGTGGCATGGGATGTGAATTGTTGATATTCTAAATGAAGTGGCACTTTTCTGCCTATGCAATTCCCTGTCACCAGCACAATGAATAAAGTTTATGGGATGTACATTGATTGGATCTATTTAAAAAATGAATGGCGCCAAGATTTTGTTGTTGTGACAAGATGGCTATCTGGAATGTCTCTGTATTGGTGAATCGCTATGGGTTCAAGTGCTTCAACAAATTCTAAGTTATCGTCAATACAACTTGAGGAGAAAAATTAGCATCGGAATAGACTTGTGGTGAAAAATAAATAGTATATGTGCATGTTATGCTTGCATTTTCACATTACAGAGACTGATTGTGTATGGGGTGCTCGATTAGGGATTGAAATGGCCATTTGAAACAGGGATCGAAATAGGTATTCAGTCAGAGTGGTTTTTCCAAACCAAATCTTTCCAATGAATTTGTCATGTTTCACTCAGTTAGATTCCTTTCATTGGATCTTGGATATGAATATCCTTGTAGCTGAAACATACGATCAAATAAAGGAAATATGCATTTTTGCTTTGAATGAGTTCTCTTTTCCACTAGACAAAGTTTTGACTGCATATGTCCAGTCTCCAGGTTATGACAGCCAATACCAAAGAAAAACAAGACACGGAACTTTCGCAGCAACAACATGCTGTGAAAGTGTTGCATGTGCCTTTTTGTAGCAAGATGTAACCTCTATGACATGAAGTTTAGTCAGATGATCAGAGAAGTTAAGAAATGGTGCAACAGTTTTGATTATAATAGTCATATCAGCAAATGGAACTAAGCCTCGGTTTTGCAACTTTAAAGCAGGTAGGATTTGGAGATTTGATGCAGAAATAAATGTCTTGAAGGAAGGAAAATGATTCCAGAGCTCAGCAGTAACATTTGAACGAAAAGATAATAGTAAATTACTTTCAGACACCTTGCAATGATCGTTCAAGTGAAGAAGGGTGAAACAGGGCACTAGCTAGGAAAGTTCATTGCGTAAGTGTTGAAGCATTCAGTAATGCAACGAATTGTATTTCCACGCTGCGCAAGTATGACAGGGTACCAGATCAACATATGAATCATCATCCAATGGACCTCCAGCTATACCAGGACATCCAAATCGACCTCAGAGTTCGAAGACTTAGTAGTTAGGTTCTACATGTGTCAGGTGTCAAGTGATTGTTGTTGGCCCTTGACCAAGTTTTGAGGATCCTTGGTCATGTTTGACCTACTTTTGGGACTTCGACAGGCTGTCGAAGGCAGAGCGCAAGTCGAAGTGGAAATCATGGGATCTCGGCCCCTTTTTAGGGATTTTTGGACTTTGGGCTTATGTAACGGGTATGAGGATGTCGGCCCATGGGTTTACCCATGTTTAGGCCCTTTTTTTAATGTATAAATAGAATTCTAGGCGATGTAAGAAGGAGAGAAGGTTTTTTTGGTACTGTGCTAAGTGCTAAGTACATATTGTAAATGTGTCATGCATGCTATGTTGAGAACTTGCAAAGCTAAGTGCAAGTGACTGTAAGAGACTGTGTAAAGGCGTTGTGCTATGACCTAACTCGGGGAAAGAGGATCTAGCGAAGTGTGCGCGGATCTCCTGCCATATGCGGAGTAGGATTTTGAGGCCCTGTGCATGTAGTTGATTGACCGAAGATAATAAAAGAGAAGAAGAGTTGGTGGACGTAGCCCCAGGCTAGGGGTGAACCACGTATATGTTGCGTTATGGTTGCTTTGTGCATTGTGACTGTTTATTGTTTATATGATTAATGCAGTAATGTACGTTTAGATGCATTTGATATAGTATCTTAGTGCTTAGTAATGTGAATAAATGCTAGAACTGATCCATTCCCTTATGCTAAGTGCATATATATGTTAGATCTAGTTGAATACTGCGCTGCTCTGTAATTAGGGTTTTCTTTGCGAAGTGAATACTGTGAACTATAACTGATAAGTGCTCTGTTAAGGTGTTGTAATCACAGATCGGTGTCCCAGCTAAGGTTGTAGACATCTGAGTCCTGCAACCACCCCTGCCTCTACCTCGGGTGAGACTTCATCTGCTTCGCAGGTGTTACCGAAAGGGTCGGTAGTTAGGGTTTTGTTGGTGCGTTGTTGTAGCATTGAACCCTGGGTTTGCCCCTGTGCCAACAAATGGCTCTGTTGTCGGGACCTGAAACAGTGATTGCTGGGAACTAAAGAAAAGAAAGCTCTATGCATAGATATGTTGCTTTAGTGCGCAGTAGTCTACTTGACTTGTGAAGCTCTGTGCTAAGAAGAAAAGTCAGATCTGAAGAAAAGAGGTAAGATCTTAAAGCTTTGTGCTTTGTTAAAGGTAAGAATAGTGAAAAGTTTTGATTGAAAAAGGTAAGATAAGTGGAAATTTTTGTTTCAAAAGTATGGATCTAGGTATGTTTGATAAATTTTGTCCTAACTTGAAAAATAGGGCACAACTAGATGAAAGAAGGTTTGATATGAGTAGATCTGATAGAAATAATGAAAGATCTATTATTCCTATGCATAGAAAGAATGTGTGGACTAACAAATGGATGCAAGACCCTAGAAAGAATTTTTTGCAGGTTAACTGCTATGATCCTAGTGCGCAGTACAGGAAAGGCTGGGAATCATTTCAAAGAAAAAGAAGATTAACCCTTTGTTATAATTGCAGAAGACCGGGACATCTTGCTAAGGAATGCCCTAGTAAAAGACCTAGTTGTCTTTGTTGTCAAGCTATGGATCATGAAGTTTTGGATTGCCCTAGAATGATTGCTAAGGTTGAAAGAATGAATATGAGACAAGAAAACCCTGAGGAAGATCAATAAACTAATACCATGGCAGAACCCCAGAAAGAATCAGAGAATGTATTGCTACAAATGAAAGAAACCCTGAATGATCACAAAAGTGTCAATTTATCAGAGATCTTCAAAGAAAAAGAATGCATAGAAACAAGAATAGGAGACTTCGACATTGACTGTGTTCTGAATGAGGAAACACTGGTGAATGTCATGATAGAAAGTATTTGGGAAATTTTGGGAAGGCCTACTATGGTTCCTTCATTAGGAGGAATATGATTATTCAGAGGAAATTCGATAACCCTATGTGGAAGACTCACCTAGATATCTATGAGAGCTTATGGAACTACGATAGAAGAAGATTTTGAGGTTGTTAAATTTATTGAGAAAAATGCTCCATTTGCTATGTTACTAGAAAAAACTTGGATTGAGAAAGATCGGGCCAGAAGAAAAGAAGAGGAAGTCTTAGAACAAAAGAAGTAAGAATTAAAATATTTCATGACTAGGAGGATAGCGCATTTGATTGAAGAACATGAGAATAGATCAAAGCTGTTCAAAACCAGAAACTTGGATGTCGAAGTTGAAAGAACACAAGAAGATTCACCGAAGAGTAGAGCACCTACCCCAGATAGAGAAGAAGTATTGGCATTGAACCCTACGAAAGACCATTAACAACGCAAAGTTACTATGCTAAAATGAGATAAGAATCAGAATGGAAAGAGGAATACCTAGAAGAAGATTACAGGGAAGAAGGCTAGAAAGCTCAGTAAGAAGAGAGCAAAGATAGAAAAGTTGCAGAATGTTCCAGAAGGGACTTCGCAGAAGGAAGGTTTGCAAAACTGGAACTTTGCTAAGATATCAGAACAGTGCAACCTGACACTTCTCCACAATGAAGCAATATAGTCGTTGAAAGCATTATAACTGTTAGCCCAACGTCCCAAACGATTAGAATAACAGCTATGGCCAGAAAGCTCGCCATCAGACCATTGGGACAACGCCACAACGGACAGAACCGCATTGATGAAGGCCTCTTGTCCATTGGAGAGATCCGTTACACCGTTGTCTACTTATTGCGTCGACTGTTGCACTGAAAACGCTTTTGTGAATTGTATCCTAGCCAACTCATTTCTATTGCGTTGTGTTTATTGAGATCGACACCTGTTCTATTGCTTTGACCACTCATTCATCCACCTGAGTTATCCGATCTAAGCGTGCATGTCGGACGAGCTCAGCACCGTAGAGAAAGTCGTCGAAGAAGTTCTAATTGACCTTATGGTTGAGAAGGTGATTTATGTCGAAGCTCAAGCCTCATCAACAAGAGGAGTGCAAGCCTCCCCATCGACTGCTCGCGGATATGGACCATCCCGACCTGCAGTAGAGAAAAGAACCAAGCATCAAGATGACTTGGAAAACATGAAGTTAATCCCGACTACATCCCGCCTTTGGCTGGTGCGGTGAGTCGTGACAGTGTCCCAAGGGACTTTGATTACACCATGGTTACTGCGTACCTCTTGAAGGGGATACGTGCAGTTAGAACGCAGCAGGATAAGATCGCGACATTAAAATTCAGCGACTTCAACCTAAGGGACCGCAAGAACTACAACATGCTCGCTCCTCACAAGTATTTGACCAGGACGAAGGGGAAGAACTCAAAAATAATCCCCCAGCCATGGACTATGTACCTCGTGCAGTCCACTTTCTTGAATGTGATGAAGATTCCACACTTTGGAAGGCACCAGGAGGTTAACACGTGTGTTAAGCTCCTGCTATCATGTTACCATGGCGGCTATCTATGGCTAGACCGACGCATCACAGTCGATTCGACATTGATCCATAGGATCACCAGATTGAGTATGCAGGGATCCAACCCACATGACTTCTACCCAGGGAAGGCTACAGATCGCACATTGGCACAGAGGATCAAAGACACATATGGCGATGTAGAAAAGGGGACGTGAGGCTGCAAGGTAGCTTCCATCCAGAATGGCGCAGTGCGCCTGGCCTGCCAACTGATCGCAGGAAAGCTCGTGAGAAAGAACAAACCTACATAGGTCATAGGATTCATTGTTGAACTCGTCAGGAAATGTGTAGAAGGACTCCAGATGAACTGGGCGAAGTACCTAGTCAACCAGCTGGAATTGGATTGTCGCAAAGCTCAGTATCAAGGCTATGAGTTCCACTTTAGCTGGCTCCTGATCCTCATATCATTTACTTCTTGGGAGATGCCGAAAGGTGCGACCTTCCTGGACATTGAGCCATTCGTACAGCTCGCTACGAAGTTTACCATGCTCTGGTACTCTAGCGATATGGGAAAATAGTGGCAGTCGAATGCAGTATTCAACACGTACTATATCTAGTTGAAGAGGGATATCGGGGTTGTCCCTTGCATGACGTCAAACACCCTGCACCAGTTTAGACCTCTCATGAAGTTTTGCACAGATCGACACTTCATTTATATCACTGTGCGCGTAGACGAGCATAAAGAAGAGCTTCAATCATACTATAAGCTCACAGAGGAGGACCTCGATGAGATAACTAAGGATTGGTCATCAGACCTCCTTATCCCCGCTAACCCTGCAGAAATGTCTGATCCCGAACTAACTGGCAGCTCGGAGGCCACTCTCAAAGAACACGACACACCTGGAACCAGCAGAAGGAAGAAGACTGAAGAAGTGCAAAACCTGAGTAGTGCATCGGATGCAACTGCTTCAGTATCACCTGGACGAGGAGGTGATGATGAAGTAGATAGAGAAGAGACCAATGGAAAAGAAGATCAGTAGAAGCAAGGCAAAGTAACACCGCCTAGGGATCATGTTGATGAGGTTGATCCCTCGAAGAAAGGAAAGGTGTCCCCCACGAAACCTACCTCACGGAAGAAGTCAAGAGCGAGCAAAACCACGATGCGAACCGTGCTCACGGTCAATGACTTCAACTTCATCATCGCAGCTGTAGCAGATGCCTCATAGGACATCTTGCAGAAACATGAAGCCAAGCAGGAGGAGATGTATGAAAAAATCGAGTTTGAACTCAGAGGGGTACATCAGGCCCTTCAATCCAATCGCGCAGTATTCATTGCGGCCCCGCCATCAGAAGCACCAGAGCTGGGAGATGCGCCTACCCAACTCCACATACTAGCTGATGTGACCGAAGCTCGCCTTCGTCGTGCATAGGAAGAAACAGAACAGGCCACAGAGGCCCGAAAGCAAGTGCAAAAAGTAGTCATAGAGCAACGCTGAGCTACGCAGTAGGAGAAAGTTGCTCTCCAAAGAAAGTTTGAAGAGGAGAAAGCACAAATCCAACAAGAGAAAGAGCAGTTGCTCACAGAGCAGCTCGGATTCAAAGAAGCAGTCAACAGAGCACTTCGGTCTGTGACAGGCTTAGAGCAAAAAGCGGAAGAACCAGTAGAGCATCAAGTAGCGCAGCTTGCGGAAGCTATTCAGCAGCTTCAACAGAGAATCGTAGACCTGGAGCTACAAACAATTCCCAACACTCCGCGGGATGTACGAGATCAAAGAGAAGCAATTGCTCGAAGCGCGGTTGAGAGAATCAAGGCCCTCGCCAGGGAATGTAAACAATTGAGTGATCACAGTGCCCAGACTTATGAGCGACTCACTGAGGATCCTGAATTGAAGGCACTGGAGTCACAGCTCCAAGAGGCAAAGCAGCAAACAAAAACAATACAGGCGCAGTTGAAGCCCCTGTCAGCGATTGAGAGGATGAAGCGATCCCAAGAACAATGCACTACTCAACAACAGGTCCACACCATTTAGGGCAAAGTCATGGAAATGATTCAGAGGCTCCAACCAATCCAGGACGAGGCTTGCCAACTATTCGCAGAGATTGAAGGCCAAGGAGAAGAACTGGAACAAGTCGTCACTGCAACTAAACAACGCTTAGAGGGACCTCTCAATGAAGTAGTTATCCAAGAGTTCGTCGAGCAAGAGGCCTTGGCGCAGCAACAGGTCGAAGCAACTCGAGCCAAGCTCGAGGCTTTTGAAGCAGAGCTACCCAGATCAAAGTGACTTGGGACGAGTCACACGTGAGTGTTGGGGGCCTGTTGGCCCTTGACCAAGTTTTGAGGATCCTTGGTCATTTTTGACCTACTTTTGGGACTTCGACAAGCTATCGAAGGCAGAGCGCAAGTCGAAGCGGAGATCACGGGATCTCGGCCCCTTTTTAGGGATTTTTGGGCTTTGGGCTTATGTAACGGGTATGGGGATGTCGGCCCATGGGTTTACGCATGTTTAGGCCCCTTTTGTAATGTATAAATAGAAGTCTAGGCAATGTAAGAAGGAAAGAAGGTTTTTTTGGTACTATGTTAAGTGCTAAGTATAGATTGTAAATGCTTTGTGCATGCTATGTTGAGAACTTGCAGAGCTAAGTGCAAGTGACTGTGTAAAGGCTTTGTGATGTGACCTAGCTCAGGGAAGGAGGATCTAGCGAAGTGTGCGTCGATCTCCGGCCATATGCGGAGTAGGATTTTGAGGCTCTATGCATGTAGTTGATTGACCGAATATAATAAAAGAGAAGAAGAGTTGGTGGACGTAGCCCCAGGCTGGGGGTGAACCACATATATGTTGCGTTATGGTTTCTTTTTGCATTGTGACTGTTTATTGTTCATATGATTAATGCAGTAATGTATGTTTAGATGCATTTGATATAGTAGCTTAGTGCTTAGTAATGTGAATAAATGCTAGAACTGATCCATTCCCTTATGCTAAGTGTGTCTATATGTTAGATCTGGTTGAATACTGCGCTTCTATGTAATTAGGGTTTTCTCTGTGAAGTGAATACTGTGAACTATAACTACTAAGTGCTTTGTTAAGGTGTTGTAATCACAGATCAGTGTCCTAGCTAAGGTTGCAGACATCTGAGTCCTGCAACCACCCCTGCCTCTACCTTGGGTGAGACTTCATATGCTTCGCAAGTGTTGCCGAAATGGCCGATAGTTAAGGTTTTGTTGGTGCGTTGTTGTAGCGTTGAACCCTGGGTCTGCCCCTGTGCCAACAATTGTTATGTAATTAGTTGGACTTCTATTTTTTTAGCAAACTGATTGAAGTTAGTTCCTAATTTTAATGTAACTAAGTTCATTTTGGGATAGTGGTTGAGCTCACCTTGAGGATGAGCTTTTCCTTTATATTTTGTAAATTTTCATGAACTAAGGGTTGGTTCGAGTGCTAAGGAAGAACTCTTGGTGTATATTGTATATTTTTTGAAGCAGTAATCAAATAATCAAATATCAATGCAGGATTACAGAGTTATCCTACCATAGATTCTTGTGATGGTCTTTTGAACTTTGTTCTCCTTCTTTGTGTATGTATTCTCTTATTTTTATTTTCATTTCATTTGTAACCTATTAGTGTTTAAATGAAATTTTAATAGATTCTTGTGATGGTGTTTTGAAGTTTGTTCTCCTTCTTTGTGTATGTATTCTCTTGTTTTTATTTTCATTTCATATGTAACCTATAAGTGTTTAAATGAAATTTTAATGATTTGGAATTCATCTGGTTCTGATGCTCTGAATCACACATTTAAACACTTCAATTTATTCCTAAGTTACAATCAGAATTCATCTAAAATGGTGCTCTGAGTGTGATAAGTTGTTTTTCTCATTTCTTATGTTATTACAACGATATTTCAACTGAAAAGTCATCATCTACTTTGCCTCTGCTTTCTGGATTCCTCCTTAACCAGTGATTGATATTTATCTGTATGTGTAATTTGACTCCATGCCTAATGGATTCCTTCTCAGTGTTGGAGAAATTACTATTTTTGACACACTAGTTCAGTGGGAGTTAACTGACTAGTTCTATTTTAGACTTTCTATTTAGACCATCACTATTATGCATACATGCATTCCCGAGGAAAGCTAACTGTTTGATTGTTTTTCTTAATTATAGAATGTTCTACCCTATATATGAGTGCCTTCCACTCATTCATTGTATCGTATTGATCATCATCTATGTATCAAACATCAGCTCATTGGAGTAGTGTGAATATGTTTTCTCATTCTTCCATATTGAATCTCTCTTCCTTTATTGATAATCTTTGTTTGTACTTGCTTTAGTTAGATCTCCTGTGCAGGTTTCGATGAAACATTGACATGGTATCAGAGATATTCTGCTTGGAGCAAGCCAGACAAGCTAGAGAAGAGGAAAATCGAAGCTTCGGCGAGCAAAATCCGTGTAACTGAGATTGTTGCAGCCTTTCTTTGTCAAAAAGTGCGACAAGACTAAGTTGTTGCACCCTCTCCCTGTCAAAAGGTGCAACAGTCGCAAGCACACTTTAGAAATTTCCAATTTCTGGACATTGTCGCAGCCATTTTTTTCACTGTTATGGAAGTTATCACACCCTAGATACACATAGGGGGTGACAAGTGTAGTTGTCACACTTTATCCTATAGCTAGGGGGAGACATTGTTGCTATGTGTATGAAGGACAGGTGCGATATCCTCTTAAAAGTCCTTTTTGTTCGCAGTGATTTCTCCCAAAATATTAATTTTTGAGGAAACGACTCGCGTGAGAAGTAAATCGACCAAGTGGGTTTTCAACCATTTGGATAAATTCCTCATTGTTTGCTCGGAAAGGAATCTGGAAGATAGCCTCCTGAAACTGATACGAATTTTCCACTTAAAGTGCCCTTTCAGCAGTAATTAATCAACTTTCACTTGTAGATTGAGAGTAAATTCTAGGGTTTCTTAGGAACAGTAGGAGAGATGGATATGACATATATTCTACAGTCAAACTTGGTGGTAATCCTCACACCATACAATTATTTTGACTAGAATCCGAAGGCAGAATTCCAAGTCAGAAGGAAAGGATTGTACAACTTGATGTGGGGACAAAAACATAACCTACATCAGCAATTGAGAAAACCAAATGGGCAAACCGAAAGGATGAATCCACATGAATTCTTCTTGAATTGATATCATCTTATTTATGGTTTCATTTTGTCGCATGCAAGACTCCAAGCGAGATCTGGACCACCTTGGAAAGTCTGTTTGGAAAGCAGAATGAGATGAGAGGTCATATGCTTGAGGTAGAGTTGAATACTTTGGATCTTGAAATTTTTGATAATATACAAGATTTCTTTACTAAGTTTAAATCTTTGATATTGAGCTTAGCATCTTGTGGTATTGATAAATCTAAACAAGTGGACCAACTTATTCTAACAATCTTGGCAAGCTAGGACCATAATATGTTGTTTATGTTTCCACTTTCCATTCTGGAAGATATCTCATGGGAACAAATTGGAAGATGCCTACAATGGATCAATTCATTGATTCTCTCACACATGAGCAGGAAAAACTTATTTAGATGGGCCTAATCAGGGATCCCAAAGCACACACACTCACCATACATGATGGAAAGGGATCATCCAAATAGAACATAAAAGAGAAACATAACGAGAAGAAGGGATATTCCAAACCCTTCAACGATTCTTCAGGTTCCAAAGACTCTTCAAATTCCAAGAAGAAGAAGAAGGGAAAGCAGTGCACTTACTGCAATAAACCAAATCATGAAGAATCTGCATGCATGAAGAAGCAAATCGATCTTATGGCACTGGTACTTTAGCAGAACAACCTTGGAAACTTCATTCCAGAAGGAGTCAAGAAGCAGAAGGAAGAAAAATCCTGCTCCTAAGAAAGGTAATCATCATGCTCTTGTTGCAATTAATTCCTCATCTTATTCATGGATTATAGATTATGGTGCATCACATCATATGGCAGCGAAAAATGAAGTTTTTACTTCTTTGAGTCCATGCTCAAGACCCCTTATTCTCATGGGAGATGATACTCCAGTAGCAATAGCGGGAGAGGGAAGAGTCGAACTCCATAATGGAAGTTTTGACAATGTTTTACATGTTCCAAAGATTTCTATGAATCTTCTCTCAGTTTATTAGATCAGTCAGAAAGATAAAAAGTTCGAATTTACATGAGATTTAGTTTCTGTACTTGATATGCATGACAATTCCATTATTGCAATTGGTGAGGTGGATCACAAGTCAAGGATGTATAAATTCACTAAGTTTTCTGACAATGACTCCTCTTTTCTACTTACACATAAGGAGAGTACTTTGCATACACCTCCAATGCAACATGCAGATACTCGTGTGCTTCGATCAGTTCCATACATCATAGATGATTCCATACACTTAGATTTTGTACATGGAGATAAGCAGGTAGTACAGTCAGATAAGGAGCCGACACTGAAGCTTCAACAGATTCCCAAGAGGGCACAATTCACACATCAGGAAGCATGTGTCCTTGTAGGGAATCCATTGGATTCAAGGAGGACTTGATCTCAACATGAGGATCCCTCTCACTTTCAGCTTCTAAACCTGTGATGCCCATGCATTACTATATGGTTCAATCTTCAGATCCACATACCTACAATAAGGCTACGGGCAATTGACTATGGCAAGCAGCCATGCAGGAGGAGTATGGTTCACTCCTAAAGAATCAGACTTGGGATCTGGTTCCACTTCCACCAGAAATGAATATTTTCAGGTGCAGATGGGTCCATAGGATCAAGAGGTACAAGGCTAGACAGGTTGTCAAAGGACTTCATCAAATCCATAAAGATTTCTACATCTTCGTGAAGACTTTCAGTGAGTAGAATTTTCAGACTTTGCGGGATCGTCTTGCAGTGAAAAATAGAGTTGCCTAACAACTGCCTTTTCTTCTTTTGATGCATTGTCTTTTGAGGGGGAGTTTTGCTCCCACGTGGTTTTCCCTCTTTCCTCGTTTTTATTCAATGTTCATTAGTTGCATTGTACATGAGTACCTAATATGGCCTAGTAGTCGGGACTCATTTTTACTCCATAGTGATGTTCAGAGAGGGTGTTGGAGAAATTACTATTTTCAACACACTAGTTCAGTGGAAGTTAACTGACTAGTTCTATTTTAGACTTTCTATTTAGACCATCACTATTATGCATGCATGCATTCCTAAGGAAAGCTAACTACTTGATTGTTTTTCTTAATTATGGAATGTTTTATCCTATTTATGAGTTCCTTCCACTCATTCATTGTATCATATTGATCATCATCTATGTATCAATCATTATCTCATTGGAGTAGTGTGAATATATGTTCCCATTCTTCCATATTGATCTCTCTTCCTTTTTTGATAAGCTTTGTTTGTACTTGCTTTAGCTAGATCTCCTGTGCAGGTTTCGATGAAACATTGACACTCAGCTCTACCACCACACCTATAAATCTTGTTTTTACTTACAGATCTAGCCATTGTGCCCAATTTGACAGCCTTCCATTTTTTACTGAGTTGTAAAGAGAGATCCCTCTCTAAGCTGAAAGGGTTAGTTTCAACTCTAAAGTGGTTTTGAGGTTACCTTTGTGATTTGTCTCCTCGGCCAAGGAAATTTACAGAGTGATAACAAATGCCACCTTACACTCTAACAAGAAAAACACTAATATTTGACTCGCTATGGTCTCCATTTTCCTAGAGGCGGGCTACAATTCACCTTGATTATACTTTAGTTTGTGCTCTATTAATACAAAATTTATCTACCTTATATATATATATATATATATATATATATATATATATATATATATATATATTGCAACTAAATTGCAAATACTAATATTTAATATCTACAATTTCATCGATTCAAATGATTCTTGTTAGATTTTTGGTAAAAAAATATTGATTTCTCCTTGCATTATTCTAAGTAACCAAAAAATGATAATTTCATATAATGTTTAAATTGTTCCCTAAAGTTATATCAATCTGTTTAAATAACTTGTTTCAATGTTTCGAGTTCAATAGTTGGCTTTACATTGAAAATAATGGAATTCCATCCATCATTACCATGGGGCCAAGGTTGGTACTTGTTCTTTTGAGGGCAAGGTTGTAGGTTTTAAAGCTTTATGATATAGCAATGCACACACAAATTCTTTATAAAATAGAAAAACAACAATAACAATCACACATAGTAATCAAAAAATTTACACTGAAAATCCTTAACTCGGAAAACCAACAAATGTTTAGAGTCTCACTTCTAACTCTCATTGCATTAACTTCACCATTTATAATACAATATATATGATTATGTGGCATCCAAAACCCTAATCCATCAACCCAAATTAGATTCCTTAACCTGAATTATAATACAATGGGTCGAAAAATCGTTTGTTAGGAACCACCCAAAAATAGCCCAATTTTTTTTTTTAGGCTCTGGCCCCCCTTGTGACCCTCTTAACGCAACGTACAACCCATGGTGCTAATCATGCAAAGAATATAACACATACCCAACAAAGGTGGAGGAAGCTCCATTGTGGCACCTTTATTGATGCTCCTAAACAATGCTTCTTACATGATGCCATGGATGATCTGAGCTATGAGATCGAATAGACTGAGGATGGGTTAGCAAGATACTCTCTATTCATAGTGTGTGGAGCCCTGCCCAATAGTTAATAATATGGAGTAGTTTTTTGGTGTAGCATAGGATGGCATCAAAGCAACAACTATAGCTGGAAACTAAAATCTCAAAACACGCAGCATTCAAATGGAAGGCACACACTGCAATTCAATAAAATCACACAATCGAGAGAATACAATTCACATAACCAACATATTGATTAAATTGTGAACTTCTTGAATTTACATGCATAAATTTCGCAATTGTTTTTCATTTTTTATCCTAAATTATGGACCAAAATACTTCTTTATAAAGAATTGGTGAGTTTCCGATAATTTTGACTGAGTAGTTAGAAAGGCTAGTGGAAAATGTTGGAAGATATCGAGCTGAGGATCCGAGAAATTGGAGTCCTGGATTGATCAAACAATTGAATATAGTAAATACTAATGTTTCTCACGCAGTTGATTTTTGGTTGAATATTGTACTAGGGGGTTACAATATAGAGTTTGCCATAGATTGTACCCAGTATTATAGTGTCATAGAGAGGGAATTATTTAAGGTTCCATGCGAAAGATATTTGAGCACACTGTCTACCTAGATAAAAATGTTGTTGTAAGACAAGAATGTCATGAAGATGGAATCTGACTGCTAGGCACCTTCGTGCATGTAGGGGAATTGGGGGATGATCAGAAGATGGTTTGAGAGTGGAAAAAATGAGTAAGGAACAGATGGACTAAGGATGCCAAGAGAAGAGGACAATGACTCATATGGAGAGCTTGGAGTATTGTGTTGTGGAAAAAGGTTTAGGTGTAGTAAGAAGGAGACTGTGGCTGAGAGAGAAGAGCATCATAGAGTGTTTGAGAAAATAGACCCCAACATAGTGCTTCAAATCACACCGTACAAAGAAAGGAAAGAGAAAGAAAGACATCCTTAGTATAGTCCAACAGAAGAAGGAAGTCCATCCCATATCAGAACGTGCGTTGAACCCACAATTCCATGTGTGTCACCAAGATCTGAAGCATAAACCAGAACTTTGTCAAGAGCAATTGTAGTTAGCAAAGGAAGTCAGAACAATAGTCAGAATGGTGGAAGTTGTTGGAGAAGTTTCTATTTTTGACACACTAGTTCAGTGGGACTAACACTAGTTCAATGGGAGTTAACTAACTAGTTCTGATTTAGACTTTCTAATCTTAGACCATCATTATTATGCATGCATTTCTAATTATAGGATGTCATTGCCCATATGAGTGAAGATCACTCACTCATTGATTAGATCATAATATGCATTGATTCTCATTCTTCATATTGTATCTCTCTTCCTTTTCTTGATAAGCTTTGTTTGTGTATGATTTAGCTAGGTCTCCTGTGCAGGTTTCCATGAAACACTGACATGGTATTAGAGCCAAGCTGCTTGGAGCAACCTAGACAAGCCAGAGAAGAGAAAAAAAGTCCTTGAGTAAATCTAGTTTCCACAATCTTCATGGCCTATCCCTATCGAAAGGTGCGATGATTGAAATCGTCGCGGCCTATCCCGATCGAAGGGTGCGACAGTCGCTCTTGGACTTAAGAAATTTTCTTTTTCCAGGCATCGTTGCAGCCTATACATAGCCAAGGTGTGACACCATCGCACTGTGTTATTCATCTGGGGTGTGACGATTCAGTTTTTCACAATCGTTGCACTGTGTCCTTTCTGGGGTGTGACGATTCAGTTTTTCACAATCGTTGCACTGTGTCCTTCACTGGGGTGTGATGATTTAACATCGTCACACTTTATCCTTCTCTAGGGTGCGTCGATTCAGTAGCCCTCCAAAAATTGGTTTTCTGCAGTAAAATTGTGATATCTCGAAATCCACAATCTGGGTCGGGCTGAAATTTTTACCAAAGACGTATAACATAGGGATGCTCATGCTCACCAACAATCTCCAAAACCCACATCATATTTTAGGAGATATAGTTGTTTTATCATATATATAATTTCCATAGCACCATTAGTCATATCTCAGAATCCACGATCTGGGTTTTCAGGATCTTTTCAGAATCAATAGCAGGGATGGAGGCGATGCAACTTCTTCAATCAAGTCTGGTGATAATACTCACACTGTACAACTATTTTGAATGGAATCTGAAGGCCGCATTCCAACTCAAAAGAAAATGACTGTATAATTTGACGATGGCGACAGAAACAATGCCTACATCAGTGCTTGAGAAGATCAGATGGGTGAACCGTAAGGATGAGGCCACAAGACTACTTCTTGAGTTAATCTCCACCGATTTATGGTTTCATGTTTCTGCATGAAAGACTCAAAACGAGATCTGGACCACCTTGGAAGGACTCTTTGGAAAGCAGGATGAGATGCGAGGTCATATGCTTGAGGTAGAGCTGAATACCTTAGACCCTAAAAGTTTTGATAATATACATGATTTATTTACTAAATTTAAATCTTTGATTTTGAGCTTGGGTGGATGTGGTATTGACAAGTCTACACAAGAGAAACAACTTATTATAACAATCTTGGCCAAGCTAGGACAAGAATATGTTGTATATGTCTCCAATTTCCATTCTGGCAGATGTCTTTTGGGCGCAGATTGAAAAATGCCTACGATGGCTCAGTTCATTGAGTCTCTCACACAAGAGCAGACAAAACTCATATAGATGGGCCTCATGAAAGATCCCAAAACACATGCACTCACCATGCATGATGGAAAAGGGTCATCCAATCATAAATCGAAGCAGAAACGAAAGGAGCTATTACATACAGAGTCAAAGAAGGACGGATATTCCAAACCCTTCAAGGATTCTTCAAGTTCTAAAGATTCTTCAAATTCCAAAGGGAGGAAGAAGAAGGGAAAACAACACACATATTGCAATAAACCGAATCATGAAGAATCCACATGCATGAAGAAACAGATCGATCTTATGGCACATGCACTTCAGCAGAACAACCTTGGAAACTTCATTCCAAAGGGAGTCAAGAAGCATAAGGAAGAAGATATTGCTCCTAAGAAAGGTAATCATCATGCTCTGGTTGTAACTAATTTCTCATCTGATTCATGGATTATAGATTCTGGTGCATCCCATCATATGGCAGCGAAAGAGGAAGTTTTATCTTCTTTGAGTCCATGCTCAAGACCCCCTATTCTCATGGGGGATGATACTCCAGTAGCAGTAGCAGGAGAAGGGAGAGTGGAACTCCACAATGGAAGTTTTGAGAATGTTCTACATGTTCCAAATCTTTCTATGATTTTGCTCTCAGTTTATCAGATCACTTAGAAAGGTAAAAATGTTGAATTTACATCAGATTCAATTTCAGTAATTGACATGCATCACAATTCCATCATTGCAATTGGTGAGATGGATCACAAGTCAAGGTTGTATAAATTCACTAAGTTTTCTAACGATGACTCCTTTATTCTACTTACACATAAGGAGAGTACTTTGCATGCACCTCCAGTGCAACATGCATATACTCTTGTGCTTTCATCAGTTTCAGACATTAGAGATGATTCCATACACTCAGATTCTGTAAATCGAAACAAGCAGGTAGTACAACCAAATAAGAACCCAACGCCGAAGCTTCAACAAATGCCCAAGAAGGTATAGACCACACTTCAGGAAGCAGGCAACCTTGCATGAAATCCATTGGATTCGAGGAGGACTCGATCTCAGCATGAGGAGTCTTCTCATGTATTTTCATCTTCAGAACCTGCGATGCCCATGCATTGCTATATGGTTCAATCTACTGATCAGCAGACCTACAATAAGGCTGTGGGAAATCCATTATGGAAAGCAGCCATGTAGGAGGAGCATGACTCTCTCCTAGAGAATCGGACTTGACATTTGGTTCCACTTCCACCAGAAATGAATATTTTTCAGGTGCAGATGGGTCCATAGGATCAAGAGGTACAAGGCTCGATAGGTTGCCAAAGGACTTCATCAGATCCATAAATATTTCTACATCTTCATGAAGACTTTCAGTGAGCAGAAGTTACAGAATTTGCGGGATCGTCTTGCAGTGAAGAACACAGTTGCCTAGCAGCTGCCATTTTCTTCTTTTGATACATTGTCTTTTGAGGGGGGGGTTTGTTCCCACGTGGTTTTCCCTCTTTCCTCGTTTTTATTCAGTGTTCATTAGTTGCATTGTACATGAGTACCTAAAATGGCCTAGTAGTCGGGACTCACTTTTTACTCCATAGTGATGTTCAGGGGGGCTGTTGGAGAAATTTCTATTTTCGGCACACTAGTTCAGTGGGAGTTAACTAACTAGTTCTATTTTAAACTTTCTAATCTTAGACCATCACTATTATGCATGCATTCATAATTATAGGATGTCATTGCCTATATGAGTGAAGATCACTCACTCATTGATTAGATCATAATATGCATTGATTCTCATTCTTCATATTGTATCTCTCTTCCTTTTCTTGATAAGCTTTGTTTGTGCATGCTTTAGCTAGGTCTCTTGTGCAGGTTTCCATGAAACACTGACAGAAGTAGCACAGTGAACCAAAGTTAGTTAGCATCATCGAAGTTAAATACTATGTAGAATACTATGACATGAACAAATAATACATTAAGAATGTCTGAATTCCAAGGAGTGGGGTCAGAAGAACTTGGGAAACATTTTTTTGTATGTGAGATGATATGGACCGTGAAGAATGTTCAGGATGAAGCAATGAATATTGTGCAGTTAGCAACGACGTTTAGAGGTTGCACACTCTTATGGTACATGAAGTACCAGACTACTACACTAGTAGGACAATCAAGGACATTGGAAGATATTGGACAAGCTTTGTTAAAGGAATTTCAGAAGCTGAAATATGAGTCGCATTATATCACCGAGCTAAAAGAAATTAAGCAAGTACATAATGAGCCAGTTTGGGATTACAATCAGAGATTTAAAGATGTGATGGGTAGATTGAAATTCCAGGTCCCTGATGAACAACATATAGAATGGTTTATTCTAGGTCTGTTGCCGCACATTCATTGTCCTCTGACACAGCAGAAGGTCGCGTCGCAACCAGAAGCAATAGAAATTGTGACGAAGTTAGAAGCATCTCCTGTAGGAGATGGCACAGTAATGACACAGGTTTAGTCGCAGTTGGATGCGTTGAGGATTCAATTGTCACAAATAACGAAAGAAAAGGAAAAATGTGAACAAGTTTGGTGTATTACATGTAAGACAGAAGGCCATCATAAGGACGAATGCCCAACATTTGCGTAGTATATGGCTATAGGAGAACCAAACCCCTTGGCTGGAGGAGTGGGATATTGTGAAATATGCAAGACATGGGGACATCATCTGAATGCTTTTCCATTACTGCAGAAGTACCAGAGTATGCCTATGAATTTGTTCTGTAATTTTTTCAAATCTGTAGGACGCAATGAGAAATATTGTGGCACATTTGACTTAATGAGAGAGCACACTTCAAATGTGTACATAATCCAAGAAGAAAATGCAACAATAAAAGGAGGAGTTCCATAATATAATACCTCGAGAGGCTTTGACGAAGGTGGACAAGGAGGATTCGATAGAGTCTGAGGACGTGGAGGATTTGGTAGAGGAGGAAGAGGACCAATCATTTATTATAACTACAATCAACTGGGACATTTAGAAAGAGACTGCCTGAATCCTTGCACGACGTGCACATATTGCAGATCATTGGACCATGCAACAAAATATTGTACTCAATTAATAGTGAAATGAAAGGCAAGAGGGAACCATAACTGGAACGTACAAATGGTATCAGGTGAGGAACGCGACGAGCAACCCAAAATAGCAACCATTACGGGCGGAGGAACAAGAACCAGAGTAGATGCGACGAAAAATGGAAAGGGAGTCAAGCAATGGATAAGGAAAGCAGTTGAGCCTATACTAGCATTCAACCCACAGAAAGAGAAGAAGACATAGCATAAAGATAGGAAGGAAATACTAGGACCAGACTGGATATCATCAACGTCAAATACATCACCCGTATATGATATGCCATCAGTCTATGATCACACCATTCCAAAGGTCAGTTGAGAAGGTAAACACTTTGAAAGATTTTCTATAGAGTTGTTTAGAATTGGTGCATGACGAAACAATGTTGAACGCATTACGTGGGATGATCAATCAATGCACCCAAGACAAAGAAGTACATATGACATAAAGAGCAGTGAACCAATTATTGCACAAGAACAAGACAAATAGAGAATTCATAATGAGTGCGTAGATAGAAGAGTACGACATGGATAATGTCATTTTGGACTTAGGATCAGAAGTAAATTTTCTTCCAAGATATACATGGGAAATGATGGGGAAACCGAAGTTAGTTTGGTCAACTATTCAGTTGAGGTTGAAAAACTAACATAAGATAGTACCGATTGGGAGACTGTTAGGAGAAACTGTTAACATAGACGGAGTGCGTAGCGTAGCTGAGTATGAGGTCATTGAGATCATGGATAACAATCAGTTGTATCCAACATTTCTCAGATTGGATTGGGCCTTCGACAACAAGAGGATTATCAACTTGAAGAAGAGAGAAATGATTTTTGAAGGAGGAGGCTTAAAAGTCACGACGCCATTAGACCCCATAGAAGAAAGAAGATATATGGAACCCACAAGAAAAGAAATTGATAACCTGTATAATATGACCGCAAGAATGGATGACTACATCAATCGTACTGCAGATGGTGCACTTAGTTGGAGAATCATTATCTCCTGTGAATTAGATTTAGAAGAAGGACATAAACATTGGCAGCATAGGTTGCATGAAGTATCGACCAAAAGGTGTGCTCACATTACTCGCTCTTTGCGCTGGATTGAAACAGAGGTACGTGATATACCAAGGTTTGATGGATTAACTGATGTAAGCTCATTTCTAAAAGAATTTGAGTTGTAGATACCCGAACAACAAAGATTGTTGGGATTAGATGTTGCACTAAAAGCAACACCAATGAGATGGTGGGAAACACACAAGGAAGAAATAGGGTATTGACAACACTATAAAAGGATGATGCAGATCAGATTTGGAACAGAAGGTGAAGCAATTATGCAAAAGTATATCAGGATGAGCAGTTTGACGGATTATGTTGTGCAGTGTATGGCAACTTGGGGACAAGTGCCAAAGCAGGAATGGACGCACATGTTCATACATACACATAAGATGGTTCCCAGGAACTGGTATCTAGAACTAGAAGTGTGTAGAGGGAAAACATATTGGGAAGAGCTCACCTGAAATTTCAAGGTAACAATTAGTTTTGAAGCCGAGTCACCCTTAGTAGATGCAACTCTACAAGTCATTAGAAGTAATATTTTTATGGAATAAGATCATATATAAATAGTACCTCCATGTAGTGCGCACAAATAATCTGCGACAGTCCATGAAATACTAGAGTGTTACAATGTTACTAAAGAAGATCAAGAAGAAGATCCAAGAAATGTGCAAGTACCATAGACTGAAGAGGAGTGCGCCATAGTAGGTCTAGAACTTGAATTTGATGCATGTGCAAAGCCATTAAGAGTGTGAAAAGTGAATATTGGCACAAAAGAGGAACTTAAGTTCATGAATATTGGTGACTATTGGAACGATAAGACTATTGAAAAAATTGCATACTTACTGTGCGAGTAGCAAGATCTATTTCTGACAACCTTTTTAGAGATGAAGGGGATAGCTGGGGAATTAGACGAAATGAAGATCCCATTAAAACTAGATGCTAAGCGAATAAGACATAGAGCTTACAGATTGAATCCAAAGTACAAGGAAAAAGTGAAAGCATAACTTGACAGAATGATAGAAGCTGGTATCATTGAGCCCATCATAGGGTTCGAATGGATAATCCCAATGGTCGTTCAAGATAAGAAAACAAGGGGTATTAGAATTTACGTAGACCTAAGGAAATTAAACAATGCTTGTTTACATGACCCTCTTCCAACCCCTTTACAGACAAAGTGTTAGAAAAAGTAGGAGGGAAGGAGGCCTACTCATTCATTAATGGATTTTTAGGATATCATCAGATAAAGATTGCGCCAGAAGATAGACATAAGATGACATTTGTGACAAAATGGGGAAGCTACCAGTACACAATGATGTCGTTTGGGTTAAAGAATGCACTTGTTGTGTTTTCTAGAGTAGTTGTTGCAGCCTTTAAGGAATTTATTCATAAGTTTCTTGAAGTGTATTTAGATGATTGCATTATGTTTAGCTTATTGAAAGATCATATAGAAACTATGTGACTGATACTTGATAGATGTAGACAATATCAACTCTCATTAAATCTAAAGAAGTAGATTTTATGCGCACTGTTTGGGATTTTGTCGGGTCATGTGGCATGCAAGAAAGACTTGTTGGTTGATCCTACAAAGATAATCGTGACTGTTAATTTTCCACCACTTGAATCAGTAAGGCAATTGAGAACAATGTTGGGTCATATAGGATATTACAGGAAATTTGTTAAAGGCTATGTGCAGATTACAACTTCGATGGAAAAGTTATTAAAGAAAGAAGTTAAGTTCCAGTGAAATGAAGATTGTCAGTAGGGTATGGACGTATTAAAGCAAAAGTTAATAACTTCACCCATTCCCGTGTTCTCGTATTGGAATAAAGAGTTTCAAGATCATGTGGATGCAGCGTCGAAAGCGCTCAACGCAATGTTATCCCAGCTAGGAGAGGGAGAGTTAGACCATCCAATTGCCTTTGCTAGCAGGAAGTTGTCGACTGCTGAGAAGAATTACATAACGACATAAAGAGAAGTCCTAACAATGGTTTATTCCTTGCAGAAGTTCAGACACTATTTGTTGATGTCCCATTTCAAGATGTATATAAACCACTCTACACTAAGATACCTACTGAACAAGCCAATGTTGGGGGAGAGAATATGCAGATGGTTATTGTTGTCTTAGGAGTATGACTTCAAAGTCATTGTAAGGCCAAGGAAACTGAATGCAAGACCAAATAATCTATCGTGAATACTCACAGAAGAAGATGCAGGCAGGGAACCTATATGATAGTTTACCATATGCACATTTATTTTTAGTTCAAATGGTAGATGACCACTTTACAAAAATTGTCCAATTTTTTAGTATAGGAATCACTCCATCCGACATGACAATATGACGCAAACCCAACTCTCTCTCCTCTGGGCTGCTCAACCTCCCAGTCTAGGATTGTTCAATTCACTGAACCGAATCATCTCTTTGGGCCCCCTGCTAGAACCCAAATCAAGTTACACAGGTCCCTTTCTCCCTAAGGCGTAGGTTTTATGAAACCCACAGGCTCCTACTAAGCCCCAGTTGAAGAATTAGAACAACAGGTGCTAGCTCCTTATGTTAGGCCCCTGTTTCGCCATATGACCTTGGGCTGTGACCCGGGGCTAACTCCCTTTGCAAATTCGAGCTTCAGTGCTTTTGAACGCACCTGACCACTTTTTCCCCGAACTCTGAATCGACAAAATGACTTCGACCAGATCTACGACCCACACTCTTTTTACAACCAATGACTGTGATCTACTTCGAAACTTCGGTGTTCAGGAGTTCTGAATGTTTCAACACCCTTTTTCCCCTAAGTGACCTTTACTCAAAGCTACAGATCAAGCGCCACGTGCTCCTCTTGATCGACGGTTGAGATCCGTCCTTTACTCCACTTCGGGCGACTTGCAGTCAACGCCCCTTTGCTCCCCTTTTTCCTGGAGTGTCAATCCTCCGAAGTGACGGATCTTCTGCCACGCATCCTGTCCCAATGGACAACTGAGATGGACTTCAACGCTTTGACCTTCGGGAGTTCTCGTGTCTTCACTCCTCAATTCCTCTGAAGTAACTTTTCTCCGAAGTAAATTTCCACGCTCCACATGTCTCTCCGTTTATCAACGACTCTTATTGACTTCAGGAGTTCGAGACTTTTGCTCTTCAGGGATTTTCTCTCCAATTTCCTCGAAGTGTCATATCACCGAAGTGACAGATATGACATCGCGTGTCCACAAAATTGACGACTAGGATGATTTCTACCTTTTGGAGCTTCAGACGACTTCCGGTCAATGACTCCACCTTCTCCTTGCTCTCTTCTTCGAAGTCTGTGATCCAGTGACACGTGCCCTTCCCAGATTGGTGGTCACGATGGAATTCGCTACTTCGGGCTTCGAGAGTTCAACACACTCTGTTATCACTCCAAGAATCTCTTTGAGGTTGTGGGTCAAAGATGCTTGGTAACTTAAGGTAAACTTGTTTTTGTATTTTGTATGTGTGGATCAATGGGATAACTCAATTACAGTATGGTATTCAGACAGTCAAAATGAGAATCAAATGAACCAGTGCTCTCAAGGATCAATAATCAGATGATAGCTTTTAAGTGGGTGAGAAAACAATGCTTATAAACCAAATACAAATGTTGGGTTTAATAAACAATGATAAGAAACTATGGTATGTGTTTTGTATTTTGTATGTGTGGATCAATGGGATAACTCAATTACAGTATGGTATTCAGACAGTCAAAATGAGAATCAAATGAACCAGTGCTCTCAAGGATCAATAATCAGATGATAGCTTTTAAGTGGGTGAGAAAACAATGCTTATAAACCAAATACAAATGTAGGGTTTAATAAACAATGATAAGAAACTATTAATCAAGTTATGAGCTAACCAATGAGATGACAATCATTCTGCAGCTAAAACAACTTGAATAAGAGTACAGAAGGAAAGATGAGAATCTGACATCAATAGAGAGAGAAAACTGTGATTTGTATTATCATATGGAAAAGTCTGTTTACAATATAGTATTTTCTGTATCCAAAATCGAACCTTTACCTTATCAAAATGACAAGTATTTATAACCTTTACAATAGATCTCAGATCCCTGAAAAATGGATCTGAATTTCTAAATATAGAAAACAGAAAACAAAACTAAATACAATAGGATAACTAAGAACTAGTTCCAATGAATCGAACTGTCTTCAAAGTTTGTCTTCGACATCTAGTCTTCATCATTGCTATGTCTCTGATGTGTCATGGAGGAAAGGACACATGTCTTCAGTAGTTGGAAAACTTTCAACAACTGTGAACACAACTTTAGTTGACCAACTAAGCATTCACCTCCAAAATCTTCACGAATCTTTGAAACTAAATATTTTATGATTTGGTGATTAATCTTTTTTATGCTCTCTGATCCTTTAAATCACCCAAAAATCACTCTGTTCGAGCTCCAATCTTCAAAATTCTTATTTTGCTGTTTCACCAGCTATTTTCGCCTTAGGATTTGCTAATTAGCTGATGAAAGCTCAGCTTTTCAACAACTAATTGGTTATAATTGCACCTTCTGTGTTGGTGAAAGCTCTGTTTTAATCAAAAAGGAAAACCTTTCGTATTCAAAACTATTGTTCCATAAAAAATCATTGTTTATTTGATTGATCTCCTTGCAAATTTACAGCAACCTGTGCCAACACCTATAAATCTGGATGTGTGGTAATTTTTTCCTTCAACTTTTTGATTTTCCTCTTTAGGCGCTTAGTTAACCACCATAAGATATTATAATCCTTTGTAATCTTTTTCTTCTTCTTCTTATCCTTTATACTTTCACGTGCCGGCTTCTCAAAAGCTGCATTGGTCTTTGCAAAATTCTCTGACAAAGCTTTATATCTTGCCTTTATCACCCTTTCTAGAATCTCCTGTTGTGCTATTATCTCCTTCAACTCCTTAATCTTCTGTGATTTCTTATTTCTTGAGGTTTCACCTTCATCTTTAGAAGTAAAAACTTCAAAATCCTGTGTAGGTTCCATTGAGTGCTCTGGACTTTTGATGGCTTGACTTTCATCTTCCTTTTCTGGTTCTGTGTCTGAATCTGTGTATGGCAGATTTAGAGAATTTGTCCTTTTTACCGTGGATTGCTCTGAGTTTGTTTCAAAATCTAGTTTCTTTTTAGCTTTCTAGGGCTTTATTCTAGAATTTTTGTCTTCTGGTGGCTTTGGGAGAGCTCTCCTTCTCCTTGAGCTACTCTAAGGAGTTGACTGCTTCTTGCCTGCTTTCTTCTTTTCATTTATAGGTTGAGTTTGGATCTCAAAACCTTCCCAGAAGAGAAAGTGTTGCCCAATTCGTTCTCTCTATCTCAATTCTTCCAAGATGATCATTTTAATCAGGCCATAATGACAAAGGGAATTTTTGATGTTGAATGGTTCGACTCTGATCTTATTACACACATTGGTTAGGCTTCTATGAAGAAAGAAAGACAAATTTAGAAGGACCTTCCCTGTGAAGTGATCTAGGAGTCTAAAATGATATAACATTAACTTTTCATACCTGCCCTCTGAGGTTAAGTATAACTGAATGCCTTTGAACAGATCTTGCCATTCATCTTCAAGGTAAGAAACAATGATACTTTTCTTCCAGGTTATACTTCAAAATTCTGTCTTGAGGTATGATCTAAAATACAAATTCTTGGTCACTGTTGTTTTAAACCAATTTAGGCTTGTTCTGGGTAAGCCAGTTGCTGAAGCGATGGCAGCTTCATCAAATATCAGTTCCAGAGAGCCCACTGTAGCTTTTCTTCCATCATATGACTTTGCAAAAATCTCTGCTATCGCCTGGTGATAGCCTTCTGCAACCTTTCCACATATGTCATATAACCTCCGTCTAAGAAACGCTTCTACACCTCTGGATAAGACTACAAAAAAGATAAATTGTCTAATTATTTCCTCAGAAGTCGTCCTCCTTGCTTCCTTACCATCTGCAACTTAATCACCAGCTAATTTGTACACGGTTGAAACAATAAACTTCTTAATAAGGAAAGGGCTGGCGCTGGTGAAAATGACCCTGTGTTATCAATGAAATATGGAACCCCATAATAGAATTTTTTGAACACCGTGAGTTTGAAATAAGAAATAGTGATTTGATTTGATGTCATCAGATAAATGGCACTTTATCCTCTGGTTTCAATGATAATTAAGAGTGCGTCACATCTTCAAACCCTTCTCTGTCTGCCCCACGGAATTTGTGAGCGCAATCTATCATGATGACCTGCTAGAACATGATGAAAAGGTGTCACCACTCATTTGTGTCCATTAACTCTCCATGATGATCATATGACGTGTGTCTAGCGTATCCTTTTTAGGTTTCTGGAGTCGTTGGAGGAAAACCCGTGTTAACACTTTCACCGGTTCGCTTGCTGCTGAGAGTAGACTTTAGCCATTGAAATCTGAGGCTTTCACCAGCTAACTTCAACTTCAAAACAGATGTTAGTTAAAAATCGTTTTCTTGATTTTTTGAAAAGACCTTTTGATGATCGATTTATTTCTAGGATAACATCTTAAATCCTATACTTTGAGACTTCTAAATTCTAACAATTTATATAGGACCCTAATTTATGACCATGCTATCACCTACAAAAAGGAACAAATTCACTGATTCATTTTGGGAGATAACACACTCCACATAGACTTTTCACCGAAGTGTTTTCCTCCAAAGTACGCGGATCTGTGCCACATACCCTTCTGGATCCAATGGTCCAAATTTACTTCGTTGCTTCAGGACTTCTCAAAAACTGCTCTTTTCCCCATGTAAATCTCCTGAACTCTCTGATCCGCTACCACGTATCCTCCTCTATACCGATGGCTCTGATTTACTTCGCAGCTTCAGAACTTCGACGATCCCGCTCTTTGAACACCTCTAAACCTTCGAAGTGCTCCTGCTCGGAAGTGCAGGATCTGGTGACACCTGTCCCTGCAGGATATACAACCCAGATCTGCTTCGGCCCCCCAATGACTTCGGGAGTTATCCCAACTCTGCTCCTGCTCTCGTCTAGAGTGTTATACCTTCAGACCTCCGGATCTGATGCCACGTGCCTCTTGGCGATTGACGACCAGGATCTGCTTCGCAACTTCAAAGTTCGGGAGTTTTTCACACTCCACTCCCACTTTTCCCCGAAGTACTCTTTTTCCGAAGCACGCGGACCTCTGCCATGTGTCCCTTCAGATGATGGATGGTCTTGATTCACTTTGGGACTTCAACAACTCTACTCTCCGGTGCACATAAAGGAATTTAAAGTCCGTGCACCTTACCTAGATTCGACAGATGTCAATCCTTCACGCTTAGATCCTATGGCTAGGATCTACTCTCCTACTCGGTGCGCTCCTTCTAGTATCTAGATGTGGGATTTGACGGTCCAGATCTCTTCCTGCAACTTGATCCAAGGGCTATTGTTGCTCCTCCTCCTGAACTTTTGCGTTCTCCCGAATTGGGAAAATTTTAAGTGTTCAAAGGTTTCGACCTTTGAACCTTCTCCTGCGAACCCAACTACTTGGATCTCGACTTCACTCCTCCTCCTGAGCTTTCAAACTTGAAGCAAGTCCTTCTCCGGTGCACACCTTGTGCTTTCACTTCTGGGCTTGTGAACTTGCTTAGAACTCCAAAGGGGTCTCAATCTTTCTGCTTCCTTAGGAGAATTCTAGTGCCCTCTTGGCACACTCTGTGATCTTCTTCCGAGCTTGTGAACTTCGAGTAAATTCACACCTTCGTGCACTCCTTGCACTTGTATAAATCTTCAGACTTTCTCAACACTTGTCGAAGTGTTGGCTTGGTGCACTCCTTGCACAGGTCTTCCTCCAGACTTGTGATCTCTTTCAGGTTCAATCACGCACTCCTTGTGTTTGCTCAATGCACACTTGCAGATCTCTTTCCCCAGAGTGTTCAACAACTTTGTCGGTGTCCTCTCTGACACTCTTCTTATAGAACTCTAAACATAATTCGCTTGTGCACACTTGCACCTGCTCAATGCCCTCCTGACAGAGCTCTACTAAGTTTTCTAGTAACTCTGGCTACGCTTACTCCAACACAGACTTTCCTCCAGGGTGTTCAGTAACCCTGAGGCTCCTCCTCGAGATTGTGAATTATTCTAGTGTGCCCTCCTGGCACGTTCTCCTCTGAACTCGAAGCACAGTTCAGATACGCACTCCTTACACTGGCTCATAGAGTTTCAAGTCGTGCACTCCTTGCACTTAACCTAAAGAACCAGAACAACTCAACAAACTCACAACCAGATAGTGAATTCTATATTCCTCCTGCAGATGGAACCTATCACATACATCTATAGCATAAACTCATAAACACACACATATAACATTCATCAAATACAGGGAAACATACACATAACCTCATGCAGAAAAAATTGTTGTCTTTTTATTAAGATGAATGTCTGTTTACAATATGGGTAAGCTCGGACTGCAACTGATTCTCGACTCTCTCCTCTCCTCTTGGACTACAATGATTAAAATCATTGTAAGCACACCCTTTGATCATATCGATTCTCTTCTCTCCTACATCACAACGTATTTTCCCAAAGAGCTGTGGGCGTTGAGGCTATCCCCAAAGATTCTTCGAGAGTGAGCGAAAGTGGGTTCCTTCTGGTGGCCATCTCTGCCCACCACAAATGTTCGCTCCTTCTCCTTCAAGTAATTGTGTTGAAGCCCATGATTTTGGGAGAAACCCGCATTTTCCAGTACTTCAGTTGGGTAATTGTCTCACAGAGAAGGATAACACGAGACAAGATGGAAGGTTTTGAAGTCTGAGAAATATCAACGAAGTCATGGTAAATGGATTTAAAGAAACCGGTGTAGAAGGAAACTGCAACTGTTATATTTGTTGGGGTTGTTGGCACATCCATTTCTATCGTGATCATTTCAAATATTTTATAGTAGCGAGACATATACTCCTATGACTTTGTAACGATTCTAGATCATGAGTTTGATAAAAAGAAGGATTTTTGTTGCGTGAAGGAACTCGTTTGGCATGGAGAGGCGTGAAGGAATTTATAGATTCTTGTTCATAGAACAGAGCCATTGGTGTTTTTTGTTATCGACGCCTCTGTCTTGGGTTTGAGAGGCCGCACCATTTTCTCTTCTAGTTGCCATTCTTGGTGCATGATCACTGCTTTGGAGAGGAGTTTGTTGCATGAAGGAGTTTGCAAGGACGACGAATCCACTTACTGAGACTTATCTCAATGAAGCCAATAAATTGGATGGCTCGAATTTCGTCAATTGGAAATTCAAAATGCAGACCTTGATGGAAGGTTATGGTGTTTGGACGATGGCGAAAGGAGATGAATTGTGACCCGATGCGACAACAACAACAATCCAAGATTGGGATAAGCAGGAGAACAAAGCCAAGGTATTATTACAAATGTTTGTGAAATATAATATAATTCCTCACATTAGAGATGCTAAGACTTCTAGTGAAACCTGGAAAGTACTTAAAGATTTGTATGAGAATAATAATACAAATCGTATTCTTTTTCTAAAGAGTAAATTGCTAAGTATTAAAATGGATGTAAATGAGTCTGTTAGTACTTTTCTTGGGAGAATTAAAGGCATGAAAGATAAATTGGGAGATATAGGAGAAAAAGTGTCAAACATTGATCTTGTCACAATTGCCCTAAATGGAATGCTAGAGGACTATCAAATGTTTATAACAGGCCTTGCAATGAGAGAGAAAACTCCTACCTTTGAGGAATTGACAGGTATATTGTTGCAAGAAGAAGAGAGGCGCACAAATTTGAAGCCGAATCTGAAGCCTCAAGATTCAGACTTAGCATTATGGACAAAGAAGATATTCCCTAAAGGGAAACCAGGAGAAGGAGGCGGAGGAGGAAGTTCATTTCAAAGGAAGTCATTTCCAAAGCCAAATCAAGATATTCCATCTAATAGAAATGAACCTAAATGTTAATATTGTGGTAGGACTGGGCATCTTGCCAAAGAATGTTATAAGAAGAAAAATGAAGAGGCTAGGCATAAAAATAGAAAACGTTCAGGACACTTTGCAGAAGAAAACCCAAATTTTGATTCAAAAGATCTTAGACTATTTGTGTCTAATGCTGCGTTGTCTGCTGAAACTGATGATGTTGATGCATGGTTTGTGGATTTTGGAGCTTCAATTCACATGACATGTAACAAGAATTGGTATATAAACTTTAAAGAAACACATAATGGTGCCCATATTTATCTTGGAGATGATCATTCTTATCAGATCAAGGGACATGGAGATATTCCAGTAACACTTCCGGGTGGTACTGCCAGACACATTCACAATGTTGTGTATGTCCCTGGGATAAAGAAAAACTTTATTTCTGGGTCCACAATTACAGATAAGAATTTGAAGGTCAAATTCTTCAAGACACATTGTATAGTGAAGGACTTTCAGGATCATTACATAACTGTTGCCTTAGGAGTCAGAGTTGGAGGTCTGTACAAACTTGATGTCACCAGCAAGAATCATCAAGCATTGACTTTTGTAACTATGCCTACAGAAACTCTTTGGCACCAAAGGTATGGTCACATTAATTATCATGATTTGTTGTTATTACAAAAACAAAGTATGGTTGAAGGACTTCCTATGTTGAAGAATAAGTATGTTGCTTGTGAAGGTTGTGCATTAGGAAAGATGCACATAGATGAATTCCCCTCTAATTCTGATAGGAGAAAGAAAGATGTATTAGAACTTATACATATTGATGTTTGTGGACCAATGCAGACAAGGTTCTTAGGTGGTGCTTATTATTTTTTGTTATTTATTGATGTCTACACAAGATACACATGGGTTTATTTCCTTAGAAAAAAAGAGTGATGTTTTTGAATACTTCAAGGAATTTAAAAACATGGCAAAGAAGAAAACATGAAAGACCATTAAAATCCTCTGCTCAGATCAAGGGGGAGAGTACAAATTAGGGAACTTCATCAAGTATTGCAAAGATCGTGGAATAGTACAACAATTTACAATACCCCATACTCCACAGCAGAATGAAGTTGCAGAAAGGAAAAAAAAAACTATGGTGGAGTGTGCACGAAGTATGATGAAAGGTAAGAATCTCTCAAATGTTTTTTGGGCCGAGGCCATTAACACTGCTATTTATTTAAAGAATAGAAGTCCAACAAAGTGTCTTGATCATAAAACTCCTTTCGAAGCCTTGTATGATTTTAAACCAACAGTTAATAATTTGAGGATATTTGGGTGTAAAACTTTTGCACATATTCCAAAGGAGAACAAGAAGAAGCTTGATGCTAAAGCTATCGAATGTACTTTTATAGGGTATTGTTCATAATTTAAAGTGTATAAACTGTTTGATCCATCTACTCACAAAGTGTTTGCAAGTAGAGATGTAATTTTCCATGAGCATGCAGAAGGAAATAATAAAGACAACAGTCATGAAGGATGGCATGTACTTCTTGAAGATGAAGAGGTCAAATAAGAGAAGCACCGACAAGAAAAGACACTCAGTGACATGGATACATCCAACAGTGAAGAAGAATCTTCACAAAACAGAGAAGAAGTCACCAACCAATTGAGAAGATCTTCACGACAGGTTCGTCCACCTGAAAAATATAAAGACTATGCCATGGTGAGTAGTATTTCAAATGTCATAGAACCCATGAGTTTTAATGAAGCTAATGAACATGAAGAGTGGAGAAAAACAATGGAGAAAGAATATGACTCTATAATGAAAAACAAAACTTGGGAATTGACCATATTGCCTAAAGATAAAAAGCCCATAGGATGTAAATGGATATACAAACCTAAATTCAAAGCAAATGCTAGTATAGATAAATATAAAGGCAGATTGGTGGCAAAAGGTTACTCACAGAAGGAGGTCATTGATTATGCAGAAACATTTGCACCAATAACTAAATTAAATACTATAAGATTGTTAATTTCATTAGCTACAAAGTACCATTGGAAGCTTCACCAATTAGATGTAAAATATGCTTTTCTGAATGGTGAGTTAAAGGAGGAGGAGGTTTACCTTACTCAACGAGAGGGGTTTGTGAAAAGTGGTCAGGAACATTTAGTGTGTAAATTAAAGAAAACATTGTATGGCCTGAAACATGCACCTAGGTCATGGTATGCGAAGATAGATTCATTCTTTCTTCAACAGGGTTTTATGAGGAGAAAAAGTGATCCAAATTTGTATACCAAGTTTGATGAAAAGGGGCATGTTGTATTGATATCCTCATATATTGATGATTTAATTATTACAAGAAATTCAAAAAAATTGATTAGTGGAATTAAGAAGCAGATGTCACAGGTATTTGAAATGAAATATTTTGGTGAGTTACATTACTGCCTAGGTCTTGAAGTTTGGAGAAATGCTGGTCCAACCTTTGTGTCTCAAGGTAAATATGTCAGAGAAGTACTTAAGACGTTTAAAATGAATCAGTGTAAAGTTTCTTATGTTCCAATGCAACAAAATATGAAAATTTACTGTGATGATGGTTCAAAGGAGGTAAATGGTACAATGTATAGACAGATGGTGGGACTCTTGAACTATCTCACTACAACCAGACCTGACATAGCATATTTTGTTAGTGTGTTAAGTCAGTTTATGGAAAAACCTCTAGAAAGCCATTGGAATGCAACGAAAGGGGTACTCACGTATCTCAAAGGCACAATTGATTATGGTATTAAATATACTGATTTATTCGATGTTGTGCTGACAGGTTACTCAGATTCAGACTGGGCTTTCAATCTGGATGATCGAAGATCTACTACAGGTTATGCCTTTGGCATTGGAACCAGGATTGTTTCATGGAGCAGTAAGAAGCAGTCTATTGTATCTTTGTCATCCACTGAGGCAGAATATAAAGCATTGTGTGCAACAACTTGTGAAGTTGTTTGGTTGAGAAGACTACTTCAAGATGTTGGAGAAGAACAAAGGAAAGCTACGATAATCAAATGTGATAACCAAAGCTCAATCAAGTTGGCAAATAATCCAGTTTACCATTCAAGGACAAAGCATGTTGATACTCAGTTTCATTTTGTTCGAGAAAAGATGCAATCTAATGATATTGCTTTAGTGTATTGTAATACTAGTGAAAATGCTGCTGATATTTTCACTAAGTCTCTTGGGAAGATAAAATTTGAATTGTTTAGGGAGATGTTAGGTGTGGATGTCATCATTTCTCCATTAAAGGGGAGACTTAGAAATAATGAAGATTAGTTAATAATGGAGACTCCTCTAAACCAAATAATGGTTCCAACTGTGTAAGCCAAATATCATCATATATATTGTACTCCTCATTGATTTAATAAAACGACGTGCGTGGCTTTGCTCTGATGGCCTCTAGGTGATGCATGGCCTTTCTTTCTCTCTTTCTATTTTCAAGTAAGACAATTCCAAGAGAGGATATAGAGTGCTCCAAATTCCTATTTATTATTAT